>OX104070.1:48257567-48407029 GCA_944474145.2 Dicrocoelium dendriticum | reverse complement strand
CTTTAATTGTACCCCTAGGCAACCGGTGTGGTTTGTTGAACTGAGTGCTGAGTTCGAATGCTTTACTTGCTCATCGCCATTTTTGCTTGGCGCTCGCTTCAGTTGCAACGCGCGACTGCTCTGTGTGCTGTGCTTGATCCGCTCCCCTAGCTAGAGCGTCCACGGTGTCGTTCGTTTATAGCTAGCTAACAGGGAATCTTTTACTGTACAAATAAAAGTTTCCCTGCAACTCGATTTGTCTTCTGGAATCGCTCTCTGGGCTCCCGGAATAGGCAACCCTCTAAATTGGTGACCCCGGATCCGGAACAATCTCAACGCCGGATATTTGGAACTTTTCTCCGGTGAGCTCGTTCCATGTATTTTTCATATTTTCCGGTTTTATTTTTGCATACGGTAGCCTATATTTTCGCGTCATTTTTTCAAATCATGGAATCTGTAGACCATAAGGTAGAGTCTCTACTTAGTGTTGTATCTCTCTCAGTTCCACCTTTTTGGGACATGGATCCTCTTTTGTGGTTCGCTCTTCTTGAGGCCGAGTTTTATAACCACAGAATCACTTCCGACTATGCGAATTACTGCAAGCTCCTGTCCTATCTCCCCAAGGAGATATCAATGCAGGTTCGTGACGTCATCATTTCTCAGACCGAAAACCGCTATGAGGCTCTGAAGGAAGCAACGATTAAGCGTGTTATGCCCTCTGAAAAAGTTCGCCTGCAGCAGCTTTTCAGGGATCTGCAATTGGGCGACAAACTGCCCTCAACCCTGCTACGCGAGATGCAGCAACTCCTTGGTTCATCAACCATGGACGAGACTTTACTTCGCGAACTATGGCTACAGCGGCTACCGCAAAACACACAAGCGATTCTCGCTACAGTGAGCTCAGTTCCGCTCACTCAACTAGCAGACTTAGCGGATCGAGTTATTGAACGATCACAGCCACAGGCCAAAGCCAGCAAGGTCCATGCCGTCGCGTCCCAGGGCACTTCTATCACTGGCTTACAGTCAACTATAGAAGCCCTGCAAACACAAGTCGCGACACTTAGTCGCCAGGTCCAGCAGCTTACTATGGACCGTCGTCGTCATAGCCGATCAAAATCGCCCTTCAAAAGTTCTCAGACTCGCAACAGGCAAGTAAGCTGTTGGTATCATCAGCGTTTTGGTACCGCAGCTCGTAAATGTGTCAAGCCTTGCACCTTCGCCGAGAAGCAGGGAAACTTCTCGGCCGTAACGGCGACGGACGCGACTGGCCAACACCAAAGTCGCCTCATCCGTGTTAGGGATTTAACTTCCGGCATCGAGTTTCTAGTCGACACTGGTGCCGAAGTTAGCGTCATACCCCGTAGCTCAGATGAGGTCGTCTCACCATCGCCGACCAAGCTGCGTGCCGCCAATGGCACACCAATTGCAACTTTCGGCGAAAAGCCGCTAACGCTCAACTTAGGTCTCCGGCGAACTTTTCGCTGGGCTTTCATAATCGCTGCTGTGCCTTTCGCCATCATAGGCATAGACTTTCTTCAACGCTTCGACCTCATCGTCGACGCCAAAAGGAAGAAGCTTATCGACTCTAGGACACAGCTCAGTGTTATCGGGACTAGCGCCAACGTGGCTGCTATCACTCCCATTCGTGTCCTACCTCAAGCTTCACAGTCTTTTCTAGAGCTTTTCAGCAAGCACCCTAAACTCGTTCGCGTCCTGAACGACTTGCCTCCTGTGACGTCGAACGTCATGCATTACATTTGCACTAAGGGCCCACCTGTTGCGGCCCGCCCTCGCCAACTAGCCCCGGACAAGCTCAAAGCTGCGAAGGCGGAATTCGAGCAAATGCTCGAACTGGGAATCATCCGCCGTCCAAAAGTCCACGGGCATCACCATTACACATGGTGCCGAAGAAATCCGGTGATTGGCGCCCTTGTGGTGACTACAGGGCACTTAACAAAGTTACCGTCCCGGGTAAATACCCTATCCCGCACATGCACGACTTGACCTCAGCTCTAGCTGGCAAGTCTATCTTCAGCAAAGTCGACTTAGTTCGCGCCTACCATCAGATACCTGTGGCGCCAGACGACATTGCTAAAACTGCAGTCATTACGCCATTTGGCCTATTCGAGTACCTCAGAATGCCTTTCGGCCTCAGCAACGCTGACCAAACTTTTCAGCGTTTCATTCATGAGGTAACGCGAGGACTCGAAGGCGTTTATCCTTATCTAGATGACATTATTATCACCAGCTCTTCTAAGGACGAACATCTTCGTCACCTCGACGCACTCTTCCAACGCTTGACGCAGCATGGGGTTACCGTCAACCCCGATAAATGCGAGCTTGGCCAAAGTTCCATCGACTTTCTTGGCCACCGCATATCTATCTCTGGTATCGAAGCCCTGCCAGACAAAATCCAGGCACTGAAGGACTATCCTGCTCCAAATTCCTTCAAGCAGTTACGCCGATTCCTTGGCCTGGTCAACTATTATAGACGCTTTATACCTAACTGCGCGAGCATTGTCCAACCAATGACTGACTTGCTCCGCGGTAAACAACGCTCTTTTCACTTTACAGACGACGCTAAATTGTCTTTCGAGAAGCTTAAAGACGCTATCTCCAACATAGCGCTTCTCGCCCATCCAGACACGTCTGCATCACTCTCTCTGACAACTGACGCATCAGACACTGCCGTCGGTGCAGTTCTTCAACAACTCATCGATCGTCGATGGATACCTCTAGGTTTCTTCTCAAAGCGCTTACAACCTGCCGAATCGCGATACAGCACCTTCGGTAGGGAACTGTTAGCTATCTACCTAGGTATCCGACATTTCCGTCACTACCTCGAAGGTCGACATTTCACCGTCTTCACCGACCACAAGCCATTGATCTACGCAATCAATGGCGCAACAGACAAGTACTCGCCGCGGGAAACTAGACACCTAGACTACGTTTCTCAGTTAACGACAGACGTTCGTCATGTCTCAGGTGCTCTCAATCCCGTCGCGGATGCGCTTTCACGCATTCAGCAGATCAGCTTATCGCCTGGCGCCAACATTGATATAGCCGCTATGGCTGCTGCCCAACAAGCTGATCCCGACATAAGCAAGCCACGACGCAACACCACTGAGACGATCACCATCGATCGACTCAAGACTGCACTCCTCGAATAGTCTGACTCTTCGGTGCAGCAAGCACCTTCACAGCCTGTGCCATCACAGCTGGCACCGCAACCTCAGACGAGTCAGTCCGCTCCAGCAGAACCGACAACCTCAACCGACAGCACTCCTACTTGCCCTACACTCAATCGACGCGGCAGGAAACTCAAACCCTCAGTTCGTTTTTCAGACTTCGTTCGCACTTACTATTTTACATAGAACGTGCCTTCGACATCTTCTGCTCTTAGTAAACGTTTTTGAAAATCCACAACAAAAGACCAAGACGTTTTGAAACTACCAAAAAGGAGCAAAACCTTTTGAAAACACCAAAACAGCTTTTCACTTTTTTGTGTATTGCTATGCATTTATGCTGCTTTTTCATTTGCTTTTCATATACACCCCGTCGGTTGGTTGCCCCTCGGTTTCACTTTCGCTGGATCTCCGCACGTCAACTGGAAGTTCAACAATCTTCCTGCTCAACCGCACACGTGAACTTTACTAACTGTCCCCCCACAAACAGTTTTTTTAACCGTTTCGACACCGTAGGGAGGACACGGGTGGGAGCCCGCTAGGGTCCGATTGCATGGTTCTCCCCCAGCAGCTGCATCGGGTTTCACAACCTGGTCTCGCAGAAGGCTAGCCCGCGACGGACAGTCCTCACGTAGATGGAAGGACTGCTTACACAGTCCCTTCTGGGAGAGGGCTATGTAGCAGTCTGGAGATTCCCCGGTTTGCCTGTGTAAAATTCTAACCAAATTCTTTAATTGTACCCCTAGGCAACCGGTGTGGTTTGTTGAACTGATTGCTGAGTTTGAATGCTTTACTTGCTCATCGCCATTTTTGCTTGGCGCTCGATTCGGTTGCAACGCGCGACTGCTCTGTGTGCTGTGCTTGATCCGTTCCCCTAGCTAGAGCGTCCACGGTGTCGTTCATTTATAGCTAGCTAACAGGGAATCTTTTACTGTACAAATAAAAGTTTCCCTGCAACTCGATTTGTCTTCTGGAATCGCTCTCTGGGCTCCCGGAATAGGCAACCCTCTAAATATGTAAATGGGTTGGTATCGTTTTACACATAGACATATATGTATATACATATTTCTCAAATAACTGAAGGTATCTACTCAAATAAAGTTTCATTTATACTATATATTTATATATAATATTTGCAAGTTCGTTTAAGGACAAACATATATTTTATAAAATATTTCTCTAACCTTGCCCACTACCATTATTATTATTATTGCATATGATGTAAACACATATGTATTATTACTTCGAAATATATACCTATATGTATACTACCGGGGGCAGCTGGTTTATATTTTTTACATGCATTTTTACAGAATTAAATATACACTTATGTTTATACGTCATATATCTGGCCAGTACTATTGCAGGACTAGTTAATACTTGTCCGAGAAGGTGCGTGAAATTAAGCGCGGATATCAGAAGGCAATTGGAGTCGGACACAGCGGACTGTATTCGATGGGCTACAATAAGAAACGGACGGATGAAGCGAGGCAAGAGCGAACACGTGAGCGCGAAAAATTACAAGGCGGTCGAGTATTGAGCCGGTTGTAAAGACGATTAAAGCAGGAAATAATAATATACAATCGGTCAACAATTAAATTGTACATGAAAGTTAAGTTAGCTTTTTGGGCGCAATAGAAGCTATGTTGGCGATGGCCTCTTTCAGCGACTTAAAAGCAGCGCATGCTACAGTAGGAAATACGAATTTCTTGAGTTTCCTCGGAGAAGTTCCGTGAGGGGTTGCATCAGCGAGGCGCTGTTTGGTGTAAACCATCGGTAAAAGTTGACAAGCCCATCAAAACGCCTGAGCTGCTTTAAAGAATGATGCTCGGTGTAGTCGATGACTGCTTGAATATTATCCTGCAGCGGTACGACGCTTGCAGAGGAGATACAATGCCCAAGGAAGTTTACTGGGTCGACACCAAACGAACACTACTCGAGTTGGCGCTTACCCCACACAACAAGTGTTATGTAAACGCCTGGGTCTGAAGAGAGTGTACCGAAAAGTATTCTTAACCATGAACCTATTTCTGGTCTTGATTCATCTGAATACAACGGGAATATTTGCTTTTCTGAAAACCAGCATTGCCCGCGGTTCGTTGAAGAACTTTTCGAAAACCCAAAAACAATTTTGCACGCTTTTCGCTTTGGACTCGTTTGGGTATTGCTGTGCATTTACGCGGATTTTTCATTTTGCTTTCCAAATACACCTTTGGTTGATTGCACCTTGGTTTCAATTTGCGCTGGATCCCTGCAAGACAATTGGAAGTGGCACGAACTTGCTGCTCAAATACCTACGTGGGTTTTTCCCCGTCTGCGAACAAATGACTGCCTAGATGTATCAAACCAGAAGAGTGTACATCATCTTCTCAGGGTTGCGCAACATGGGTTCCACGAAGGATTTTTATGTCAGACCAATCTACTTGTAGCTTGTAAAAGCTGGGCCGAAGCGGTAGACAAAGGCCACGCTGTAGGCGTGCTACTCGTGGACTTTTCGAAAGCTTTTGCAACTGTTCCACATCTTCGGCTCTCACTAAAATTGTGATCTTACGGTATATCTGGTCGCGCCTATCATTGAGTGCTCGTCTTCCTTGCGGGGATAGAACAGTGCGTATGAGTGGAGCATAGCCCTTTGCTCGAGCAAGCTTTCATTAGTGGCGTCCAGCAGAGCTCGGTATTAGTGCCATTATTGTTCGAGGTTTATGTAAGTCACTTGCCAGGAGAGCTAGGGGTACCATTACTAATTTTTGCTAACTTCTGAAAGCTCTGGTACATTGTGGGTATCCCGGGGTTCCTGAGGCAATTTAGCGTGCCTCGGCTAGGCTCTGGGAATGGTCTACCCTATGTTTGGAGCCCATAAATAGGGCCAAGTGCTCTGTGCTCCGAATTGGAGCTGTTAATCCTCCTACCGTTATGTTTTCGCAATGGCGAACTCCCGGTTGTTGCTCATCAGCACTCATCAGCGCTTCTGGCAACCATTAGAAGAAGGCTGCTTGTCGGGGGTTCCGTACGACGTTGTTTATTCGATGCACTTTTGGAATAATAAAGGCGAAGTTGTTTGTAATGCCATTCTCGGCATTCGTCCCACCCTAACTGGAATATTGGATCCAGGCTTGTCCATTATGTCAACCAAAATGGACTTGTAGAGGGTGTTATTAGTGGGCACACGATCAGTGCAAGGTCTATGGGGGCCGACGTATCTCGAACGCTTGCTCAATTTGGAGATGTACTCAATGCACCACAGAAGAACCGGAGGGACCTGATCCTCATTTATCGTATTTTGACGGGCAAGATCGGTCCGGACTTGTCAAGGCTATTTAATCCTACTACTTTACCTAATCTCCGCGGTCACGTACTGAAACCGCATAAACCACGGTTTGATAGGATTGTGACGAAAACCCGTCTGTCCCGCCAAGTTATGGATCGCCGGAATTCGCTTCCAGATCACGTGCTAAGGAAACCTACGGCTAAGGGCTTTGCGCGTCAGCTCGATGCGCTTGGGTGGCAATACCATACCTTTTCTTTTTCCTAACTGATTCACCACTTTTACGTTCTTTTTTAATGACTCAAATATCTGGGTATTCACCTTGCCTAGCACTTTCCACTTTCTCTTTTTACCTTCTGAGTTTACTTTCTCTCTTTCTTCACGTAACCGGCCCAGCAGGGACTGCTAGGACAGGACATGTTGGCAATAATTGTTTGGACAGGGTGTGATGCGGTCATTGCTTTAGGTCCATCAGTATTTAAAAGTCTGCTAATGCGTGGTTCAACGACCCACTGAAGCGGGAACACTCACGGGATAATCCTATCTTTCCAGTCCCGCTTGAACTTGAACCTACACTATTTAGGCAAATACAGCGCTTTTTACAGCCTTTCCACGTAGGCTGGAATGACAGCATTTCTCCGTAAAAGTGCTGTAAAAGTTCTGTGCTGTGCTGGGTGGGACATTGATGTTTTTGGATAACAGTGCACAAAATCCAAAATTAACTTTATATTGCTACAAAAGCTCCATGCCCAAAATGTATGTGACACTCGGTCCCGCCACTTGACAATCAGGGATTATCTCTTATGCATAACAACCAAGTCCGCGATTTAGGACCGCAGTACAACAAAACGTTAAACTCTTCATAAGATGTACGGTTTTCAGCACACAAAGACAAAAATTTGTATGCTATTCTACTGTTTGTTTGCTTCTACCAGAGCCAAAGTGCTGCTGTACAAGACGGGTACACGTCCACTACTGATTTACTGCTCGACCGTCTACTGCAGCACAAGCGAAGTTGATACACAGAGGCTTGAAAGTGCTCAGCTCTCCTTCACTGGACATTTCCTGTGTAAACACATAGAGTTAACTAGTCAGCTCAGTGCAAACCACTGCACATAAGTCCATGGTTGCTTCGAGGGCTGAAAATCTACTTATCATTTCTGTTTGATATTATCCACGGGCGGATAAAGTTTCGGGCTTCGCCCTCCATTTACGAAATGATCTGCACAATAACCTCCGCAATGCAGTTTGCAATCTGAAATTCTCCAAGTCGCGCAAAAACCTGAGTGTGACATACTTAAACAGATACGCAGCCATCTGGAACAATTTGCGTAATATATGCCTTCCTGCGCTTCACCATATATATTCTGATATCATGTCAATCGACGCAGCTTATAACTCTTATTCTACGATATACCGGATACAGAAGCCTACAGAAAAGGCCCTCTGGGCCTCCGAACTAGTTTCTCTTTCATTTATACTTCTTGCTGATTAACTACCACCAGGAGCGGATTCTGATCGTGGCAGTCTCGCACAACGGCAAATAACGTCGTTCTTTTTTCTAAGTTCTCGGATATTGTGATGTTTTTGCTGCCTATATAGATCGAGTGGGAAGAGCTAGCCAGATAAAACCTGTTAATACCCTTTGGATCTACAGACCTTGATCCCAGGAGTGCTAAGATGTCAAAATGCCTGAGCTGCAGTAAAGTTGGGACCTGGTGTTACAAGATCCTTCAGTGCTCTTAGTGTCACGGAGAAATGCATATTGCCAGCTGCGACATTTGTCCTGAGCCGACATGCTGGTCTGTTCTCAATAGTCTTCTGCTTTCCGACTACTGAACCCTTACCGATGAATCATCGACCGGTCCAAACGTGTGTTCCCAAAACCTCGAGATCTTTATAGGTTTTCGCACGTCTCCTTATTAGCGCCTTTTCCTCCCCGACTCCATACTTTTCTTTTCGCGATCTCTGTTCGCATCTCTTTCTCAACCGTAAGGCTAACCATACGGGCCTGGCTTTAATGTTGTCTCGGCTGACCAGTCACCCGTTTCTGCCTGCTTCAAGACATTTGAGACGTAAACGACCTAGGCTTTTCAGTCGCAACACAACCTGTCTCTCAGCCTGCTAGCTTTGTTTGGCATGCTAACTGCCTTTTCATCTATCAACTTTCGTCCTAAAGTACTCCTTTGCTGACACTCATTACTTTTACTTACACCTCAATTCGGCGGCATAGCCTTATCTTGCCATGTCATCCGGTTTTGTCTGACAGGTATCCTGCTTTCTGACCGCCCTCGGACTTCTGAGACCTAAATGACTTCAGCTCTGCCAAAGCAACCACTATTACCCTTACCTCAAGAGCATCGCTCCACAGGATTCCTCCTTATTATTATATCCTCCTTAACACGTCTTTACTACTGACGCTCTCCGTTAGCATTCCGACATTTATGATACAGCTTTCCCTCCATGAGCCGCAATTCTAGTCTCCTCTCAATAATCTCCTGCTTCCCGATTACCGAGACATTAGCGATGGATCATCGACAACGCCTCGAGATCACTGTAAGCATTGCCACTTCTCAGCAGCACTTTTCTTTCCAGCCAAATGCTTTCCTTTTTGCGCCCACTGTTTGCAATCCTGTTTTATTTTCCCGGATAACACTTCGGGCATGGCTTTAATCCAGCCTCGGCTGATCAGTCTCCTTCTTTCTGATTGCTTCCAGACAGCTGAGGCGTTAACCATCTACTCTGTGCAGTAAAAACACCGTTCCCCAGCCTGAGAGCTTTGTACGGAATGCCAACTACATTTTCATGTAACAACTTTGGCACGACCCGCTTCTATCTGAGGGCAAATATTACTTTTATTCTATAGCATCATCTTGCTGCCTTATCCGGTCGCGTCTGAACGGTCTCCTGCCTTCTGACTCCTCTCGGACTTCCGAGACCTAAATGATCTAGCCTGGACAGGCGCAACGCTCTGTTACTCTTACCTCAAGAGCATTACTGGCCATGTAGTCTAGCCTCATCTGACCAGTCTTCTGCTTTTATGATTTCTTTCGGCCATTTGGGACGTAAACGACTTAGGCTCTGTAGTCCCCAAACTCTGGGCCCTTTATCCTCAACGCTTTGATCAACATACTATTCACTTATTTCAGTGCAACGCTCGGTAACGCTTGCCTCAATTACATCGCTAAACATTGTGCCTCTTTCCTTTTAGTAACAAGCATGAATTATTACCAGAAGAACGTCATTGGCTTTCTCACTTCTCCAAAATATAAGGTTTTTGCCGACCCTTCTCTGCTCTTCTCGTGCTTTCCGTTGCATTCCTTCTTTTGTTAATGTTAACTTGCATGGGTTTGTCCTCTCTGACTCCATACATTTCTACCAATTTATGGCAGAGAGATTTTTTCTATAATGCGTACATCTCGTCCGCCTCTCTCTGGTGTTCAACACATTGGGCCTTTGCGCTTTAGGACCTCTCAAACTCTCTTTGCTTCTTCTTCATTCCTAATTTGTAACAATATTTATTCGCTACTGATCCATGCTCTGCTGGCTTCTCGTTGTAGTTCATCACTGATAATACCTGTGTATATGAGACTTTTAAATAACAATTACATGTTATAGTGATACAAGTGTTCAGTCATTGTTGAAATTTATTGACTGCGTTTGCATGCTCTTCTGCGCCTCAGTGTGGCTGTCTTTGTTCATAACTTTTCCGATATTGTCACAGCTACGGCGTCGAGCACCTAGGGAATCGTCCAAAGCTGCAGCACTACTACAACACGAGGTACGAAGGTCCCCTATCTGGAAGCGCGTGGAAGATAATCCGCCGCTTTTACTACTTCCAAACTTGGGCAAATGATTCGTTCAGTTGCAAGAAGTACCTTTCCCCGAGGCCTAAACAATTAAGTACAATTAGCCAATTAATCTCTCACTTACCTACTTCGTAACTGGAGCTCTCCTGTCGACTTTGGAAGACACATTCTTCTGCCGATGCAAAGCCAGAACAATTGGGTTCGGCCACGTTTCGCAAATAGATACTTTCTTTTGCTTGCCACTCACCCGAAGCGCCTTATTCCTCTTTGCCGGTTCATTTGGCCGTGGATACCACTATCTCCAACCCAGTTTACAACTTAACCCGGGAGAGTCTTCGGTTTGTTTTCGAGACAATATCCCATCCTGCACGTTGTCAACAACACTTATCATATTTCATTCAGCCTCCCGTGGAGGCGTTCCGTGGTTCTTCAGACGATCAACATATCACATTCAAGATATATTTAATTACTTACCTACTCATCGGGCGCAGCCCTTCACATAGGATGGAACAGGACCTAGGAACGAAATAGGCTCTCGCCTAACGCAGCGGCCAACAGAAAAATGGGACGCAACTAGACTGCGGATAACGGAGCAAATAAACGTTCAACAAGTAGCATTGCTAGTTACAATTTGCCATGCAATGGATCGATGGCGGTGTTTCAGGGATGGCAAATTTTGCCTGGCAAGCATTCTCCCTATAAAAGCCACCAATGTCCGTTGGACAACACTGTAAGGCAGCGAATATGACTCGCCACCGAATAATGTCACAGCCCATAACTTAACACTGGCACATCAACTAACGTAACTATTCTTGATACGGCTGTTACCCTAAAGCTTCTACATCTGCAAATACCGTAGTCTCTGTGACTTCACGCATAGGCTTTTTTCTGTTTAGTTTCTACGATATCACCTTCGATCTTCGTGGTACGTACGCACGAACTAAGGATATTGCCACACCTCTCGCGATCATGCACTTCAATTAGCTTCTAACTGATCATTTAGGATTCTAAATCCATTATTAGCTGAAGTATAACTGCAACATATGGCAGACCGACTATGTATTTAAAAACGGGTCCCGAGCTCAAGACAGCACAATTATTATTTCACATTTTCACCATTGTGTAATTCCAATCATGAACAAACGGACAACCTTTTACCGTCAATCTTACATTTGCGACGAAAGGTCTGTACAGTTGCACCTACCTGATCTTGCCTCCATGGGCGTGCAGCATATAGTCGAAAATAAAATATTTATTTTTATGGGTCTTTACAACGATACAATACTTATGCTAACACAGTTTATTTTAGCCGCTGGCGTACTTCATTAAACAGTAGACGCGTTCAGGCCCGGCTGCCGCTCCTGAATTTTTATTCTACTCCGAAGAACTTTAAAGCTTTCACTACCTTGGAATCTCTTGTTTCCTCACATTTCCCGTCCACGCCTAATTACGGCTCAGCTAACCCCAGGCCCTGAAGCTATCCACCAGCAGTGAACCCAGGAGAGATCCTATGGCCACGCCGTCCTATTGGTGGTAGTCGTTACCGTTAACTAGAAACTGTACATTCCTGATGCAGCGCAAACCTAGGCTTTTAGCTTACGAGTGAGTATACACAGCGGGACCCTGGTAAAATGCATGACAACCCCAACATAGCATCACTTTTCTGTCAGTGTTGTCATTTTCAGGCTTTCTACGAACTGAAATCTGTCACGTAGATTGTAAGTTGCAAGCTGCTGTCGCACCGGTTCCAGAAGTTTAATAGCTACTGAGCAATCACGGGGTAGTGTGTGTGGACCACTGACAATCTGGGATGTAGATGGTGGGGTTTCTGAATTGTCTGTAACCCGTATAGCCATAGCCGGTTTGTGCCACTAGGTTTTAGGCTGTCATACAGGACAGCTGAAACATACCCCTTAGTCCGGACTTCTTGCAAGCTCTTAGTGATCTGTGTTTTAATTTGTTCCGTGCGGTCTATTGCTCCTGTGCTGCACAAGAGCATGGTATCGTAGCTCAGTATGGTTGTTAGTTTATCAAGGTAGTCTTTTCGGTCTAGTGGCACAGTCCCGCACCCTCGTCTGGTCTATGCACGGTGACCCCAATATGTTTTAGTTCCTTTATGGCACCCGGCTGTTTCCAATTTGGAGGCCTATGATCATGCGCACGATGTTTACGACATTGGGAGCAGCAATTCACCAGACACTTAAAACATTTTAGGTCCGTAATCGACTTGGTGACTAACCCGTTCGTCTGGTTGCATGAGCTTTCTAATTGTAACTCATAATCAGGCTGGTTTTCCCTACGTCTAGGAGCGCAACACTAGGCCAAGCGACAGAACTTCGATTAAATTGTTAGCCAGTTTCAAACTAGAACAGTTGTGCACATACCTCTCTGGCCTCTCTAGAAATGTGGCCCGCGGCTTAAGCTGGCTCAGAGACTGTGCTAGAGATAATGTCGGAAATGTCTAGTACTTAGGTAGCCAGCTAATAGTTCCATACCGAAGGTGCTGCAAAGCGATTCTGCAGATTATAAAAGTTTTGAGAATAAACTAGTTGGTCGATGGTAGATGTGTTGTTGCAAAGCTGCACCGACGGCAGTGTCGGATGCATCAGTTGGCCGGGTGAGTGTTGCTGATGTACCTGGGTGCACGAGAAGTGCTACGTTGGAGGCAGCGTCTTTGAGCTTCTTGAAAAACAGTCTAGCAGCTTTTAGAAAATAAAAGTGCGTTGTTTACCGCGGAGCAAGTCATGGATCGAACAATGTTCGCGCAAGAAAATAAATAAATATTTCATTTTTAAGTACTTTGAGGCATACCAATATTGGCATGATCAAGCCTTTACAAATAAATAACTAACTATCATATTCTCGAATTTGTCGCAAAACACCAGACAAGGCATTGTCAACATATACATGCAATTATGTTTCAAACAAACACGTTGCTATGTGTGTATTCGGCAGTAAGTCGAAAGTTGTACAGGCTTTAGAAAGTGTAAAGTTAATCAAGAGGAATAAAATCATCAGTGCATGACGACACGTTGGGTTCTAGCGTGCGTAGTGCAAACAGTCTGGGCATTACACGGGTAGTGAGAACGATTCATGTAGGCAGGGAGTATCTTACTCTTGAACGGGTCAGGAAAATATTAAATTATGGTTCCAGTCGACTTGACAGTATGTGGTTGTAGGCAGTGACTTTTTCAGTGGCGAGTCACATCCGCCACGTCGCAGTGTTGTTAAGCGGACATTTGTAGATTTTGTATGGAGAACGCTTGCTAGGTGAAAACCCACCACGACCTGGAACACTGTCAGAAATCCGTTTTTACACCAACATAAAATTGGCAGAGCAGCTTGCCGACTGATTTCACCCGTTATCCGCATTCAATTGACTTCCAATTTCCTCTGTTTGTTGAGCAGTTATTTCTGGTCAGGGCGGCCATAATGGCTGAGGCACATGGAGGGTGAGACCTCCAAGCAGAGTCGTTTTTGCGAGTGTCCAGGTAGGCAAAATGTCAGTTTCTTGCGTCTGGATGTTTCTGGTTTATGTATACTTTTCAGGAGTGGGAAGGCCTTGTGTCCAGCTGTCATTACTGGACAAAGGTTGTGGTAGTGAGTGCAGTTGTATCCACTTGTTGTACAGCCATGTTCTTTGTAGGTCCTTGTGGGTTATGTACTGTCCCGGACAGAAACGGTTTCTCGGTCCAATCCCAGCTCCCCAAGAAGTTTCGGACCTCGGAGTATAGGGAACTGTTCCGCAAACAGGCAGGTTGTTTTGCATGAAACACGCTGTTTGCCCAATATACAGAACCTACTGAAATGGTGGATGCACTGATCAGGAACGGAATCTTGAATGAGTTGGCGAAAGTCCGGGTCTAAGAATGTGGAGCAGCGTAATATATAGAGTAGAGACAGATGGCAGAAACAGGGAAGGGTCATTTTAGTGTACGTATCCAAGGTATACTAAAATAATGTGAAAAATCGCTATAGTTAACTTGCCAGTGTGTGGTTTTGGGCAGTGGCTTTATTCGGTAGGGAGGCAAGTCTGCAATGTCGCGGTGTCGATAAACGGACATTTATAAGAAGAACATTTGCCAGGCAAAACGCACCACGTCCAGGAACACTGCCGTCAAGTCGTTTGAGTGGTAATGTATAACTGGCAAGGTATCTTACGGACTTAATGTGCACTCGGCTATTCGCGCTCATGTGAGATCCAGTTCTGGCTAACCGAACTGCCTAATCCAGGTCCGCCATTCAACGTTGCAACCGTTTAAGAAATGAAAGGTTCGGGAAAGTGGGGTAAAGGGTTGCGCAGGTGTGTAGAAATTTTTAAATAATAGACTAGCTATCCTTAAATATAAGAATAAAGCCATGATAATAGTTGACCTGGCCAAGGAATCGACGTAGGTGTGGAAGGAACTAAGAGCAGGATAGTCATTCATTGCCTGGATTTTTTCTAGCAGAGCTTCGATACCAAAGGCGGATATGTGGTGGCCAAGAAAGTCGATGGAGCCTTGGTCAAACTCGCATTTATCAGGGTTGACGGTAATCGTATGTTGCGCCAAGCCTTGGTAGAGAGTGTCAGGGTGATGTCGCTTTTCATCGTCGGAAGAGCTGGTGATGATAGTGTCATCTAGTTTAGGGTAACCGCCTTTGAGTCCTCGTGGTAGCTCATAAATGAAACACTGAAACGTTTAAGCAGCGTTGCTTAGGCCGAAAGTAATTCTTGGGTACTCGAATAGGCCGAATGGCTTGATGACTGCTGTTTTAGCAGCGTTGTCTGGCCCACAGGTATCTGATGGTTGGCGCAAACTTGGTCGAATTTGCTAAAGTCAGACTGATCAGCCAGAGTTGACATTATGTCGAAGGGGTATTTATCCGGAACGCTAACTTCGTTAAGTGCCCTGTGGTCATCACAAAGGTGCCAGTCACTGGAATTCTTCCGCAACATATGTAAGCGTGATGCCCATAGCTTTTTGGACGGGCGGATTATTCCAATTTCGAGCATCTGATCTAATTCCGCATTAGTAGCTTTGAGCTTGTCCGGGGCTAGTCTGCGAGAGTGGGCCAAACGGGTAGACTCTCAATTCAAACGTGCTGCATGAGGTATGACGTCGCAGGAGGTAAGTCGTTCGAAACGCAGGCGAGTTTAGTGTGCTGTATGAAACGTTCTTTAAAAGGCGGTGAGGTTGAGGTAGGACAGGAATGGGGTGATAGCAGTGACGTTGGCTGTAGTCCCGAAAACACCGAGCTGTGTCCTAAAGTCGCTAAGATTCTTCCTCTTAGCGTCGATCATTAGGCCGAAGCGTTGAAGGAAGTATGTGCCTAGGATGACGAAAACAAGGGCTGCTACCATGAATGGCCACCGGAAGGTTCGCCGGAAGCCTAAATTGCGTTAGCAGCCTTTCGGTGAAACTTGCGATCGGTGTGCCGTTTGCGGCATGCAGCTTGTCAGCTAGGGTGAGATGACCTCGTCTGAGCTACGGGACATAGCGCTAACTTCGGCTCCAGTGTCGACTAGGAACTTGATGTCGGAAGCTAGATCCCTTACGCGGGTCAGGCAACCTTGGTGTTGGCCGGTCGCGTCCGTCGCCTTTAGGGGCCGACCAGGATGTTTCCTTGCTTCTCAGCAAAGGTGCAAGGCCTGATTCATGTACCGGCTGCGGTAAGAAAGCTTTG
Organism: Dicrocoelium dendriticum; assembly: GCA_944474145.2. Lineage (NCBI taxonomy): Eukaryota > Metazoa > Platyhelminthes > Trematoda > Plagiorchiida > Dicrocoeliidae > Dicrocoelium > Dicrocoelium dendriticum. The sequence continues at coordinate 48,391,124 of OX104070.1, read as the reverse complement.
CTGTTACCAATAGCAAGTCAGACAGTCGTTGGTCTTGGAATGTTTGAAGTGCGATTTCCATCGGCTATGACGACGACGGATCATAGTAAGCTGGCGACTGAGTTTGCAACCTGCTTTTGCAGAGCTTCTATAGTTGACTGTTAGCCAGTGGTAAATGTGCCCTGGGACGCTACGGCACTGCTCTTGCTGGCATTGGCTAATAACTGTGATCAAGCAACGACGCGGTCCCTTAAATATGTTAGTTGAGTAAGCAACAAGGAGCTCACGGTAGACAGCTTTCCGGTAGCCGCTGGAGTCATAGTTCATGAAGTAATGTCACGTCCATGGTTGGGGTACCAAGGAGTTGCTACATATCTTGCAGTAGGTATGAGGGCAGTTTGTGTCCCAACTGCAGACCCCTCAAATGCTGCTGCAGACCTACCTTCTTAGAGGGCGTGACATGCTTAATCGTGGCCCCATGGAGAACCTCATAGCCGTTTTCGGTCTGTGAAATGATAATGTCTCGAACCTGCATTGTTATCTCCTTGGGCGTTAGAACTTGAGCTTGCTATGTTTTGCGTAGTCGGAAGTGATTCTGTGGTTCAAAAACTCATCCTCAAGCTGAGCGGACCACAAAAGAGGATGCGGGTCCCCAAAGGGTGGCACAGAGAGATACGACGCTAATGAGTGAGTCTAAATTATGGTCTACAGAATTCAAGTCTTAAAATTATTAACCGCAATTAAGCTATCATATGCAAAAATAAACCAGTACTTATGAAAAACAAATGGAACGAGCTCACCGGCGGAATTTTCGAAGGATGCGGGCGCTGAGCTTCTTCCGTTATCGGGGTCAACAATTTATTGTGTAGCCTGTAGCGGGAGCCCAGTGAGTGATACAAAAAGTCAGATCGGGTGGCATGTAAACATGTATTGATATAGTAAAAGATTTCCTGTTACCTACCTATGAAAAAGTGGCACCGTGGACGTTCTATTTAGGGGAAAAGAGACTTCGAAACACACAGGGCAGCCGCGCGTTTTAACCGAAACGAGGGCAAAGCAAAATGGTGACAGGCAAGTTAAGCAGCTAAACTTAGCAATCAGTTCAACAAACCCCACCGGTCGGCTAGGTGTACAAAGTAATACTTTCAGTTAGAATTTTACACAGGCAAACCGGAAAATCTCCAGCTGCCACAGGATTGCTAATTTTGCCTAACCTCAAATGTACTCAAGATACGAAGAAAATGATCTCTATGACGTGCAGAATGTTTAACACTATGCACAGAGCCTAACCTAGGGGCTTTTCCGACTCCTGTTTACTTTGCTGGTACGCCAGTTTCTGGAATACGGGCTACCCACCACTACCCCTTACAGAATTCGAATGCGATATGATTAGGAAGTTCAAGGGCGTGGATCCAAATCCATATCAGAGCAAAGGGACCTGTCCCATTCTCTCCAAACAAAACCACTGAATCGCTATTTAATGGATTACCGTCGTCATCGAAGCGTGTTGACCTTCACCCGAAGTATTTTTAGAGGAGAGTTAAGGACAGACTTACAGGAATTCTTTCTTCTCAAAACAGAGTTTGCCAAGTGGTCACAGTTTGAAAGTGTTCAAACCGAGGAATCATCAGGTGCGATCCAGCCTGGCTTTATCCACTTCCATTCTTGAGCGAATCGTGGACGCTAAATCCGAAGAAAGTTTCAAGCAGTTGTTGGATTCTCATTTTAATTTGTGGGGATCCAGCTGTTTAGATGCCGCTTCAATGGCTTTCTGGGAGACTTTACCCGCAATGATCCAGGCTATCTTCGCAGTGACCGAAATGTTATAAAGCTGACCAAGAACCTTCCTTCTGACCCCCGTTATCAAATGGTCTAATACTCCAAAATTAAACCGCATTCACACCCTGCATTTTGGAGTGAATTTGACTTGAGACACCGTAGCGCTTCACCTTCAAGTGTTTCATTTAATCAGTATGGCCCCGCGGCCACATCCAAATCCGCATCTAGAGGTTCATAGCATTGCTGGCTCTACAAAACACTACCACCCCTACAGCTACGGCAATTTTCCTTATAAATCCCTGCTCCGACTTAACCGACCACTCAATAGTCCAGATGCATTATGCTTTCAACCAAGAGTGAGTTACAGCGCGTACGTGTAACAGTATGTTCGATGCTTAGGTTAAATGGCCACCCAAAGGCATGCGGCAGGACACACTGAACCAAATAGAAAAAGGTTTATTAAACGGTTGTTGAATCTTAAGACTATAACTAGGGTACCGGAAGATGAGTAGCTAGGCGGTATGTGGTAAAGTGTTGAGTGTGCTCGAAGAACCGGCGTTCCTTTCGAAGCCCACGGACAAACTGCGTATGCTGTTGGTATGTCCCGTGCAAACACGTGCACCCTACAAACATGCAAACCACTTACCTCCTAATACCTGAGAATACTATGCTTTCCTAGTTTTTAGGATTGATATGCACAAAAAGTTGGGGAATTTTCAAGTCAGTACACAACCTCCTCCTAAAAGGGGAAAGCGTGGATGAACCTTCGATCTAAGTGAAGACCGTCCGTAGCCAGCCAGCCTACCGCGGACCAGGTGGTGAGACTTGTTGCAGCTGCTGGGGGAGCACTAGCGCGATCGGACCCTAGCCGGCTCCCACAAGTGTCCTCCCAAAAATGGCCAAACTGCAAGATAACGGGCAATTCGTGAGAGTCAGATGCTCGCAACCTAGTGAACGTCAAATGTGCTCTTTCAGTTCAGCCTCCTCGGTTCACACATGAAACGAAAATAAATATACATCTCGACCAAGATGGCTAGCAAACAGGAAAGTGGCGCTTACGGAATGGCAGAGTAACGACACTAGTACTTTTGGGTGTACAAAATGTTTGGTTCGTTTTTCGTGGTTTTTGTAACGTTTTTGACTTTAGTTGTTGTTCATACGGGTTTGGCCAGAAAGATAAGGAAAGCGAAAAAAGAGAAGCGGAAGGAACGCTATGTTTCAAGCGCGCTGGCCAATGAACACGCCTGCCTGACCTAGTAGACTTCTGCGGTTCGGGTGACGAGGTTGTCGACTTAAACGGTATGTCGGATCGCGTGGCTGGGGTACTGGATGATGTGTTGCCGTCCGGCTTGTTGGAAATCCATGGAGCCGAGGTAAAAGACCCGGATAGACTGTGCTCCTTGGTGTCAGTAACGTTAGAAAGCGTATCTTCTGTCAAGGGTTGCGTTGATTTGTCGGAAGCTGGGCAAACATTGTCGCTGAGCACATGTGCCACGTGAATAACCCTGAGGCGGTTAATTGCAATGGCAGCGCGTTTGCCGCATCGGTCGAAGATATATACACGGTCCTTACGTTGTAGAACCTTGAATGACCCTTCAAAAAGCTGCTCAAGTGGTCTACGAAGACAGTTAGCCCGGAGGAAAACAAAGTGACAGTGCTGCAGATTTCGAGGTAAAAATGATTGGTGCAGCTTTTTTCTGGTGTCATTAAACTTGATCTGACCAATGCTCGGGGCCAGCTGCCGTGCATAGTTTGCGTTACAGCGAGGCAATCTGGGGCTCGGAAAAGTAGTCACCAGGCAAACGTAGAGTTTTCCATGTACCATTTCGGCGCTGGACGTATGCAGATCGGTCTTTAGGGTTATCGGATGCCAAGAAGTACCATGGGCGGAGCTTTACTTCCGCTTAATGTAATGGCTACGCTGCGTGAAGCTTCTAACTGTCGGTAAAAACATTCCAACATACCATTCTTCTGTGGATGATAGGCGGTCGTACGAATGCGTTGGCAGCTGCTGAATTTAAGATCGTTGAAAGTCGAAGGTTCAAACTGCGGGCGGCGGTCGGTAGACACTATGGCCAGACAGTCGTGTGGAGCGACCCAGTCCTCAACAAAAGCGTGTGTAACGGTTTCCGCAGCCACCTCAGGAAATGGCTGCTTCGGGCCAACAGGTGCAATGACCGGTCATGGTCAAAATGTAGACCGTTCCTTTGGACGGGAACATAGGTCTCATTATGTCGAGTTGAACGTGAGCAAATCGAGCTGAACTGGACCGATAGCTACCAAGCGGAGCGGAAACATATCGCTTAAGCTTGGCTTGCTGACACAGAGACAGCTGCGCGTCTCTCGCTTTCGGTGGTTTTGCATCCCCTGCCAAACGTTTCTCTCGGAGACAAACTTAGAAGTAGCTTTAATGCCGAAGTGGGCAATACTGTAGAGGGCATCAAAAGGAATACGGCGATTAGTTTTTGGAACGACAGGTTGAATTCGTCCGGCAGATGAGTCACCTAGCATTGCACCATCGTTTGAAGACAAAGGCTGTAGGGAAACCTTCAAAGATGAATCACGGAGTTCTGAAAAGCTTTGGTCGTTTGATTGCGCGGCTGCCATAGCAGACAAACTGATTGTCTGCCCGGAAGGGCCGAGCACTGAAACTCTTGAAAAAGCGTCAGTAACGAATTTTGTTGACCAGAAATATGTCGAATATCGGTTGAAAATTCAGCGAGGAAATCCAGCTGACGAACATAACACGGTGAGTGTCGAGTTGATTGATTTCGAAGGGTAAAAGTTAATGGCACATTTTCAGGGAAGGTGATAGAGTGCTCAATATCAAGGACGCATCGGAAGCGCCGAATCGTCGAGTAAACAGATAGCAATTCTCGGCTTAAGGTGCTGTACTTAAGTTATACTGTTTGCAAGCTTCTCGAATAGAAAGCAAGTGCCTTTTAACATTCATTATTCAACTGCTGTTATACAGCGCCAATAGCGGTGCTCGATGCATCGACGGCAATGATAAGCGGCGCTGTGCATCAAAATGATGAAGCATAAGTAAGACGAGTAAAGCATCAGTTCTGGCTTCAAAAGCTTTAATAGTGGCATGGGTAAGTTCTACATCTCCGTTCTTGTGACCACGGACAAGGTCGGTCAGCACGCTGAGTCGTTGAGCGCAATGCGGAAGAAATCGTCAAGAGTAATGGATCATGCCGTTAAAACGGCGAATCGCAGCTACGGTTTCGGTAGCGGAAAGTCACAGATGGCTTGGACCTTGTCGTCTAAAGGCCGTATGCCATGTTGTTCGATGCGATGACCAAGGAACTCTATAGACGATTGCTGAAAAGTACACTTGGCCGGATTGACGCTGATACTATTGACAGCGAGCCTTTCAAAGACGATATTGAGGTGCTCTCGATGAGCTTGCTCGGATACGTTGGATAGCAATATATCGTCGATATAAGGATAGACAAATCCGAACCTACGGATGACGGAATTTATGAAACGCAAAATGGTTTCGCTGCGTTGTGCAAACCAACTGGTTTGCGAAGAAATTCGAACAATTCCAAAAGTGGATTGACAACGGTTTTAGCTGTCTTCGTCGGCGACCGTGATCTGGTGATAAGCGCGTACAGATCAATTTTCGAGAACACATAAGCACTTCGTATGCAAGACGTTATGTCCTGAATGTGCGGTATTTGATACCTGTCGGGCACGGTTACGTTGTTCAGAGCGCGATAGTCGCCACATGGTCGTCAGTCTCCTGACTTGTTAATCACCATGTAAAGCGGTGGCGCCCACGGGCTCTTCGAAGGTCTTACTACACCTAGTTCGAGCATGTGCTCGGATTCTGCCTTGACGTTAACAAGTTTATCCGGTGTAAGTCGCCTGGTCTTATCGGAAACAGGCGGTCCTTTCGTAAGGGTTTGCTGTTTTGCGGCATCGATTGCGACGTCCATCGGAGTGACGGCACGAGGCCTGTGGAAAAAGGTCAATGAGCATTTGCCCGATAAGTGAACTACTCTGCGTCGCGTACACGGGACTGATTGACGCAATATCGGTCAAAGTCCTAATGACAGAAAGACTCGTTAAACGGTCGACGAGACGATGTCACATCGTATCTATTAGCAAGTCGTAGTAATGCAACAGATCGACCCCGGGGATGGGTGTTTGTCCGGCTGCCATAAGGAATAGCGATTTAGAAGACCGCAGTATTTCAAGGTTGTGTGCGCTAGAGTTGACCACACACTCGAAGGATGGTTCCGTTGACTGCGCGCAATGAGCTAATCGCCTTCTCAGTAACGTCAGCGTGATTGCGTGGGATAAAGCTAACTACTGCGCCTGAGTCAAGGAGGTAGCCTAAACGCGTTTTCTGGTCGGTAATGAGGAAAGGCGACTGCGATGACCTGCGAGGACCATAGCCTCCTACGTGCTGGTCGGTCCGTTTTCCTGTGTTGGGCGCTTAAATGAACCTGGGGAACGGCACGACCTGGCTTGCGGACCAAAGAGCTGGTGGTACATGCAATAGGATGGTCTAGGCTGGGACTTCGAAGAGGATCGAAAAATGGTTCGGTTTTTCAGGCGTGATCAGCGAGTAAATACCGAAACTGAAATGTCTTCGAGCCATTATTAACCTCGGCCATCTGCTCCCTGAGTTTCGCTTATTTAGCATCAGAGGTCTTTTGGACCTGCGTAACTTGGGCATGAGTTTCCCAGATACTGTTGGCATGTCAGCCGACCGTAACAGTAGAGCAACGCCATTAGCGGAAAGCACGTAAGCCATTTCACGCGGTAGCGTTTGTAACCCCATCTTCCGGTATAAATGGTCATCTACAGAGGTAGTTGTGCTATGCTCTGCATTTTTCCTAAAAACTATGACGGCTTAAAACTCCCGAATTTGTTTTGCTCAAGTGTTTTGTTACCATTTGTCGATCCGACAAGCCACTTCACTTCAGAAATGCGGCTTTAGCAGTTTCGTAAGTGCTGATCCCCGGGCAGATGTAGAATGTCATCCAGGTCGCTGATAACCTGCAGAGTGAGCGCCGCTACGACATGGTAATACAATGTAACCGGATTTATTACGGCATAAAAGGAACTGCTATTCTAGCTGCGGGAACCAGGCCCGGGGATTACTCTCGCGGAAAATAGGTACAAAGTGACAAACGGTAATAATCTAGGCTATAAAATCTGGAATTATAACCTACTTGGCGAAAATTACTGAGCCAGCAGAATTGAAACACAAAATAAAAAGCATGGTAAGTTACAAATGTAGACAAAAATGCGGCCGGATCGGTACAGAGAAATTAGTAAAAGACGTACCTAAATAAATAAATTAATACATAGTTTATTCTCGAAGTTGTCGGGACACACCAAGCAAGGCATGATCAATATTTACATGCAATACTGCTTCGCAACAAACACGTTGCTATGAGTGTTATCGGCAGTAAGCTGAGGTTGTACAGGCTGCCGAAATTGTGTAAGTAGTCATGAGGGATAGAGTCTTCAATGAATGACGAAACGTTGAATTCTAGCGTGCGTAGTAGAAATAGTCAGGGCACTACATGTGTAATGAAAACGATATACATAAGCACAGTGTAACTTATTATTGAAAGTGTCAGGGCAATATTGAATAATGATTCTGGTCGACTTGCCAGTAAGTAGTTCTGGGCAGTGACTATACTCGGTGGCGAATCACATCCGCCACGTCACAGTGTTGTTACACGGACATTTTTGGCCTTTTATAGGGAGAACGCTTGCCAGGCGAAAACCCACCACGTCCTGGAACACTGTCAGAAATTTGTTTGTGCACTAATATACAAGTGGCAGACCAGGTTGTCGACTGATTTCATACTCAGTTATCCGCAGTTAAATGACATTCAATTTCATCTGTTATTTGAACAGGTATCTTGGGCAAGGCCGCCATTATGTCTGAGGCGAATCGAGGATGGGGGCTTCACGAAGAATCGTATTTGTGGGTATCCAGGTAGGCGAAATGTCAGTTTCTTGTGTCTGGATTTTTCAGGAGTATGTATTCTTTTCAGGATTGTGAAATTCTCGAGTCCAGCTGTCCTCACTGGACAACGGTCATGGTAGTGAGTGCAGTTGTATCTGTTTGTTGTACAGCCGTTTGCTTCATAGGTGCTTATTGGTTGTCCTGTCCCGGACAAAAACTGTTTCTCTGTCTAATCCTAGATCCCCAAGAAGTTCCAGACCAATTTTAAGTCGGGTGTCCGCAATTAGAGCGCGTTGGACTAACGGTATATCCGATACGCAGGTTTGAATGCACAACCAAAGGTGTGCGAAGCAGAACAATGAACTAAGCTATAAAAGTGTTTATTAGAAGGTTGACATATCGTAAGACCAAAATAAGGCACTGGAAGATGTCTAGCTAGGGATTATGTGGTAGTGTGCGGTGTGCGCTCGACGATCCGACGTACTATTCGAAGCCTGCGGACAAAGGCCGTATGCTGTCGGTGGGTCCCATACAAACACATACACCATACAAAAATGTAAAACAAGTACTTCTCTAATACAAGAGAAAACAATGGTTTCATGGTATTTAGGATTGATTTAGACAGCAAACGGTGTTCAGTGGGCGCTTACCCAGAAAGAAATGCATCCGGAACTCAGTCGCTCAATTTCAACCATGGCTGAACTTTGTACCCCTATATCATGTAGTTGTTATTTCATTATCGCATCTACACATTTATCCTACATAACGAAATACAACCAGAAGCAAGCAGATCACGGATCAGTAGACAATGAACGATTGTTACAACTTAGGAATGAAGTTGAAGCAAAGCGAGTTTGAGGGGTCTTAAGGCGCAAATGCTCAAACAGTGGAAACCAGTGAGTGAAGGGCGGGATGTGCAGAGTACAGAAATGAATAGCACTCAGAAGAAGCGACAGGGACGCTTTGCCGCATTCCTAAATTGGTAGGAATGTAAGAAGTCAGGAAGGACAAACACATGTATATAAGCGACAAATGAAAAAGGAAAGTAACAGAAGTACGGGAAGGCAAGAAAGGAGTCGGTAAAAAGCTTACGTAGAGGAGGTTAAAAAGTCAACGTCTTTCGTGAGATGATTGCTCCTTTTTTAAAAAGATGAATAATGCCCAGCGATGCAACTGAGTTAAGGGTGACTGACCGTTGCGTCAAAATACATATGTAGTATGCTGAGCAAAGCATTAAGAATAAAAGGAACAGAGAGTTGGGACCAAAAAGCCTAGATCGTAAACGTCTCGGATGCCTGGAAGTAGTCAGAGAGCAGGAGACTGTTCAGACGACGCTAGGTTAGAAACGGGCCCAAAGAGTTATCTGGCCGATTAAAAACGGAATGCCAAAATAGCGTGCGAACTGGTAACGGCTCTATTGATGAGAAGTGGAAAAGCCAAACATATGCTCGTGGGGCTGTGAACACGCCGTTGATTCTGCCCATCCCTGATCATTAGAAAAACATTAGTCGGAAGGTAAAAAATCATTGAGACGGGACTAAAGTATCGGCCCATAGCGAGAAAGCCGTGTTAGTAAGGTCTGAATATTAACAGAGAGCATTGCCACTATTAGACATAATAAGGAAGAAAAGGGACATAATAATATGTATGTATGTATGTAATCTCAGCGTGTGAAAACTAGACAGAGCCAACGGTAAACTTTTGGAGATCAGCGGAGAAGGAAGAGTCATCGTGGCATGGTATTTGAATGTGAGCAACCTACTTCAGCTAATATGCCGTAGACAGAATGGAACATTTTGGCAAAAAGTAAAACAAAACTTTTGAGTTGGTTTATCACAGGCCGATTTTCCTCTTTTTTGTCATTTTCAATGTTTGTAGTATTAAACATGTGAATCAATACAATACTGTACACAATTGTTCCACTGATTCCGGTTGCGGGCCATGCCTTCAAGAGTGCTAAGCCATTGGCACTCATCTTTGGGTTCCCGTCCTGGAATACGTACGGATTCAACAGCGGCTAGACACGACATCAGCGATTTCATGTGCCGCCGCCAAGTGGAAGGCTGACCACCACGCGGTCGATTCCAGCCAGGTCCTTGACGAGCGAATAGAGCGCGACGCAGTAGACGCCCAGGTGCCATGCGTAGGACGTGACCGAGCCACCTTAACTGGCGCAACAAAACCAGTTTGTTGCAGGAAACACTCGCATCCCCAAGATGCGACTTCGAAAATCATTACCAATAACTCGATGTTGTCACCAAACACGAGCGATCCTCCTTAAGCAACCGGTACCGAAGGCAGAGAGACGACGCATATCTTCCACGCGTAGCAGCCATGACCCGCACCCATACAACAATACTGAGCGAACTGATGCGCTCTAAACGTGGTCTTTTAATGAGAGTGAGATGTCGCGACAAGGCCACAGATGCCTCAGCTTGACAAATGTTGACCGAGCTTTAGCGATACGAAGAGAAACTTCTTTGTTGATAGTGCCGTCAGCAGAAACACAGCTCCCAAGGTAGACGAAACTATCAACCTGTTTAAGTTGTGCAGCTACGAGAGTGAGCACGGGAGCAGGTGAAAGGCAATGGTTGAGCAGTACTTAACATTTCGATGGGCGAAGCTCATGCCATGCTTAGGTGTTTCGATCGCCAAAGAAGCCAGAATAAGTTGCATACCCTGAGGATCGTCACCAAGTAAGGCGATATCATCATCATAATCTGCGTCGGTCGCGCGCTCACCCGGTGGAAGCTCTAAGCCAAAATGTTGGAAACCTACTAGAGCATTCAACAGAACGTCTTCGATTGCGAAGTTGAAGAGGAATGGGGACATAGGGCAGTCCTTTCGCACACCGCTATTGGCAGTGAATGCCAAAGAATGTTTGCCATAGACTCTGACACTGCCGGATGCATGAAAGTAAAGTGTTCGTAAGATGGCGGTATATTTCTCTGGCACCCCGTTCTTTAGCAAACAACGCCATAAAGCAGGTCGATCAACGGAGTCAAAAGCTGCACGTATGTCTAGGAATGCAACGATAGTGGATCTGTAATAAATGTGGCGATGTTCGAGGAGCTGGCGGAGCGTGAAGATTTGATCCACGCATCCGCGGCCGGGACGAAAACCAGCCTGTTCTTCACGGTAGTATAAGTCAAGTACTGGGGATAGTCTGCGAAGCAGAGTGGATGCCAATAGCTTGGAGGCAACCAAAATAAGCCTGATCCCGCGTTGATTTACACATGAAGTGTGAGCGCCTTCTTGAAAATCGGGGCAATAGCTGATTAGCCCTAAAAAGAAGGCACATTTTGTTCATGCCAGATTTTTGCGAACAGCGCGGTCAGCTGGTTAATGATCGCCACATTGCCGTACTTGGGCAGACCCGGAGGAAGTCCGTCTGAGCCGGCGGCCTTGAACCGCTTCAAGCGTCGAAGCTCTAGGTAGACTTCCGCTTCACTGGGTGGATTCAGTGGGACGAGCCAGGGTCGACAACAAGTGGTACTGCATGTACTGATGGATAGTGGAGGCCAGTCGAACTGCGAGTGAAGGTGCTCGACCCGGCGGTCCATACGCCTCTGTTGGTTGATGACCGGAGGCTCATCCACCTCACAAATGACCTCACTGACACCAGGCTTCTGAGGCCAGTGGACCGAATGAGTTGGAAAGCCTGCGAGTGTTGTCAGAGAGGGCAGCTGTCTCCAAGTTACGTAAGCCCAGACCACCACGTCTCGCGATACTTGCGTAGGCTTTGCTTGATTAGCCGGTTGGCAGAACTGCTCCGGTCGTTGCAACCTGACTCCGCGGGACTATCTTTTACGGCGTTCGAACAGCTCCAGAGAACGTACAGAGATCCAGGCATTCAAGGGGTGTCGAGTTAGGCCGTAGCATGACTGTCCCGGAAATGAGCATCGCTTGCGGTACACAAGTCCAATGCAGTCCCACTACTTGCGGTGGATGGCAACTGACTGCATATGCCAGTGAAAACTGATAGCTCGCCAGACAGAAATCAGTTAATCTGTTTGCATCAATCTTGCGGTGCTTCGTGCTTCGGGACACCCAAAGCACAGACTTTCGCGCAGACCAGAGCATGAGCTGAGTCAACAAAGGTGGACTAAAAGGACCTGCAGGCCGGTACGCTGCTTCTCCATCTGAAGCCAATTGCAATGTGATCAATTTGAGACAACGGACGTGTTGGCGAAGGGAGAGGCTAGGTTGCGAAACGCTTGAAACGCTTGCGAAACGCCTGAAATTAATGCTCGAAAGAAACATACTGTTGTCTACACATAATGTGAGAAGTCTCCGTTATCAGAGCGGTTCTCATCAAGCGCGTGATAATCACCAAGGTGACATTCGTAGGGTAACAGGCGGCCAACCCGTGCATTAAAATTCCCAGCAAGGATAACAACATCCGACTTTTTAGCATTAGTCAAAAGCTGTTGTACGTCCCGGAAGAATTCCTACTTGACCGAGTCGCCACTGCAGCCAGTTGGAGCGTAAACGAAGGTCACAAACAAGTTGCACCTCTTTTTGCGGTGCCAGTTGATTCTACATGAACAATGAAGCCGAACTGCACATAGTCGGCTGTTATCGGGAACCAGTCCAGTAGTAACGCCTTGCCACTTAGTGTTATATCTTTGCAAGCCAAACCCACTGAGGCTGCTTCTGGATCTCCAGAGAGACGCTAGTCATAGCTGGCTTCGTGGTCACTGGGGGATGCCAAGGTAAGCACAGTGCTGTGAGCTTGCAGTCGGGTTTCTGAAAGACAAGACATCAAGGTCTAGGGACTCTAGGGTGCGCGCAAGACTGGCTTGCTATCCAATCTGCATGAGTGTTTGAACATTGAAGCACGCCAGACGGAACGAGGATAGGGGCAAAGGAGAGCCATAGGTTGAACTCACCGGTCCTTGGCGCAACCGGAATAGCAGCCAGTTCGTTGAACACCAGAATCGGGTAACGGAAAGTGAGGCTTGTCAGCAAACGAACAAGTGGCGTGTGACGAAGCCGCGTGAATGTGAGAAGCATAAACAGTAGCTGGTGAGCACGTTGTAGTACAGTCCATAGTTTTGGGTGAGGGTGTGATACTACCCGGTTGCCCGAGCGGAAATAGGAAGTTGACTTAAGGGACTCCACCCCGAGCCTTTAGCTAAACAACCTGCCCGCGAGGCAGTGCAGGGAATTTAGGGAATCGCGTCCATTGGGAGGCGCTGACTAAATGTTCCGTTCGTGCGTTTTTGTTTGGTAGATCATCAAACAGGGGCCCAATAATCCCTATAAAATCAGCACACTTGCTGGAATACAATGACCTACAGAGGTGGAATATTGTCGCCGAATACTTTGTTGGAACAGGGTACACCTGAAACACACAGCTGGCACCACGAGGAGGTAGTTCGGCAAGCTAGCCACATACAATATGGATGCATCATGATCAGCAATGCTCTAGAGTTAAGGGTAACCGAGCGTTGCTTCGACAGAGAGTAGATCACTAAGATTTCCGAAGTCCAAGGGAGGTCAGGAAGAAGGAGATCGTGCAGACAAAACCAGATAAGTCAGCAAGAGGTAGCCAGTCCTCCACATCAGAGTAACCAACTCTGCCGGAGAAAAGGGTCATCAACAGAGAAAGTTTTGTTATGCTTTGCATTTTTCGTAAAAACTGAAGCGGCTTAAGAACTCCGAGTTGCGTCTCGCTTAAGAGTTTTGTTATTCTTTGACGGTCAGAAAAGCCCGTTCTTTTCAGAACTGCGGCTTTAATCGTTTAATGGGTTTGCTGCTCCCCTTGAACACCTAGGCTATCGTCCAAGTCGTCAATAATATGTGGAGGGAGCGAAGCTACCACATGGTGGAACGTAACGTAACCGGAAGTAACACGACGTGAAATGAACGGCGATTCTATCTGCGAGAAGCAGGTTTTAGCATTAGTCCCGCAGAACGGAGGCATAGTGAGGCTAACGGCAATAACCTGGGGGTCCAAAGCTGAATTTATAAGCTTCATGGCGAAAATTACTGAGCCAGCAGAATAAAAACACAAAATTAAAAGTATGGAAATTTTAAAATATAGACGAAAAATGTGGATGAATCAGAAGGTTAGTAAAAGACTTATCAATTGTAGGCGCTTCGCCACTTATAAGTCCGGTGTCGCCAATTATAGCGCGCTTGGCTAACGCAGTGCGGCGGCAACTCCAGCTTCCCTACACTGGTCCTTTCAGAGTTCTGCAACGGACTCCGAAACCTTTTACTTTAGACCAGAATAATCAACGAACAACGGTGTCCATCGACCGACTCAAAGTGGCTTTCTTTGACGAGCCACTTGCAACCCATCTGATGCTCTCGCACAAGCACCCGCACCTGTGGTGACTTCCCAAGCACTGGATAGCCTGGAATCCTCTGTACCCCTTGACACGCAACCTATTCCTCCTCAACCCCAGGCAACCGACCGACGCGGTAGAAAGGGTCGAACGTCCGGTCCGTTTTTCAGATTTTGTAAACGTTTGCTATTTCCATTAACACTATTTTTTCGTCTTTAGTGGTTATTGTGCGTCTCATCCACAAACGTTGTGCAAAATCGACAAAAAACCCAAAACATTTTGAAAACCTAAAAAGCGTATTTGCTTTTAGCATGCATACCATGTTCCCTCTCCGGCGTCAAGCCACTTCCCCGACCCTTGACCACCCCTCTGAGTTCCACTTTCCAGAAGCTCAACCGCCGGAACTGCCCAGGCTACCCACGATTGACCCGCCAACCGGCTCAACGCAACCCCCGAGTGATTCGCCAGCCGTCCCAAAGCCCCTTTCCTCACCCAAGGATCAGGCCGTCGCCCTCGACCGCAGACACCCATGAACGGATTGGTCACCAAACGCCTATGCGTTGGCGACCAGGACGCCGGATTTCTTCGTGGGACGAAAACGCCTGGATAACTTCGTGGGACGAGGAGCGTGGACTAGAGTGCGGTGGGGGAGTGACACCTCCCAAGCGCATCGTCGGGTCTGCAGCAAATGGAAGGTCCCGTCGGCCTTTTTCTGGACTACCAGTATTTGCAGTCCGACCAGTCCGCCCCGACGGCCCACCGATGATGCACTCGGGTCCACACGATCGCTCTAAACAATAGCTAACAAAAGCCTGAACCTAGCGAAATCTGCTAAACACTCAACTTTGGAAGCCCTTACTCAAGCCCCTGCAAATATTCGCATCCACCCTCACCTTCCATTTCCCCAATAACAGCTCTATTGAAGGCTTCCATCCATCAGCCTCCTAGGGGGGAGGCCCTTGTAGTGACCGGAAAACAAGCTCTTTCAGTATTTTGTAACATTGGATTTTCTGGTTGTTTTAACCTTCGAAACGTCCAGTTGTTTTACTGATTGCGCGTCCGTTGACACAAAACTTTTTGGTGAGTACCTCGCTGCACGTTTCTCGCTCTGTCTGATTCGCTTCCTATTCTTGTAGCCTGCACAATATGCTTTGGGTTCAGTCGCCTCCGACTTCTATACTGTCGTATTTGACATGTCTTACGTGTCATTGTTTACCGACTAGTATCCCAGGCTCCACCCAACAATATTCGGTACTCAGATTTGAAGGGACAACCAAATTCATGCTTCAGAACACACTGATATAAGCTAGAAAAATCCTTATTAGAAGGTTGCTAAACCTCAAGACCAAAACTGAGCCACCGGAAGATGACTAGCTAAGGAGTATAGGGTAAGGTGCTGAGTGTGTTCGAAGCATTGACATACTTTTCGAAGCCCATGGACAAAGTCCGTATGCTGTCGGTGTGTCTCATACAAATACTTGCACCATACAAACATAAAACAACTTACTTCCCTAATACAAGATAATGCTATGGTTTCATAGCATCTAGGATTGATTTACACATCGGTTGGGGTATTTGCAGGTACTACGGGGTTATGTTGCGTCCTGAATCAGGCCAATTCGTCCTGTTTTCTCTGTCTAATTGGCTTACCTGACCACACAGAGCTCCACCTTCGCGTGGTTTATTCAGTATATTCGGTCGGCGCTTCCCCATATTATTCCACAACTTTGGTTCATAGCTTCGAGTGCTTTACTTGGCAATCTTCCTTTCAGCTACGGGAATTAACCTGGGACACTTTAGGTATCCACAAGCGACTAGAAAGCATCACTGCAATGCCATTGCTAGCCATCGATACTCTCTCCATTAGTACCATTCTCAGTTATTCGTATTACCCACTTCACCACATTTCAGCTGCAGCGAGTCGTTGTAGATAGCATACATCTTTGCGCTAGGAACCACTCCTTATCTCTCCCTTGAATTGTTTGCATCATATACCTTCGCCGGTTTTTTGACTTCTGTCACTGTAAGTATCCACTAATAACGAGAAGGCTTAATGCGAATTAAGTTGCTGTCCACTGGTTCTCTATCAGCACCATTATCCTTCGTTCCTCTTAGCTTAATCAAGTTTTCTGTAGTGATTCGCTTTAGGCTCCATACCTCTTTGCGCATATCCGGAGCTACTAGGAAACCTTCCTTGTTTCTCCATCCTGTAATACCTTAGAATGTCTATATCACTTACCTTCGCTGGCTTGCTAATGTATTCTGTGACACTGTAAGAATCCGCTAATGACCAAACTGCTTAATGGAATGGTTACATCTGGCCACCGAACTTTTTTCATAGCGGCATGATCTGTCAATCCTCTTAACCTCAGCACCACTATTTGGTAGCAACTAGTGGTCGTAGGCTCCAGGCATCTGTGCGTATTTCCGGAGCTTGCTAAGAGCCACTCGCTTTTATCTCCAATCTTCAACCTTTGGGACTATCTGCCTCACATACATTTGCGCTCTGTTGGCTTATTCTGGGAACTTTAGGTATCCACTAGCAACTAGAAGGCTTCAATGCAATGCCAATGCTAGCCGTCCATACTCTCTCCCTTAGTACTATTATCAGTCATTCGTATTACGCACGTCACCATATTTCAGCTGCAGCGAGTCGTTGTAGATAGCATACAGCCTTGCGCTAGGAACCACTCCTTATCTCTCCAACACTTACTCCCCCGAATTGTTTGCATCACATACCTTCGCTGGTTTGTTGACTTCTTTTGTCATTGTAGGTATCCACTGGTAATTAGTAGGCTTAATCCGAATGCCTTTGCTGGCCACTGACTCATTCTCCTAGCGCCACTATCTGTCGATCTTCTTATCTTTCTCACCACTTTGCAGCGATTCGCCATATGCTCCATTTCCCTTCTGCGCAGATCTTGAGCTTGCTGGGATACACTCCTTGTATCTCTAACACACATCCTCCTGGTATGTCTGTATCACGTACCTCCGCTGGCATGTTGACGCATTCAGTGACCCTATAGGCATACACTAGGGACCAAGTGTCATTGGAATGGCTACATCTGGCCACTGATAGACTTTCTTAGCGCCACCATCTGTCGGTCGTCTTAAATTCAGCACCTCCGTTTAGAAGTAGCTAGTGGTCATAGGCTCCATGCATATGCGATTATCCAATGCTTGTCAGAAGCCACTCCGTATCACAAAAACATTTATTCCTTTAGAATATCTGCATGCAAGCTTTCCGCTGCCTTTTAGCCAATTGACCTTTAGATCTCTCTCGCGGCAACCTATTTATTTTTCACTTTCTTATTCTGCGCTCCCTATCGTATTACGCTAACATACCGCCGTTCATGCACCTTGCAAGCGCCACCAATATTCTAACACTCTTTGTTCTCCCCCCACGCAATTTCTGCCTCATACTAAACCGATACTTCGTGGATTACTAATTGGTACAAAGCTATTGTCTCCACGAAAGCACTAGCAACCTGCCTATACGGCTAATGATTCTATGAAATATTCAAAAGGCACTCTCAGCAGAATCATTGTTACACAGCGTACATGCTTTTGTCTCAACTCCAAAGGTTGTAACACAAGACTTTAACAATTTTTAACTCCCTACCTGTTCTTGCGGCCTTCACGCGGTTGTCCCTCACTTTCACTTTTCTCCGAGGTCCGGAACTTCTTGGAGATCTGGGATTGGACTGAGGAACAGTTTTCGCCCAAGACGGACGTAACAACCGAAAAGGATTTACATGGAGCACGGTTGCACACCAAAAGTACCCATCTACAATCACTACAAAACTTGTCCAGCATGGAGAGCTGGCCACCTGTTCACAAGCCCATACATTATACTTCTAAAACATGCAGAGAGCAGAAAATTTGAACGTTTGCACACCTGGGCACACAACAAGGCGACTATTCGCGATTTTCACTCCTCAACCGGCCTCAACGATTACGGCGGCCCTGATCGAATTATCTGTTCAACTAACAGAGGAAATTAGAAGCCATTTGACTTCGAATAACCGAATATGAAATTAGTCGTCAAGCGGCTTTGCCAGTTATGCATGTATGTTCAAAAGGCTTTACGGCAGTGTTGCAGGACGTGGTGGGGTTTCGCCTGGCAAGCGTTTCCCCTATAAAAAGCCACAAATGTCTGTGTAACAATACTGCGACGTGGCGGATGTCACTCGTCGCTGAATAAAGTCACTGCCCACAACTACATACTGGTATGTCGACAAGGCTCATATTTCAACGTTTTGCTGACACATGCAAGAATATGATACACTCCGTCCACATGCACCGTTCATTTCACTTATAGTGCATTGACGGTTTCAACTACGCACGATTGAACCCGAAATATCGTCGTGATATACAACTGCCTATAGACCCTGATCATGCCTGATTTGGTGTGTCTCTTTAACTTTGAGAATAAACTATTTATTTATTTATTATTTATTTCAGTACAATGGAGTGTTTTATTATTCGAAAAAGCTATGCTTGTATGTATATTTGATCGCGTGCTCGCAGGTGCGTCTCGTTCAACCGAGAATTTACCATTTATTTATTTATAACGCACCGCTTCACATTTTAACGGAATTTTTGGCTGGCTCTTCCCTTACGCTACCAACAACAACGGACTTTTCTACATAGTTATTACAGCTCTATCCCGCTCTGCCCTCGTGTCCATCCGATTTTCCTGTGCGACGGTATAGCTCCAAATTCGAGTGGTTCACTTGAACATTATGGCATCGCTGCGATATTTTATGCCATAGCTGCAGGAGCATAACGGCGCTGGAATCCCCACCCCATTTTCCCTCCAAGTACAAAAATTGTTCCCTTAAATGGACGCTCTTTATCTCAGCTGACAGCTCGGAAGTGCATATCCGTTGTTCTCTTAACTACGGATGAATTTTTCTTTATACTAAATCCATAAACTTCCCTCTCTGTTATATCTGTCCATCTGACTTACTTATGACGACGTAGCGATCCAAATTCTAGTGGTTCACTGGCACTGCGGCTCCATCCAACTTCATATCTACAGGTTCGTATCATCGCTGGCTTTTCTGCACACTACCATCCCTTCAGCTAAAGCAATTGAGCCCATAAATCACAGCTCTTGCTCTTAGCCGATTGTCGTGATCGGGTGATTCCCCCGTTTGATGTGTACATCAATCCTAAATACTATGAAATCATAGTTATCTCAGGTATTAGGGAAGTAAGTGGTTCGCATGTTTGTGTAGTGCACTTGTTTGTATGCGACACACCGACAGCATCCGGACTTCGAAATAACGTGGGTCCTACGGCCAGCATGGCTCTAGTTAGTGATAGTACTTATATTACGAACCAAATTGAAATCTTACGGCTGGATTTAAGAGGGCAATCGCAAGACGTAGAACTTCAATAATAAAGCGGATAGCACTGTATACGCTCACAAAATAGTAGGATAAAGCAGCGTTTGCAGTAAAGTAGTTTGTCGTGTCCATAGTAACTTGTCCCCCAAAATTCTAAAGGGAGCGAATTGCTGGCGTATCAAGGGGTGTTTCAGTGTTTCATAGCTCAGCTCTATTATAAACGGAAATGCATTTCAGGTATCCTATGAATGAAAATTAACCGAAATGTTATGGGTGACGTATATTTCAGGCTTACCACACATGGTGTGCTGTAATCGTTCGTTTGTTATGGATGGAAATGAGGTCTCTTTTGCTGCGACGGGGAAATCCGGGAAACCGAAACTGAATAAAGGAAATTATGCAAGAAGACGAAACAGTAGTAGTTGGATGTTGAATGTTAACCGGTGAAGGAGATCGAGAAGCTATATTATTACGAAATGTGCAATTGCGTGTTAGAACTGTATGATCCGTCTGAGGCATAAGCGGAAATAGATGACGATAGGCATAAATTAGCCTCTGCAATTAGCCTCTGCAAAAGTAAGGTAAATTCGTGGGAAGTAAACATTCGTGTACTATGGTAAAGTATCTGCAAGTTACTGATGCCGAATACACTGCAAAGTAATAAGGTACCGGTCATTCAGTAAGCATATCGCACACAATCAGTGCACACGGAAAGACGAATAGAAATAGCCTGAGAAATAATACGCATACATAAGGGTATAATTAAGAATGTGAAACTGCAGGTAACAAGTAAATACTAGAAACCTCAGGTAGTATGCATATATAGTTATCAATATATATATATATATATCAATCGGTGCCAACACATGTATATAAAATTACAGATATTGTTTATTAATGGAAAGTGAATGGAATTTTGCAGTTGTCGCATATATTGCGAAAGGTGGCAATGCACCTGTCGTTTGGTAAAGCCTGGTCTACCCCATGAAAGGAGCCATCACTTTTCCGTATAATGTCCGCACGGATAATCAACATGCTGCGTAATAACAGGCCATAGGCCTACTTGTTGCCACATGCAGTTGCCAAATGCAATGCAGCCATGTATACCGACTTCGCAGGGGTAAGGTTCACTGAACCTTTTCCAAAAGTCAATACGTAGGTAAATAAACATGCTGCATTCATGGTGCTTCCCCATCACAGGTAAGCTAAACCAACTTAAGCTTACATCAGGTCTTTTAAGATGGACAAATTTCATTCCACTTGTATTCGTTTGTTCTGCCTGCCAAACTAATCTTCTATTAACTTGCACACATTGCTTAGGCTAATTGCGCCGATCTTCGTTAAGGTTATTGTGTTTGTAATATTTTTACGTAACTTCTGGACATTTTGCATTTACCGTCGATACATTCCTAAGCTACATACTTCATATGCTTATTTAGCGAATACTTATGTTTGCCTAGTGATATGCTATAATAGATATTGCAGGACTAGTTAATACTAGTCCGAGACGGTGCGCGAAAGTAAGCGCGGATATCAGGAGGCAATGGGAGTTGGACACGGCGGATTGTTCTCCATGGGCTACAACTAGAAGCGGATGGATGAAGCGATGCAAGAGCGAACAAGTGAGCGCGAAAACATACATATGGTCGAGTGTCGATCCGGTTGTAAGGACGATTAAAACAAGAAGGAATAATGTACAATCGGTCAACAAGTAACTTGTACATGAAAGATAAGAGTTATCTTTTTGGGCGCTAAAGAGCTCCCTCCTAGAAGGCTGAACATAAAAAGCCTTCGATTTCGAAAGGGACGGTTGAATCAAAGTTCGTAAGACAAAATCGTGCCAAGAACAAATGAGGCAGCTTTAGTGTAAATGGGGGTTCGCCGGAAGTCGGAGGCCGCTGTGCCGTTTGTGATTTGTTGTTTATTGATTGCAGGGCAGGGTGCATTTTGGCGGGCCGTTGAGGCGGGCTTGCCGGGCTACAAAAATCTGAGTAGCCCAGAAAAAGGCCGACAGGACCTCAACTCCCTCTGCTACCAAACGGTGCGCTTGGGAGGGGTCTCTCCCCCGCCGCACCCTGCCCGCTCCAAAACGACCATCGTCCCACGAAGAAGTGGCCCTCGTCCCGCGGAGAAAAGACCAGCGTTCCCGTCAGGGTCCTCGAAAACATTCCTCGTGCAGGACTGCCTTGGCTGACGGCAGTGACAGAAAATTTAGAACCGGATACAGCCAACCGTATTATGTAAGGGGAATTCCATAGCTGTATCAGAATGGAAAAACGCTGAATAATAGGATGCGCTTTTTAGGTTTATATATGCTCATCCTGTAACTTAGCCCATAATTTATATAGCGTTGCTGGCCACAGTAGTACACCCACGAATGCCGTGTGGTGAAATGCTGTTGGGCGAAAAGGGAGCGTTTCGTAACCCAACGGGTAATTTACCAAAGATCCCAGGCGCGCACTCGTTGATTTTTCAGTTGCGATGCTGAATGGAATAGAATGGGAAACGTAGCGCGGGACCAACAGCGTTTACGGCGAAGCGTGACGTATGAATTATTAGGACTAGCTTTTCATGGTTGTGGGTACAGACATTTGAATCACATGCAAATACAGTTGCTTAAGTGAGAAGCATTCGACGTGCTCATAACATGTAAAGCGACAATACTTCAACTGATTGGTAGTTTGCGGTCATGATATAGAATGGATATGCTTTAGGCCCTGCAGTGTAATAGGGTGGTAGAGAATGTGGTCGACGATTACGGACCTATGCAGTGAAACAACGGCAATAGGGTGCAGCGCATGCAAGCATATGATTGGCCAATAGTGGCTTGTAAGCATGCACCACTAGGCTATATGACAGAGGGTAGCCTTGAACAGGGCCGTGGGATCGCTTACGAAGTAAAGCGAAAGTGACGGCAGTCAACAGTACCGACTAATCAGTGGCATGCGAACGTCGTGGCGGACAATTGTGATACCTGAGTACTGGTTATGCCATATGCGGAGTAGGCTGTAAAGCGCCGAAACATGGGTGGGCATAGTTCGTCTGCACATTACTTTATTGCAGCAGTATCCCTTACCGTAAGGAAGGGTGGCACTGCGATGCGCCAGACACATAACAGCGTGAGACATGCAGACAAGAAGTTGGGCAAGTGGCGCGTTCGTGAAGATACTAAAAATAAGCTTGAATCAGGTACTCTCGCGCTTACCTTTTGCCATACGGTCATTTATTATCGCACTCATTAAAAAGGCACAGGGTTGCAGTGTGTTGTAAGTAACGGACGACAGGCGAGCAAGACGGTGTGCAAGAGGCGTTTGCGACATGCTGCTGTGTAGGCGGATATTCATGCCAATGTGAAGGGTGCTTAGTAAGCTTATATAACTGTCACAGGCGTGGCAGTAAGGTCGACACGAAAGTCGACCCTATTGGTTGCCTCACGTGCCCGCATGCGCATTGCATAGCGAAGTATTGTATATCCCATAATAGGGGCGGCATACTCGCAAATTGACCGGCATCCAGTTTGGCTACAATGGCGTTAGCCTAGGTATGTCTAACAGAAGAAATTTAGTATGGCCGGTAGCAAAACTTCTGTTATATGGTCTACGAGCCTTCATGAGCGGTGGTTGCTTAGCCCCTGTTCATTCCGTGACACTGGTATCAATATTACGTGCTAAGCCTACACCCTTGGCTATACATGCCTAAGACGTGTTCGTAGTTCTCCTACATTCGTACTATAGTATTTGTTTCATTATGTCGGCTAGCGTGGCGGATACTTTTGGTTACGCAGGCGTTCACGACAGCCAGTTGTGAGCGAATGTTGGCGGCACAAACGCAAGGCGGACGTCTGTACGGATTGTAAACATTCACGTCATCCTGGGGAGCGTTTTCGGCACTCTGGACCCACAACGCGCAAGCACTGAGGAACGGTTTACTGCAAAATGTGCCGCAAGCACACATGAAAACTATATGCATAAATGCAATGCAAGATTGACTTGCAGATTCAAGAGGTACCAATGTTGTGCACAACCACGTAGTCGAACAGATGTTTCACAAGATAAATGTCTAGGGGATAATTATCTGAAAGTTTAAATGCCAGTGCGATTAGTGAGAAACACATGGGCACCTATCAATGCTGTGCCACTTTGCAACCTGTGACGAGGGTGCATATGGACGAGTGTAGCAGCCTGGAGATTCCCTTGTTTGCCTGTGTAAAAATCTAACTAAAATTATTTCACTGTACACCTAAGCAACCGGTGTGGTTTGTTGAACTGATTGTTGAGTTCGAATGCGTGACTTGCGCATCGCCATTCTGCTTGGCGCCCGCTTCGGTTGCATCTCGCGATTGGGCTGTGTGCTGTGGGGACAAAGACTCTCAATCTGGCGGGAAAGGGTTTGCGGGCCAAGATCAACCGGCACAGCCGCGAGTATAATGGTAGCGTAAGATACTTCTATGTAGTTATATAATTTGTAAATACTATAAATACACCAATAGCGGATGTATAAAGGAATCAGGGCCTGTAGATTTTATGGTGCCATAGTTTACTGTAACCTTGGTAGCAGGTGCCCGGAGTTTCCAATTGCATAAATGGGTCTAAATTGCGCTGCGACGTAGTCGCAGCACCGTCACTCCGCAAAACCTAGTGCGCAATAAATAGTTTCCCGTCATTTTATGGCATGATTCCCGGCTATCTTTGTGGCTTTGCAGTTTTGTTCAATTCTGTGCAAATGTGATATTGCATTTGTTTAAATGTGTCACAAGTCAGAAACGCACCGTTACCCTGCAAAACCTAGTGCGCAATAAATAGTTTATGGAGATTTTATGGCATTATTCCCGGCTATCTTTGTGGCTCTGCAGTTTTGTTCAATTCTGTGCAAATGTGATATTGCAATTGTTTAAATGTGTCGGAAACCAGATACGCGGTAGAAGCAGTATTTTCGAAATCGTACGCCATGGAGTGTGATTTCCGGAGAATCTTCTTTGGGCGTTCTTTTGACAGTTTTGACGAATTTAATAGTTTGTTTTCAGACTTTATGCTTCTTCATTACGTCAATTTCGTACGCTACAGCAGCAAAAAATGTAACCTGTCACGGGTGAAGTACGACAAGGTGATTTATCGATGTGTCCGCTGCGCTCGGCGGAAGTCAAAAAGTACAGGAGTGAGACGTGTTTAGTAGGATTTCGCTTCTATTATTCTACATCTTTCAGCTCACGTGATACTAACTGCCAAGCTCGCGTTAACCTCATTAGAACGGGACGCAAGCTGAAAGTCACAACGTTCGATCTGTCTCACAATCACCCAGTTAATCGCCTTCTTTTTGAGCGACACCCCATCAATCGCCGTCTGACGGACGATGAGTTCACTCAGTCCGTAGACCTTTTCCGCTACAACACCCCAACAAGCGACATCAAGCAGTTCGTCGAAGTTCGATTCGGAAAGCATATTACCAGCGATGATGTCCGCAATGTTCGTCGTAAACTGAGACCTGGCGTGGAGTGTAAGCTTATTTTGATAGTTTTTATTTCCTGCAGTAAAATTGCCTCAGGTTATCAAGTCTATGGAAGAAGACGGAGTTGCGCGAATTATTTCTGAGGAAGGCTTGTGCACACACGTATTATTCGCTCGGCATCAACAAATAGAACTTTTCCGCCGATTCTCGCATGTCGTTTGTGTAGACGCTACTCATGGCACTAACCGTTTGAAGTAAGAATTGATAGCTGGCTTACTTGTTGCTTGCAGCTTCAAACTATACCAGTTTTTAATAACTGACGGCATGGGGTATGGCCGGCCAATATTTTATGCGTTTCTGCGTCGGGAAGATTACGCATCATTGCTTACGTTGTTCGAAGCTTTTCGGGATATCATGGGTCATGATATTCCCGTCCGCACAATAATGATGGACAAAATGGCCGCTCAAATACGTGCGGCGCGCGCCGTTTTTCAATGCGACATTTTGTTGTGTTACTTCCACATCCGCCAAGCCATCAGGAAGCATGTAAGTGATAAATCTTCGTTTCATTCTGTAGACAAACATTAACCGGTCGCGTTATCTGTTTCATCGCATGGCAACTTCTGACACGGAGACGGAGTAAAATCTCTTTATATATGTAATATTCTTGTTTTAGATTTCAACAAGATTTGAAGCTCCTTCAAAGAACAGACCCCCACTTTGTGCGCTACCTTACGTTGTACTGGTTGTACATAAAACGCTCGTGGGCGAAACACGCACAAGCTGGACTGGTGCATTTTGGCAATACAACGAACAACCGAGTTGAGAATGCCAACTTGCGATTGAAGAAAGTTACCCATGCATCGGATGGCCTTGTTGCAGCCGTTCGCAAAGTCTGGGCGCATTCGGAAGTTCTCCTGAAAGAGTCCCAGATGCATGCCGCGTTTTTCTGTGACAGGCGTCAGCTACTAGAAGGCAGCGCATATGTTCACCGCGTAGTTTGCCTCCTAACTACGTACGCATGCAACTTAGTGATGCGCCATTTAGCACAACCCATGTTACAAGCAGTTTACTCGGACCTTGGAGATGGAGTGGTATGTGAATAAAAATTTCTGACGCTTCCAGTTTGAGATATCGCACCAGGGAAAACGCTTCACCATCGATTGCTCCTTGGGAACATGTACCTGTCCTTTTTATGAAACCATGTGGCTTCCGTGTGTGCATTTAATGGCGGCATACAAGCAGCACGCGTATCCGACAAGTAAGCCGTTTCTGATATGTGCATCCATTTGCAGGCCAAATACCTATTTGCATCCGCTGGCTGGCGGACTACAACCTACCCACAGAGTCCATGCCGTTGCGGACGTTGAAAGTCCCCGTTACGAAACCATCTACGTCTAAAATTGCACATCTTGTACATCGTCTGAGAAGTGCTGAAGAGGTTAATCCATCCGGATTTTCGGTACTGTATCAAGAGCTATTGCGAATGACTAACGAAGTAATTGGTGATTCGTCAGACCTTCAACGTGCAAAGAAACAACCGCGTTGGCCGAAAATTATGGCGCCCACAGATTTGTGCTTCACATGCAGCAAGCCTGTTGTGATTGACGCAGTTCGCTGTGCGCACAATCGGTTACTTTACCATCGAAAGTGTTTGCGTGTGCAATCAGGAGCCCGTTGTACAATTTGTGTCAATGCTTCACAAACGGTATCTGTGCCCATGATGGCAGTGCAATGCTGTACTACCGGTAAGAAAGCAACTGTTTACCTCGATATTTAGCTGTTGGCCGTTCACCCTCACCGGATTTCACAGTTGCCTCTACCCCATCAACCTGCCCCGCTTACGAAGGTAAGAGAGCTTAGTATAACTATTTCCTGCGCAGACAGTCAGGATGAGATTACCGCCGATCCGAGTACAAGTCAACAAACCGTACCCCATATTGCACTTGCACTTGGTACTGGTGATCTATTTCCTTACCTTTCATCGATAGCTTGTCGAAAAGGAGCCGTGGAGTTTTCCTCAAACAGAGGTATTGTGCAGAATACAGTGCCAAAGTAAGCTATTCGGTGCAATTTAAACTCCCATTTTCACTTCATTGTAGCGTCGACATGGATGCCAGCCCAGTAAAGAAAACGCAAAGAAAAAAACTTGTTCAGATAAAAACTCTCGTTCAATTACCCGACAGTAGACTATATGTTCGCACTACTATTACATTTTAGCCGATGAATACGACTTTGTGTGAAGATACCTTGCATGGGACATGCGCGTCCAAGGCACGAATATAGTGAACAACGCTGAACCTTCTCTCGCTGCCTTCTGTTAAATACAATGCACAGTTTTTATATCGGTTTCTCCGCTCATTTGGGATTACAGCGTTTTGAACAATGAACTGCACTAGCGGCACGTTTGTTGCCAGCGTAATCGGACCCAGGTCGGTTGTATATAGGCTCTATCAGTGGCACATTTGGTGTCAACGTAATAGGACGCAGTTGGGTTGTAATTGCATACGGCTCGAAGTCTCGTGGTCGTTGTATATAGGCTCCATCAGTGGCACATTTGGTGTCAATGTAATAGGACGCAGTTGGGTTGTAATTGCATACGGCTCGAAGTCTCGTGGTCGTTGTATATAGGCTCCGTCAGTGACACATTTGGTGCCGATGTAATAAGACACAAGTGGGTTGTAATAGCATACGGCTCGAAGTCTCCTGGTCGTTGTATATAGGCTCCGTCAGTGACACATTTGGTGCCGATGTAATAGGACACAAGTGGGTTGTAATAGCATACGTCTCGAAGTCTCGTGGTCGGTGTATATAGGCTCCATCAGTGGCACATTTGGTGTCAATGTACGAGGACGCAGTTGGGTTGTAATAGCATATGGCTCGAAGTCTCGTGGTCGTTGTATATAGGCTCCATCAGTGGCACATTTGGTGTCAACGTAATAGGACACAAGTGGGTTGTAATAGCATACGGCTCGTGGTCGTTGTATATAGGCTCCATCAGTGGCACATTTGGTGCCGATGTAATAGGACACAAGTGGGTTGTAATAGCACACCGCTCGAAGTCTCGTGGTCGTTTGGCCGAGAATTGGTAATTGAAAATCAAGTTAGGTTTTGGGTTTGCGGCTACTGCATTGCGTAATTGTAATTAATATGTGGCTTTCCGCTTAGTGTTTACGATATTTTTACCATGAAATTTTTGTTGCTGGAGTTCAAGCGGCGTTGGAAGATATACTGGGTGACCAAAAGGTCGTCCATAAGGTGTACATTTGCACTGCTGAGGGCCAAAAGTCTGGTCATTTAGGGAGTTACAACACTCACACGACGGCACACGCTTTCGCTGCTCGAGCTGAAGGGATGCATATTCCGTCAACGTTGTGCGCTAATCGAGTATAGACTAGTAAGTACGTACTAACACAGTGACGGATTATTCGTCACACATGGCGCGCTAAAAGTCACTTGTGCTGACCGAAAGTACGGTTAAAAAGAAGGAGTTAACGCACTAAACAGCGCCGATAATTATTTAGAATATTAGTTAACAATATCCATGGACATATAAAGACATTTATCCTTATCTCCTTTTGCTTCTACGCCAGTGGCCAAAAGCACGCTTCAGTGGGAGGGCTTGCTGTACATATGTTTGGATAAAATGCTAATTCATAGCTACAATAATGCTGCATAAGATTCCTATGATTTTACAAAATCTTCGCTATTAAAGAAGCCACTTAATTATGTCTGCTATGATGAATGCACTGCTATGAAACTCACAAAAACCCGTGTTACTTATTTCATTATATTAATAATGCGTTTCACATTAACATTCCGAGGCTAAAAATATCGGCACAATAGCAGACTAATCAAATAGTCCAGGACGATACTAAAATTGCACGGCTTGAATTTTTTCATAAATGGTTTCCGAAACGGTATGCTTGTCTTTTATACCTTGTAGTGAATGCTTTCTACTTTAATTGCCAATATTACATTACTGTTGCGCATATTTAAGGCAAATATAGCTGCATGCATTACACACTTCGATGTTTCTCCATCGATACGTGGGCGCATAGTAACGGCAGTTGGATATTAGCAATTTGGCAACACAGCGGGCCCAGCTTATTGAGTGGACACCAGTTTGCATTCATTTCAAAACCGTTTTGCTGCACATCTCGTCTGTGTTCTGTTTTGCGTTTAACAACATCTAGACATGACTCCAAGAAAACGCAATAAAGATAACCCACGGACTAATAACGGACGCTCGTGACAACAAGCTTGTCACAAAAAAAAGATTTTACGGTATAAGTTTCGGAAATCCAATGTTTTTAACGGACTTCCAAGACTGCGAATTAGTTAAATGCAGCATCCATGAAAACAGGCGACCTTATTTTGACTTTTAGCATCACAATGCGCTTACTGTGCAATATTAGACCTAAGGTTGTGGAAATTTCTTTGTCTAATTAAGTTAGCAAATTTACAGCATTTAACTAACCGTATTGCTAAGCATTCGAATCGGCGGCAAACGGTTAATAGCTTTTTAGCACACTAAAACACAGTTTTAAGGTTACACTAGATTAAAATGCCAGAGTCTAGAGGTCACTTGTTTCACTTCCGTCTGACCAATCAACAAACGTCACCATCTTTAAAGTACCCTGCTAGGACTGCGACTACCGGGCAGCCTAAATTGCACCTATGTAATTGGATAAGTAAATAGTGTAATCGGTTAGTCAGGAAAATGAAGAATAGCCACTTTAAGGGAGTATATGAAGTGTGTCACACTTAACTTGAAGGGGAATTGAATATTTTGCTTACCTCACATGCTTCTATGTGAATTCTTTTTGGGAAATGACTGGGCAGAATGGTTAGCGTACTTCGAGAAATAGGTGGACAAGAACGTAAATGGCTGTGAAAATAATATGTAAATAACGGGGTACACGGAAAAGGCCGGAGTAGGCAAATAACCATGCGATATGCGCATACCTGTTTACAAATGGGACTTGTTACGGAATGCGCATTTATAAAGGAAAAGCAACGCGAAAGCGTCAGTTGCATATATGAATGCCTGGGGAGCAGTAAGTTAAGTGATCTAAGGTGAAGGAGAAGTGAAAATGCATGTCGGTCCCTGGTAAATATGTGGTGGTTAATGCACACAACGGAGAAATAAACTTTCATAAGGTACATAAATGGTTGATGAAACGTTATATATATATATATATATATAACGTTTAAAACTTAGAATGCATATATTTGTAAGCAAATTTATGCATTCACTTTCAGACTGCGTTATGTATACATAAATGTACGCGTTATTAACCTCAAACCCATATATATATATATGTGTACAGGTTAATAAGGCGTACATTTATGTACACATAATGCTGTCAGAAAGGGAATGCATATATTTAATTGGTTTGTTCACTGTACCGCCCTCCAGTGTTGGCCGCGATTGGTTGCACGAGCGAGGCATGGAAATGTATCATGGGTTCTATAGCGGCAGTGTCGTAAAGATCATTAAACAGGTAGATATTTTTGACTTCAATGCGGTAAAGGAACGGTGCTTAGTAAGCCTATGTATGTTCCACAGGGAAGCCTAATTATGGCCTACAGCGACAGTTATGTTATCGGTGCCAGGAGCCTACATGAACGGCCTTCACTTATGCTAATTGGCTTCCATGATATTTGCATCCACATGGGCTCTAGGGAAGCCTCATATACTTGCTGCACATGTCTTGAGGGCCTCGTATTAGTAGTACTATATTGATCGCATAGTCTTGGTGTCGTTATCGGACCCAGCATAATCGCCGTCGTTGGAACCATAGTCCTTAAATACGGGTGGTTACTAATACCATAATGGCCCAGCAGCGGCGGTATAGTAAGCACTGCTAACGAATGAAAAGAGAATGAATCTGCACGCCCACAGGAATGATTTTAACTGTTCCCAGCGCAGCTGCATCAATTCTGCCACTATGGAATTAGCAATGACTGGTCTCACAGGCGTTCTTGACTGACAGTACACAAGTTTACATAGCTGTCACATTGGTGGCAGCATAATCGGCACGGGAGAGGACTGCGCTATAGGCGGAGCGCGCCTCCATAACCAATGGTCATGAAATGCATATAGGTTGCATAGAAGGCATTATTGTTTCTAGGAGGGAAGCCACAGTGGTAGCCTTAGGCATTGCGACAAAAAGCACGTAAGTAATGGGCTTTGTTAACGCTACTGATACAACTGGAATGGAGTCACATGGCTATTCATTTGTTTCCTACATTATTGTATGCAACTGCGTTGATTGCATTATGCTGACTAGTCGTGGCAATATGGAAATGGTAACGAAACAGAGACACAAATGGAGCGCTGACGTCTGTACCGATTCCGAATATTCACGTCATCATGGGGAGCTTGTGAGGCGCTCTTGACCCACAACGCGCGAACACTGACGAATGGTAAATGGAAATTTATTCCGTAGACACACATGAAAGTAATATGCATAAATGTAACGCGGGGTTGACCTAGTTAATCACATGGAAGGGATGTAGCGCACCTCCCGATAGTGGAGTGTATGGTTCAAGTCATCAATTTCTTAGACAAAATTACCAGGAAATAAAAATAACGTAGTTCGGTGGTGGCATGAGGGTGTATGTTGCGAGTGTGCTACGTGAGCTGTACTCGGAAGAATCGGACGGCCAAACCGTAAGAGTCGTCTGCTTGCATGTGCGACTATGTGAAAGAAGACCCGTTGTATTCCGAAGTGAAATCATGCATCTTACGAAGACAAGCGTTAGGTAACAAGGAAAGGTCGTGCAATCAGTTAAACAGGTATGACGTGTTTACTTACGTGATATGCTTAAGGACTGTAGAGAAACATAATTCTAACGCGCAATATCATATCCATACATCTTTTGAAGCGGGTTCCACAGTATTACCTAACTACAGCGCTGCCTTGCCCAACCATGTTTCCCGGGTGCCCAACGGACCATAAGGCACTCGTTGTTGTGTATCAGTGCACCCGCGTGCCCTCTAATAGTCTCACTGACTCCTGCTTTCCTGGGCCCAGTAATGCGGATCAGATGGAGGAGCTCGACGTAATTGCTTACTGCTGCAGCCTCCTACGTTTCTTGGGCCCAGTGGTAAACCAGGCTTCCTTGTCAGCACGTACACTATGTTTTACTTCCCGCATAATACGCCGACTGGTCACTTTGTGCTCATATCTAGCCTGGAGGATTCTTCCAGATTCCAGCAGCTCCACGGACCTCTCGGATATAGTGACTGGTGCCTTGACGGTTGAAAGCTTTTGACAGAGTCCCAGGTCAGGAATTACTCACTAAGCTCTCCTACGAGGAGAACTGGGAAACGAGCTAAGACAGCATTTCAGCTAAGACTTGGCAGTTCGACTCGCGGTCACAGCTGGAAGCTGTTTAAACAGAGGAGGTTCAAAGTCCGCTCAGATGTTACTCTCTCTATTCGAGTAATTAATGACCGGAAACGACTTTTGGACCCGATTGTCAAAGCATAATCAGAAGGGAGTTTTAAATGTTCGCTAGACATTTTCCTACTGAGCAATACAGGAACCTACAGGTTTGATACTACATCCCGAGCTATGACACAGCCAATTCGCCTGCAATCCTTAGAAGGTCGGGAAGCGAAGGTGTAGCAGTCTGGAGATTCCCCGGTTTGCTTGTGTAAAATTCTAACCAAAATTCTATAATTGTACACTTAGGCAACCGGTGTGGTTTGTTGAACTGATTGCTGAGTTCGAATGCTTTACTTGCTCATCGCCATTTTTGCTTGGCGCTCGCTTCGGTTGCAACGCGCGACTGCTCTGTGTGCTGTGCTTGATCCGTTCCCCTAGCTAGAGCGTCCACGGTGTCGTTCATTTATAGCTAGCTAACAGGGAATCTTCTGCTGAACCAATAAAAGTTTCTCTGCAACTCGATCTGTCTTCTGGAATCGCTCTCTGGGCTCCCGGAATAGGCAACCCTCTAAAAAGGGGCTGACAAGGGATCTCCCTTCTGCTCTATTCCACTAAATGAATTTCAAGTTCAAGTTCAAATGGAAATGGAACAGTAGGAAAATCCCGCGAAGTTTCCACCTTCTAAAACGTCGTGCGCTGTGTGCTGTGCTTGCTCCGTTTCCCTAGCTAGAACGTCCAAGGTGTCGTTGCTTTATAGCTAGATAACAGGGAATCCAAAACAATCTCAGCGCCGGATATTTCGAACTTTTCTCCGGTGAGCTCGTTCCGTTTATTTTTCATAGTTTGCGTTTAATGTTTGCATATCATAGCACAAATTTTGCGTCATTCCCTTGCGATGGAATCTGTAAACCCTAAGGTAGAATCTCTGCTAACCATTGTATCTCCTCTGTGCCACCTTTTTGGGACATGGATCCTCTTTTGTGGTTGGCTCATCTTGAGTCGGAGTTTTATAACCACAGAATCACTTCCGACCTCGCCAAGTATTGCAAGCTCCTGTCCTATCTCCCCAAGGAGATATCAATGCAGGTTCGTGACGTCATCATTTCTCAGACCGAAAACCGCTATGCGGCTCTCAAGGAGGCCACGATTAAGCGTGTTATGCCCTCTGAGCAAGTTCGACTGCAGCAACATTTTAGGGAGCTGCAGCTGGGCGACAAACTGCCCTCAACCCTGCTACGAAAGATGCAGCAACTCCTTGGTTCCTCAACCATGGACAAGATGTTAATTCGCGAACTATGGCTGCAGCGGCTACCGGAAAACACGCAAGCGATTCTCGTTACAGTGAGCTCCGTTTCGCTCACTCAACTAGAAGATTTAGCGGACCGTGTTATTGAACAATCACAGCCACAAGCCGACGCCAGCAAGATCAATGCCATCGCGTCCCAGGGCACTTCTACCACTGGCTTACAGTCAACTATACAAGCCTTGCAAACACAAGTTGCGACACTTAGTCGCCAGGTCCAGCAGCTTACTATGAACCGTCGTCGTCATAGCCGCACAAAATCGCCCTGCAAACGTTCTAAGTCTAGCAAAAGGCAGATTAGCTGTTGGTACCATCAACGTTTTGGTACCGCAGCTCGTAAATGTGTCAAGCCTTGCAACTTCGCTGAGCAGCAGAGAAACTGCTCGGCCGGTCCGTAACGGCGACGGGCGCGACCGGCCAACACCAAAGTCGCCTCATCCGCGTTAGGGATTTAACTTCCGGCACCGAGTTTCTAATCGACACTGTAGCCGAAGTTAGCGTTATACCCCGTAGGCCAGATGAGGTCATCTCACCATCGCCGACCAAGCTGCGTGCCGCCAATGGCACACCAATCGCAACTTTCGGCTAAAAGCTGCTAAAGCTCAAATTAGGCCTCCGGCGAACCTTTCGCTGGCCTTTCATAATCGCTGCCGTGCATTTCGCTATCCTAGGCACAGACTTTCTTCAACGCTTCGACCTCATCGGCGACGCTAAACCAAAGACGTTTATCGGCTCTAGGACACAGCTCAGTGTTATCGGGACTAGCGCCAACGTCACTGCTATCAATCCTATTCGTGTCCCACCTCAAGCTTCACAACCTTTTATAGAACTTTTCAACGAACATACTAAATTCGTTCGCGTCTTGAACGACTTGTCTCCTGGGACGTCAAACGTCATGCATCACATTTGCACTAAGGGCCCACCTGTTCCGGCTCGCCCTTGCAGACTGGCCCCGGACAACTTCAAAGCTGCTAAGGGGAGGTTCGAGCAAACGCTCGAACAGGGAATAATCCGCCGTCCAAAAGTCCACGGGCATCACCATTACACATGGTATTGAAGAAATCCGGCGACTGGCGCTCCTGTGGTGATTACAGGGCACTTAACAAAGTTACCGTCCCGGATAAATACCCTATACCGAACATGCACGACTTGACCTCAGCTCTAGCTGGTTAGTCTATCTTTAGCAAAGTCGACCTAGTTCGCGCTTACCATCAGATACCTGTCGCGCCAGACTACATTGCTAAAACAGCAGTCATCACGCCATTCGGCCTATTCGAGTAACTCAGAACGCCTTTCGGCCTCAGTAACGCTGCCCAAACTTTTCAGCGTTTCATTCATGAGATAACGTGAGGACTTGAAGGCGTTTACCCTTATCTAGATGACATTCTCATCGACAGCTCTTCTGACGAGGAACATCTTCATCATCACGACGCTCTCTTTCAAAGCTTAACACAGCATGGTGTTACCGTCAACCCCGATAAATGCGAGCTTTGCCAAAGTTCCATCGACTTTCTTGACCACCGCATATCCGCCTCTGGTATTGAAGCTCTACCAGACAAAATCCAGGCACTAAAGGACAATCCTGCTCCCAGTTCCTTCAAACAGTTGCGCCGATTCCTTGGCCTGGTCAACTATTATAGACAGTT
Organism: Dicrocoelium dendriticum; assembly: GCA_944474145.2. Lineage (NCBI taxonomy): Eukaryota > Metazoa > Platyhelminthes > Trematoda > Plagiorchiida > Dicrocoeliidae > Dicrocoelium > Dicrocoelium dendriticum. The sequence continues at coordinate 48,355,981 of OX104070.1, read as the reverse complement.
TATTCCTAATTGCGCGAGCATTGTCCAACCAATGACTGACTTTCTTTGCGGTAAACAACGGCCTTTCCATTTTGCGGACGACACTAGATTGTCTTTTGAGAAGCTGAAAGACGCTATCTCCAGCTTAGCACTTCTCGCCCATCCAGACACGTCTGCACCACTCCTTCCGACAACTGACGCATCCGACAGTGCCATCGGCGCAGTACTTCAACAACTCATCGATCATCGATGGATAACTCTAGGCTTCTTCTCGAAAAGTTTACGACCAGCCGACTCGCGTTAAAGCCCCTTCGGTAAGGAACTGTTAGTTATCTACCTAGTTATCAGACATTTCCGCCACCACCTCGAAGGTCGACATTTTACAGTTGCACTGACCACAAGCCATTGAGCTACGCAATCAATGGCGCGACGGACAAGTATTCTCCGCGGGAAAATAGATACCTAGACTACGTTTCTCAGTTTACGACAGACGTAAGACATGTCTCAGGTGCTCTCAATCCCGTCGTGGATGCGCTTTCACGCATTCAACAGATCAGGTTGTAAAACGGCACCAACATTGATCTAGCCGCTATGGCTGCTTCAAAACAAGCTGATCCCGATTTAGACAAGCTACGAAGCAACACCTCGTTAAAACCACGCGAAATTCCCTTAGCTCCATCTGGGGGACCATTCTTTTTGACGTCCCACAAACTTCTCCCCGACCTATAGTTCCTACTTCGATGCGTCGACTAGTTTGCAACGCTTTACACAACCTGTCTCATCCCGGCATACGTGCTTAGCGGAAGCTCGTAACCGAACGCTTCTTATGGCCCAACGACAATCGCGATGTCCGCCTTCGGAGTATCAGCGCGCCAAGGTATACAGAAACACCAAAAGCCCAATTGGCGTCTTCCCCACTCCTGACTCTCGTTTTGCACACATCCATGTCGACCTGGTCTGACCTTTGCCTCCATGCAAAGGCTACGTGTACCTCCTCACTTGTGTCGACCGATCCACCCGTTGGCCAGAGGCGATTCCGATATTCAACTGCTCATCTGAGACAGTTGCGCAAGCTTTCCTAGAACGCTAGGTAGCTCAATTCGCCTGCCCAAGCGTAGTCATTACTGACAGAGAATCACACTTTGACGGATTCTTCAGCAACCTGCTCAACGTTCTTGGTTGCTAACATAACCGAACCACTGCATACCATCCCGCAGCTAATGGGATGGTAGAAAGGTTCCACCGGCAACTCAAAGTATCACTCTGCGCCCAATCTAGCACATCCTGGCACGAAGCACTTCCGCTCGTTACCTTAGGCATAAGAAACATGATTACAGCGGATTCGCACGCCACTCCATCGTCGCTAGTCTTTGGATGCACACAACGCTTATCTTGTGAACTCGTCTAACAAAAAGCACCAACAACCTTCGACTATGGCGACTACGCAGCTCGCCTATCACAGCACATGCGACAGCTCCAGCCTGTGCAACCCAGAGCACAGAGCTTGTGAACCAACATGGACGAAGGCTTAACTACTTGCACGCATGTGTTCGTTCGCACCGACAGCGTACGCCGGCCACTTCAACCTCTTTACTCTGGTCCGTACCGTGTCGTACGCAGAAGCGACAAAGCGTTTACCATTGACTGCGATGGTAAGACTCAGATGATCAACCTCGATCGAATCAAGCGAGCATCATTTTATGGCATGATTCTCGGCGGTCTTTATGCCTCCGCAGTTTTATTCAGTTCTGCGCAAAAGTGATATTGCATTTGTTTAAATTTTTCGGAAGCCAGATACACACCGTGCCTGCCTGTGCAACCAAGAGCACAGAGCTTGCGTACGAACGTAGACGAACGCTGAACTATTTGCACCCACATGTACGTTCTCACTGACAGCGTACGTCGGACACTTCAACCTCCTTATTCTGTTCCGTACCGTGTCGTACGCAGAAACGACAAGAAGTTTACCATTGACTACAATGGTAAGACTGAGACCATCAACCTCGATCGGCTCAAGCCAGCACTCATCGCCAAGTCTGAGTCTTCGGTGCAACAAGCACCTTCACAGCCTGCACTATCACAGCTCGCACCGCAACTTCAGACGAGTCAGTCTGCTCCAGTCGAACCGACAATCCCAATCGACAGCACTCCTACTCGCCCTACTATTAATCGACGCGGTAGGAAGCTCAAACCTCCAGTTCGTTTTACGGACTTCGTTAGTACTCACTATTTTACATAGAACGCGCCTTTGAAATTTTCTGCCACCACCTTCGCTTTTTCTTCCTCTCTTACTTACCTCACGTAACTGACATAGCTGAGACAGCTAATGTAAGGAACGTGGGCGTTAACTTGGTAGACCACGGTGCTCTTCGGGTGCTTTCCTTTTAGACATTTCAAGTGGTCGGAGCACCCCTATCAAATCCTGGATTGACGACCCGCTCAAGAAGAAATACTTACGGGCTTCATCCTGTCGTTTCAGTCCCACTTGAACTTGAACTTGAAATACCATTTGTACCACGGAACGTCCTGAAACATCTAAATTTTCTGTCACTGTATAAATTGGACCCATGTTATTGGACAAGTAAATAGCGTACTCGGTTAGTCAGGAAAATGAAGCATAGCCACTTTATGGGAGTATATGAAGAGTGTCACACTTAACTTGAAGGGGAATTGAATATTTTGCTTACCTCACATGAGCATGTGAACATAGAAGCTTCTATGTGAATTCTTTTTGGGAAACGACTGGGCAGAATGGTTAGCGTACTTCGAGAATTAGGTGGAGAAGAACGGAAATGGCTGTGAAAATAATATGTAAATAACAAGGAGATTCCCTTGTTTGGCGGCCGCATGCTGCGTAAAATATTACAAAATCATATTTTGTCGATGTACATAGCAAATTAGCCGCTCGACTGTTTGAACGTTGCTCGCGTTTGTTTGAGTCAACATAGTATCCGCCTTCGGACGGCGCGACGCTGATCGACTCCGCGGCCATCTTTGCTCTCCGCGCACGCGACCACACCTTTCCCCTAGCTAGCTATCTTCCGGTGCCTTTGTAGTGACCTGGAGATTCCCCTGTTTGGCTGCCGCATGCTGCGTAAAATATTACAAAAATCACAAAATTATATTTTCTCGATGTACATAGCAAAATAGCCGCTCGCCTGTTTGAACGTTGCTCGCGTTTGTTTGAGTCAACATAGCATCCGCCTTCGAACGGCGCGACGCTGATCGACTCCGCGGCCATCTTTGCTCTCCGCGCACGCGACCACACCTTTCCCCTAGCTAGTTATCTTCCGGCGCCTTATTTTTAGCACTAGATAGCCTTTCGCCCACTTAATAAATTTTTCCTAGCGTTACTTTTGGTGTTGTCTACTCACCGGAGGTTGGCCTTATATCCGCGTATTGGTTCTAAAGCGTACCGATCCCGCTTCGCGCTTTACCTTATTTTAGCACTAGATAGCATGTCGCCCCACTTAATAATTTTTTCCTAGCGTTACTTTTGGTGTTATCCACTCATCGGAGGTTGGCCTTATATTCGCGTATTGGTTCTAAATCGTACCGATCCTGCTTTATTGGTGACCCCGACTTTTGGTCATTATCCGGTGAGTTTTCGCTAACCTTTCTTTTCAGATTTGGCCACATTTTTTCGCTAACCCGTCTGATTTTCACTTTTCATTTTCCGGTTTAATCTCGCTGGCTCGCTATTTTGCTCGCTATGGAAACTGATCGCGTAGATTCTGACTTTCAGAGCGGCACAGTTACGCTTCCTATCGCACCTTTTCGCGAGACTAATCCTAAGTCTTGGTTTGATCATCTAGAGTCGCAATTTGCTTTGCGTGGTATTAGGTCCGAAAAGACCAAGTTCCACCTTGTCGTTTCCGCGCTTCCGCTAAATGTCATCGATGACATTGATGTCATTCTAGATCATCCTGACGACCAAAAGACTTACGATGCAGTCAAGACAGCTGTTCTGAGAAGAACAGGCTTGTCCGATCGACAACGATTTACGAAACTTCTCAACGAAACCGACCTTGGCGATCTTAAGCCGTCTCAGCTGCTTCGAAAAATGCAGAGCCTAGCTAAACCCACTTCGATAGATGATTCTTTTCTTCGGGAAATGTGGTTGCAACGACTTCCACGCGAGATGCTACACATCCTCTGCGCTAGTGAGGATGCACCTTTATCCAAACTGGCCGATATAGCCGACCGAATTTGGGAGTCGTACGGCCAGGTTTCGCAGGTCCAGACGAAACCGGACGACGATATCGCCACGCTTAAATCCCAGATGGCAACATTGACTCGGCAATCCGAAGACTTTTCGGCCTCCGGACATGACCGCTGTAAATGCTCTAGGAGCCGTTCACGTTCGAACTCTGCTTCGCGATCACCGAATAGAAACGGTTACTGCTGGTACCACGAACGATCCGGCCAGCAAGCTAAATCTTGTCGCCCGCCCTGTTCCTTCAAACGACAGCAGCAGGGAAACGGGCGGACCAGCACGTAGGGGCGACGGACGTAGCTGGTCAACGCAGTCGCCTTTTCTTCGTCACCGATCGTAGAACCGGAGTTCGCTATCTCGTCGATACTGGCGCAGAAGTCAGCGTTCTCCCGCGTGATCCAAACGACCCGACCGAAAAGGTGACTAGCTCATTGCGCGCAGCTAACGGGACCATTATCCTCGTATATGATCAACGCTCGCGCACGCTAAATCTCAGCCTCCGACGCGCTTTCAAATGAATATTCCTCCTTGCGGATGTTCAAACGCCTAGCCTTGGTCTCGACTTCTTACGTCATTACGACCTACTCGTCGACGTTAAGTGACACCGTCCAGTCGACCGCCTTACGAATCTCGCAGTCATTGGGACTTTGACGGACACCGCGTCAATCAGTCCCGTGTACGCGACTAAACTTAGTTCACCCGTCGGGCAAACGCTGCTCGATTGTTTTCCGCAGGCCTTCCTTCCTGCCGTCCCATTGCGTTCCGCAACCGACGCCGCGACACATCACATCGTTACGAAAGGTCCGCCTGTGTTCGCAAAAGCCAGGCGCATGACCCCCGACAAGCTCAAAATTGCACGCTCCGAATTCGAGCACATGCTAGACTTGGGCATTATTCGCCCGTCTAAGTGCCCGTGGGCGTCGCCTCTACAAGTGGTGCCTAAAAGGGCAGAAGACTGGCATCCATGTCGCGACTATCGCGCTCTTAATAACGCTACCGTCCCCGACCGCTATCCGATTCCGCACATTCAGGCATCACGGCTAGCCTACGTGGCGCCCGTGTGTTCTCGAAGATTGATCTAGTTCGCGTTTACCACCAGATCCCTGTAGCCGAGGATGACATTCCGAAAACCGCAGTCATCACGCCTTTCGGGATTTCGAATTCTTGCGAATGCCCTTCGGTCTTCGTAACGCAGCTCAAACTTTTCAACGCTTCATAGACTCTATCACGAGAGGTCTCGACTTTGTTTATCCTTATATAGACGACATCTTAATAGCTAGTTCTTCCGAAGAACAGCACGCGGAGCACCTCAAGATGCTTTTCGAGAGGTTAGCCTCTGATCGTATTACTGTCAACGCTGACAAATGCATCTTTCAGCAACCATCTATCGAATTTCTTGGTCATCGAATTGACCAGCATGGCATACGGCCGCTCGAAGACCGAGTCATCGCTATTAAGGACGTTCCCATTCCGACTACTTTGGCCGCCATCCGCCGTTTTAGTGGGATGATCAACTACTACCGTCGATTTCTGCCACGTTGTGCCGACTTGTTCAGCCCATTGACCGACTTACTTCGTGGACGCAAGAACGGCAACGTCGAGTTGACGCCCGCTGCAACCGAAGCCTTCAAGGCCTGCAAAGAGGCCTTGGCTGAAGCCGTTATGCTTCACCATTTCGACCCTAAAGCTCCACTCAGCGTTGCAGTCGATGCATCGGACACCGTCATTGGCGCCGTCCTGCAGCAATTCACTGAGGGATGCTGGAAACCACTCGCTTTCTACTCCCGACGCTTACAACCGGCAGAAGTCAAGTACGGCACCTTCAGCCGTGGACTGCTGGCAGTTTATTCTACCGTCCGACATTTCAGGGACGTCTTAGAAGATGATTCGTTCGTTATCTTCACCGATCATAAACCGCTTATTTACGCCTTTCGAAATCAATCAGCTCGACACTCACCACGTGAGGTTCGTCAGCTGGATTTCGTGGATCAATTTTCTAATGACCTCCAACACATTTCAGGTCAGAATAACGTCGTTGCTGACGCTGCTTCGCGCGTCTCCGCAATCCACACCGCTGGCCAGGCAATCGACTTATCTGCCATGGCTACCGCGCAACTAACCGACACTGACTGTCAGAACGTCAAACAAGATTCTTCGCTACGAATCACATCGTATCCACTGCCGTCATCTGATGGCACAATCTTGTGCGATACTTCTACTGGACGACCTCGACCCGTCGTTCCAGAAACCTTTCGACGTCTAGTTTTCGACACACTTCATAACATCGCTCATCCAGGCATCCGAGCCACGATCAGGCTCATATCCGAGAGATACGTTTGGCTCGGAATGCAACGCGATCTTAAGCGCTGGGCACGCGGTTGTCTAACGTGTCAGCAGGCCAAGATACAGTGGCACGTGTCCGCTCGGCTTGGTCGTTTTCCGCAAGTCTCAGCTCGCTTCGCCCATTTCCATATCGACATAGTTGGACCCTTGGCACCATCCAGAGGAATGGTCTACATTCTGCCCATGATCGACCGATACACCCTTTGGCCCGAGGCCGTACCTATACCCGACGTATCCGCGGACACCGTAACGCGCGCTTTCGTCGAGCGCTGGGTCGCTTCACATGGCTGTCCATCCACCGTGACTACCGACCGCGGTCCGCAGTTCGAATCCTCGACCTTCAACGATCTTCTCAAAGTCCTCGGAGGTCAACGCAGCCGGACTACCGCCTATCACCCGCAATCCAACGGCATGGTGGAACGTTTCCACCGACAGATGAAGGCCTCACTTAGTGCCGCTAATGCACTAAGCTGGACCGAAGCACTGCCTATGATATTATTGGTATCCGATCAGCTCTTAAAGCTGATTTGCACACATCCAGCGCCGAACTGGTATATGGACAACCTCTTCGACTAGCCGGGGACTTCTTTTCTGGAAACCCCAGAACACCCCGCTACGACGCGAATTACGCTCGGCAGTTAGCCACGAGCATGCGCCATATCAAAGTAACCGACGTGCGAGAACAACGACGTAAATCGTTCGTTCCACAAGATCTACTGCATTGCGCTTACGTTTTCCTTCGAGTCGATGGTCTACGCAGACCACTCGAATGACCCTACGAAGGTCCATTTAAGGTTCTTAAACGTAAGGACCGCGTATTCGTTATCGACCGCCACGGTAAACGTGAAACTGTCTCTATCGACCGTCTCAAGGTTGCCCATGTGGAACCTGAGATCGACGATGACTCCCGTCCACCTTCGGAGGAGTCAACGCAGCCTATGATCGACGACACGCCTACTTCCGATGCTACGAAGCATCCTCCGACTAACCCTTCCGACTCAGTTCCTTCCGATTCTATCGAGCCGAGAGCTGCCTCATCCGACAAAACTGCTGGATCGAGAACGCCTCCGACCGAACGTCCGAAATCGATTAGGTCAGGTAGGCGGGTTCATTGGCCAGCGCGACTACAATATTAGTCTTCTTTTCATTCTTCCTTTCCCGCTTCCATTTTGCTTGTGGCCTAACCCGCCCAACAAAAACGTTTTGAAAACCCCAAAAAACCGCAAAAACGTTTTGAAAACCTAAAAAGGAAAAATCGTTTTGAAAACAAATTGGGTTTTGCTTTATTCGCTTATCGCACTCGGTAAATGCTATGGCCTTTTGTTAGCTCTGTCGCTCGCACCTGTTTGACACTCCGCGTTTCCGCTTCTTTTTCATATCCCCGACGCGCCGTCGTTCAACGACAATCGAACGTTACGTTTTCGGACACTACGCACTCGAACGCTACGAACATTTCCCCCGATTTTGTGTTTTTGGCAACTGCATGGAGGACACGGGTGGGATCCCCTAGCGTCCGATCGCATTGGTTCTCCCCCAGCCGCTGCATCAGGTTTCACCGCCTGGTCTAGCAGAAGGCTGGCCGGCGACGGACAGTCCTCACGTAGATCGAAGGGTCACCTACGGTTCCCTTCTAAGAGGGGCTGTGTAGTGACCTGGAGATTCCCCTGTTTGGCTGCCGCATGCTGCTCCAGTCGAACCGACAATCCCAACCGACAGCACTCCTACTCGCCCTACTATTAATCGACGCGGTAGGAAGCTCAAACCTCCAGTTCGTTTTACGGACTTCGTTAGTACTCACTATTTTACATAGAACGTGCCTTTGAAATTTTCTGCCACCACCTTCGCTTTTTCTTCCTCTCTTACTTACCTCACGTAACTGACATAGCTGAGACAGCTAATGTAAGGAACGTGGGCGTTAACTTGGTAGACCACGGTGCTCTTCGGGTGCTTTCCTTTTAGACATTTCAAGTGGTCGGAGCACCCTTATCAAATCCTGGATTGACGACCCGCTCAAGAAGAAATACTTACGGGCTTCATCCTGTCGATCCAGTCCCGCTTGAACTTGAACTACCATTTGTACCACGGAACGTCCCGAAACATCAAAATTTTCTGTCACTGCAAGCAAACGGCCCCATGTATAAATTGGACCCATGTTATTGGACAAGTAAATAGTGTACTCGGTTAGTCAGGAAAATGAAGCATAGCCACTTTATGGGAGTATATGAAGAGTGTCACACTTAACTTGAAGGGGAATTGAATATTTTGCTTACCTCACATGAGCATGTGAACATAGAAGCTTCTATGTGAATTCTTTTTGGGAAACGACTGGGCAGAATGGTTAGCGTACTTCGAGAATTAGGTGGAGAAGAACGGAAATGGCTGTGAAAATAATATGTAAATAACAAGGAGATTCCCTTGTTTGGCGGCCGCATGCTGCGTAAAATATTACAAAATCATATTTTGTCGATGTACATAGCAAATTAGCCGCTCGACTGTTTGAACGTTGCTCGCGTTTGTTTGAGTCAACATAGTATCCGCCTTCGAACGGCGCGACGCTGATCGACTCCGCGGCCATCTTTGCTCTCCGCGCACGCGACCACACCTTTCCCCTGGCTAGTTATCTTCCGGCGCCTTATTTTTAGCACTAGATAGCATTTCGCCCCACTTAATAAATTTTTCCTAGCGTTACTTTTGGTGTTGTCCACTCATCGGAGGTTGGCCATATATTCGCGTATTGGTTCTAAAGCGTACCGATCCTGCTTCACGCTTTAGCTCTTATGTGATTTCTTTTTGGGAAACGACTGGGCAGAATGGTTAGCGTACTTCGAGAAATAGGTGGACAAGAACGGAAATGGCTGTGAAAATAATAGGTAAATAACGGAGTAAACGGATAAGGCCGGAGTAGGCAAATAACCATGCGATATGCGCATACCTGTTTACAAATGGGACTTGTTACGGAATGCGCATTTATAAAGGAAAAGCAACGCGAAAGCGTCAGTTGCATATATGAATGCCTGGGGAGCAGTAAGTTAAGTGATCTTAAGTGAAGGAGAAGTGAAAATGCATGTCGGTCCCTGGTCAATATGTGGTGGTTAATGCGCACAACGACGGAATGAGGTTTCATAGGGTACATAAATGGTTGATGAAGCCTTATATATATATATATATATATATATATATATATATATATATATATATATATATATATATATATATATATATATAGGTTAATAAGGCGTACATTTATGTGCACATAATGCTGTCAGAAAGGGAATGCATATATTTAATTATAAATATATGCATTCCTAATTTTGCAACTTTAACGTGATTAGAAATGGTATTGCTCTCCCAATTTATCCATGCTTATATCCTTATGTGGAAAGACATTTTTACGCGTGTTACGCTAACACTGATCATCAGTTCTATGCCATTTAAGGACCCGGCACGTTATTAGTTCCCGCCATGATTACCTAATGCAAATCCTCGCAACTGGACGTCAGTGGAACAACGTATACATTTTTTTCATTACTGAGATATAAATGAGCTACTCCGTACGTAAATGAGTAAATAATTGAGCATGTGCCTGTTAGTTTTCATGAAGTTTAACCGGTATCTGTAATGATGCATCTCAAGGTGTCAGGAGTAAAGTAAGTAGGTTACGCATTTCATTAATAAGGTACTATCGTTTTATGAATAATACTAAGGGAAATTTATCACACCCAGCATATGCGGAAGTTATAGGAAGCATAAGGAATAATAGGATGGCAAAAGGAAGAAGGAAAAATATCAATGAACGATTTTGCGATGTTTTCATACAAGTAGCCCACATATATACGCAAGACTATAGGTAGGTTTATGTTCCTGCGAACGTGACGGGTGCATAGTAAGGCCATATGAATGCATCATAGGTGGCATTTGTTTGTTCACTGTACCGCCCTCCAATGTTGGCCGCGATTGGTTGCACGAGCGAGGCATGGAAATGTATCATGGGTTCTATAGCGGCAGTGTCGTAAAGATCATTAAACAGGTAGATATTTTTGACTTCAATGCGGTAAAGGAACGGTGCTTAGTAAGCCTATGTATGTTCCACAGGGAAGCCTAATTATGGCCTACAGCGACAGTTATGTTATCGGTGCCAGGAGCCTACATGAACGGCCTTCACCTATGCTAATTGGCTTCCATGATATTTGCATCCATATGGGCTCTAGGGAAGCCTCATATACTTGCTGCACATGTCTTGAGGGCCTCTTACTAGTAGTACTATATTGATCGCATAGCCTTGGTGTCGTTATCGGACCCAGCATAATCGCCGTCGTTGGAACCATAGTCCTTAAATACGGGTGGTTACTAATACCATAATGGCCCAGCAGCGGCGGTATAGTAAGCACTGCTAACGAATGAAAAGAGAATGAATCTGCACGCCCACAGGAATGATTTTAACTGTTCCCAGCGCAGCTGCATCAATTCTGCCACTATGGAATTAGCAATGACTGGTCTCACAGGCGTTCTTGACTGACAGTACACAAGTTTACATAGCTGTCACATTGGTGGCAGCATAATCGGCACGGGAGAGGACTGCGCTATAGGCGGAGCGCGCCTCCATAACCAGCGGTTATGAAATGCATATAGGTTGCATAGAAGGCATTATTGTTTCTAGGAGGGAAGCCACAGTGGTAACCTTAGGCATTGCGACAAAAAGCACGTAAGTAATGGGCTTTGTTAACGCTACTGATACAACTGGAATAGGGTCACATGGCTTTTCATTTGTTTCCTACATTATTGTATGCAACTGCGTTGATTGCATTATGCTGAGTACTCGTGACAATATGGAAATGGTAACGAAACAGAGACACAAATGGAGCGCTGACGTCTGTACCGATTCCGAATATTCACGTCATCATGGGGAGCTTGTGAGGCGCTCTTGACCCACAACGCGCGAACACTGACGAATGGTAAATGGAAATTTATTCCGTAGACACACATGAAAGTAATATGCATAAATGTAACGCGGGGTTGACTTACTCAATCATATGAAAGGCGAGACTTGTCAGCTGGCAAGTTACCGAGTCTGGTTAGTTTGCGCACAGTCAGGCCGGGGAAGTCGAGAGGCAGGATTTGGGTAACGAATATTCTAAACCACTGAAGGTCATCTAGCATACGGTCTTTTGGGAGAACAGCAGAAGACTCAGTGCCGTTTCTGAAAATAACACTGCAGTTGGTATACGAGTCTCCGCGACGCGGAGTAATTACCGAACGCTCCATGGACGTCGGTGGTTTCAGTTTAGTGTCCGTTTTTATAGGCTCTAGTGTCGTAGATATTTTCAGTTGTAACGATTCCGTATTAGTAGAATTTGAGGAGGGGGAATGGGTGCCCGACGGATATCTCATGTCCGTCTTGGGTTTTGCCGCTTTTTAAACCCTCTTGCGCCTTCTTTTTACAAGGGCAGAAACCTGTTTCTCTCCTTCGATAACAGCCGTATCAAACAGGTTGTCTGAGGGTTCGTTACTAACAACGAGGGCCGTTTTGCCGAATATGAAGAACATATCTGAAATGACTGCCAGATTTCTCAAACAATACAACATCGTGGTAGTTCATAAGCCAACCGCTACTTTTAGAAGAATACTATCAAACCCAAAGGACATTAGGAATGCACAGGAATCAACAAACGTCGTGTATAAAATAAATTGCAATAATTGTGAAATGAACTATGTGGGGCAGACAGGAAGGAAATTATCCACAAGAATACAAGGACATCAGAGGGCTTGTAAAAAGCATTATGCATCGTCTCTTGTCTCAACGCATGTGGATGGGGAGGGACATAGCTTCAATTGGAACCAAACAGTGATTTTAGCTCAAACAACAACACAGAAAGGAAGAGAGTTCCTAGAGGCATGGTACTCCTCTAATAATTCGATCAACATGCGCATCGACATCGACCCCGTGTACCATCAACTCAGAAAGAAAGATCTCCGGCGAATCGCAAGACGTGGTTCAGCCGTGGAAGCAAATGGGCAGAGATCACGTGGCGCAAATCGAAATCGCCACCTTCAAAAGTCACCTGCCCGTGGATGACGGACTGACAATTCAATAAGCAGCATTATACACTGCCTATTACTGCACTGAAGATGCCACCTCGCATGGTGGTGAAACGTATGCGATCTCTTAACCAAGCTCGGAAAAACGATCAACAGGTGAGCAACCAAGCCGGGCTACCAGTGTTCCAGATTAGTTCGAATACTAACAAGGTCGTTGCTAACAGCTAAACTGACACTCGACAGTGAACGAATAGATACAGGATCCGACAACTTGCCAGTGTCTTCTGGCAAGTTGAACACGGACATCAGGGAAACCCCTCTTTTTCTCCCGCTTCTATGTCAACCACCTGTTCTGTGGATATAGCCATGACACAAATGCAATTCCCCTCGTCCGTAAAATTCAACCTTCAATTCGAAAGAGAAATGGGCTCAGCAATCCAGCATCCTGTAACGGTGTAGCATTTATTATACCGTAAAAATAGCAACTTACAGTTTCCCAGGAACGTTGCTACGCCTGCCATGAACACAGGGATACTGCATGTACCGGTACGGGCACTCATCTGGCAACCACTTCCACTTTTGCCGTTCATAATGCTGTGGAGTCACAGCCGTATGCCTGCAAAAAGCTGTGGCAGTTGCAAATTTCTTTACCTCGGACTCAACCTCATCAAGTTTCCGATAATAGTACGCACCAAAAGACATCATCTCTCAGATTCATCCACCATGATTACAGTTACAAATGTGGTGCCAGGTGATTTCCAATACTCCTGTAGTTTATCACAACAACTAACTATGAGAACCACATTAACCTTCTTCGATACAAAACATACACCGAGTTAACATGTATACTATATATATATATATATATATATATATATATATATATATATATATATATATATATATATATATATATATATACAAACGGCCATCTAATGGCAACCTCTCCATTTGGCCTAGCATACCTACTGAACCAAACCCGCCGCTAGGCAAATCTCAGATGAGAGTCCCGGTCCGTCCACAAAGCGTGAACACTGAGAAAGTGTTTGTTCCCTGTGAAAAGGGGGGCAGCACGTACTCCGTGACAGGATTGCAATGTGCATACCGGCCCCTGATGTGAAGCTGCGCAGTAACCGAGGTGAAAAAGACCACCAACCATGGCTCTTTATTGCTATATGTAGGGTGTCACTGGGAAAGCATGGACGGAGCAGAGTATCCCCTCTGGTTGACGATAAGCTACAGTAATGTTGCCTATTAAATTGTCGGATGTGAATATGACGGCAAAATCAATGGCCGCAGTGTGCGAGACAGTGTCCACAGTCACTGCAGGAGATATTCGATAAGCTTGTACATCATTGACTATGGCATGCCTGACTTAAGGTGAGTGGTAATAAAACATTAAGCAGTGAGTAATTCCTTTTATTGCCACAGACACCCCGCTGCGCTTGGCACTCACATCAGTAAAACAAAGCGTTTAACCAGCAAACTGCTGTCTCTAGTGCATAAGATTTCAGGGGAGAAACTGTAACGAACTGAAGAGGTGCTGAGAATGCTTTCGCGACTAAGGACTGATTTGCTTACGAATGGTACCGTACCCATGCCGAAAGAACCACACAGTATATTTTGGTGCATCGCTTTGCGGTGTGTACCATCGTTCTTGTTCACGGGTACCTGAGCACTTTGTTCATAGTTGGTGTTAGCGCTGAGATCCGTTAGTTAGCGTCTAGGAAAACCTCCTAGAATAGCGGTAGTACGCCTCATGCCCTTGAACCCTTGTTGAGGACTGCGGCGACCGAGTTGTGTGGTTAGCTTGAAGGAGGTTTGTGAGTAGCGTAAGGTTCGTAGAAAGTAGAAGTCACGATTAAACTCCACACAATAATCTGCCTCGACGGGGAATCGAACCCCGGTCCCACGAATTTACGGTCCGCTGCTCTACCACTGAGCTACCGAGGGCTGACGATTAGGTGCGCAATTTAATACATGACTTCTGCTTGGTGCGCGACGTATTGCCAATGAGCTCACAGTATCTGTCCTGGTGTTGCAGATTGGCTCAGTGTTAGAGCAGCGGACCGGAAATTCGTTGGACCGGGGTTCGATTCCCCGTCGAGGCAGATTATTGTGTGGAGTTTAATCGTGACTTCTACTTTCTACGAACCTCCTTCAAGTAATCTATCATCGCCCTTTGGACATCAGAAGGACAGTTACTTCAATCCATTGGGAAGTGACGAGTGAGTGAGCCAATCTGCAATACCAGGATAGGTACTGTGAGCTCATTGGCAATACAAAGCAGAAGTCATGTATTAAATTGCGCACCTAATCGTCAGCCCTCGGTAGATCAGTGGTAGAGCAGCAGACCGGAAATTCGTTGGACCGGGGTTCGATTCCCCGTCGAGGCAGATTATCGTGTGGAGTTTAATCGTGACGTCTACTTTCTAGGAGTTGTGTAGTGTTTGCCAATAATATGGTCAACCGAAGACGTGACGAAAAGCCATGAATAGACTGGACGAAGGGAGTGGTCAAGCCTCTGTAAGTCGCCTTCCTGAATGAGCCACATCAGTAGGAACTTGGACGGACTGCTGGTGAAGAGTAACTCTTGCTCCATTCAGTACTGCTTGACACATTAACAGCTGATACGGCTGATGGTTTTGCAATGTACGTGTCTGAAATCATCGATCAAAGATTCTTTAGAGTCCTCCCTCAGTGCCGGTGCAACACAGAAGCACCGCTGCAAAGTTTGAGACAGGACTTGTGAGGCAAAGTTGGCCGAAACGGATAGGTGACGAGCAGATACGTGGTATGAGGAGCGAAATGCTATCATTGAAAAGTAAATTCGCGAAATGTGCAAGAATCTCTAGATCCGACAGTAAAGCGTTGCTGAGTGGCATAAATCGTAAGGTGAGGATCCTGAAAATCGATGTTCGGTTTGACTCTGTTTGCTAACTGTGGTTTGGGCAATGAAGTATGCGGAAGCATCGAAATATGCGTTGATGGAAAGAGAATAAATTAAAAAAGGCGAATGGGAAAAGACTATTTAGTCACTGGAAGTAAGAAGTCAGGGTTGCATTCTGTAACGTTTTGCATCTCGTTTTTTCTCATATATCTTTTTGTATTGCGGCACATTAGCTGAGATGTGTGTTTCACTTTTAACTAATGTGCAATGATGATATTAATGAGATAAAACTCACAAAGGAAATACCAGGCCAGAATGCAAAGTGCGAAAGTGATCGTATGCGAAATCTTGAAATAAACCTAGAAGCAATCAAAAGCATCACACTTTGGTGACAGCTTCACGCACCTCACAACCACTGGTATCCAAGATCTAATCCGCTAATAGTGTCTGACGCACCCCATAACTACATTTCGTGGAGCTTGAAAAGAGAGATAATGGGAAAATGTGAAACACGAGTGTGAGGAAGAGGCGCAATTTGAGTTTAAGCACCACTGAGTTTGGGGCCCCTGTCAACTACACACTGCAGGCAACAATCTGGTATCCTCCAAGCCAAAATACTACGAGTAAAATTCTATCGTTTATTTGGAAAGGGAAAGATGTTTATTTCGAAAGTATAACTACAAGGGAACCAATATGGGAATGACAAGTTAGTCAAGATGATGAACAGCAAAAGAGCGACACTTTGTTACACCCATAGAAAATCTTTCGGCAAATCGCGTTCGTAATTTCCATTCTGGAGGAACGGATTGAACATGATCTTGTAGAGGCTGGTGTATCTTGTGTTGAGGTGGGGCGGATATTTGGTTCGTGGGTCCTGAGGAATGAAACGTACAGAGGTCTGATGAAGGAACCGGTCATTAAGTAGGTAGAGAAAAAAGTCAAGTTGGGCATTTCTTCAATCAGCGGTTTACAGAGCAAAACACACGTAAGCAGAAAGTTAGCGGCTTCAGGCTTACATGCGTCAGTATGCAAGTTCCTGCCGGAATGGAAAGAGGACAAATCTGTCAGGAACTACAGCCTCCAAGTGTATTGCCAATGGACAAGCGGAGAACACTCGCGGGTAAAGGAGCCCAGTATATTAGGGAAAAACAGTATCTCTACCGTGGGATATTCTGATGAACGTAGGCACAATCCAGCCGATGGAAGAAATGCCGTGCGATAAAGTGTCAGCAGCTGATGCACAGCAATACAGGCAAAGAATGAACACTAAATCGGAACGAACATGAGCAATCAAATGATACGCAAAGAGAAAACTAAGAGATAAGTTAGCTGAGATGGAAAACCAAATCGGTAATTAGTACTAGCTAACATGGTGATGCACGAAAAGGTCGACTGTTACTAGACAAACACATGTTGCTATGGGAAGAATAGTCTCCTGAACAGACCTAGACTGATCAGCAAAAAATAAAAGTAGGTAGCATACAGAGCAGAAGGGCAGAATACTATGGACACCCGGGTAACTGGAGACCCACTCTGCTGAATGAAAGAGTTGAGGAAGGTTGGGGTGCTGGGCAAATCACTGGAGAACCCGTCAATGTGGATTATGGAGAGAGGACATAGTATTCTAGATGTTTTCGAGAGGCACACATCTGCGATATTCAACTGGCGAACATTAGCTGGTGCACAGGTATCATGACTCTGAGTGCGGTGAACTCAAAAGGAAGATACCGCAGAAACCACGATGCTGATCACGCAAGATGACGACGAGACTGCGCAGTCACAAATGAAAACTACAAAATTGGCCAAGTGACCAACTACATCCCATTCGAGATGCAGCCGATTCTGCCTGGCCCAGCAAAGAGGAGGCCAGTTCAGTAAATGCACCCCGGACAGTCCTACATCACATAGTTGGAGAGGATGCGCACATCTTTGTCTAGAGGGTTCAAAGGGTGCATATCGGATTAACTTAACAGACCCATTTCCTAGAGTCAAAGTAGCAGGGGGCGATTTATTAACGGAGGGGACTCGGTATGCAGAGGTCCTGAGAGCGTTCTGGTCAGTCAGCCGATTGGACACACTGATCTCCGGCGGATAGGAAAAGGTGCAAGTACAAACACTGCGCTAAATTGGAGGAAACCATAGGACATTATGGTTTTGTTCCTGCCAGCTGAACAGGAGTGACAACTAAGGGTACAAACCAACCCACTGTGATAGTACTTTACCGATCGGAAAGGGGACTAACAGTTGATAGAACTAGTAATGTCAACATTAAAGGTAACGATAGCTTGAGTGAAACCGGGAAAGAATGATCCGTTAGTATCAAACAATCAAATGCCCAGTCATTAGAGTAACTGAAAGGGCTGAATACCCCAAGTTGGATACCGCAGGACAAGACAGGAGGGCAAAAGTCCTTGGGACCTACCTCGCACGTCAAAAGCCTAGGTTCGAGATCTAACCTTAGCGCTTCACCTAACTGATATCTCACCAAGGCCCCGGTCGGCGTTAAATAGCTTCACAGATAGGACATGGTGTCAGGTTCTATGCGAAATTGTAGGCACGTTCTCCGGTGTTTGCCACATCCAGTTTGTGACTGCAAAACGGCTGCATTGGCCAAGCAACTAAGCATCTGGGGTGGTGTTAATCTGACGGCCGCACTGTAAGCGATTGATTGCGACCAGTCCGTCAAAATGTGGCTAGACCTTAACGTCCTGCGACGGTTTGCGCACCTCTTGGACCCATTGAGTTATACTGGGTATGGCCCCCGGGAGCCTTGAGATCTCCTTTTACCAGGTTGGTCAATAGTTAGAGGTCAAACGAACTCAGTATTCTGGTGCTGCAGGTTGGGGGTATGAAATGAGGTGGCGTCCATTTCTGCAAAACCAAATCGTCGCCACATCTCTGTTGCCTTGCGAACAGGCTTTTGAGCCAAAGGCTTCGGTTGAGGAAATTAATCAACCTCAATTCTAGGTCTAGGCGGTGGCAAAACCTCAGCCCACATACAACCAGGACTATTCCTTCAAGGCATCAACAGTACAACGGTACGCAGTACCGACGCTTCGCTGCCACGCAACCACCACCAGTCGCAAGTGGGATAAGGATACTGCGAGGGTCGCGCTACCCCTATGCAGGCGCGAACACGCGCCGTTAGATTACCAAAGAAGCTTGTTACCTATAAGCTAAAGGCCGGCACAATTTCTTCAAACTGCAACAACATCATGTAACGGCCGTCGCGAGATTATCAAGGTTTGCCTTACTTGTTGCATACAGTAGGGCAGATGAGCAAAACTCGCAATTACTAGAGCCTCTCTATTCATTTTCCACCTGTTCTCTTACGTCTTGTAACGAATTTGCGCATATCTGGTAGCAGGGAGATACGCGCAACATGAGCACAATTTCTATTGCCGCGCGCATTCGGATGGCACGCTGAGTCCTCGAAAACGGACAAAAAAACGCACATGATCGGGGGACTGGACGCGAGGGAGAGTTAGACGCACACGATCACGTGACCACGCGGTTTACAACCACCCGTAAGAGGAGACAAGAGAAGACGAAGCGGACTTCTAGGAGCTCATTTATGACCCACAAAGGGGACCGTGGATGAAAGCTTTCAAGCGTTCTTGCTTTCTTATCGGTCCATACCAAATGCAGCTCCTCCAGGATGCCAGTCTCCGGCCGAAGTATTGATGGGCCGCAAGCTACGCACCATTAACGAAGCACTCCTCGCGACCGAAAAGCCACCAAGCTACTGCCTGCACCAAGCACAATGAATTCGTCGTTAGAACCCCGGTATACGCTCGCGACTATCGAGCAGGTCATCTAAGCTGAATCAAAACAACAGTGACAGCCGATCGAGGTGGTATGTTGCATGATGGTTCCGTAGATGATGACACGTGGGTTCGCCATCACAACCAACTTCGAAAGCACCAAGGAGAACTCTCCACGTCAGCCAGTCTTCCAGTGCACCTGCCGTTACAGAGGCGATAGACCTTTCGAACCAAGACAGATGAGTACGCCGATTTGAAACTCATGCTGCAGCAGCAACTCAAATTGTTGTCCGTGCTAACCGACAAAGCTTCCAGTTCCTCTCTTCACGCAGGTCCGATTGGCAGTTCTCAATCAGTAGACTATACATATATATATATATATATATATATATATATATATATATATATATATATATATATATAGCAGCAGTCTACGAATGGAATTAGAGCCAGCAGAAACCATGGGACCCAAAAGAAGGTACTGAAATAGTATAAGAAAACACAACACGACACATGAAAGTCCATGGCTTCGTCAGAGGACGAGATACTACCCGGTTGCCCAAGCCGAAATGTGGTGTTGACTTAGGGGACACCACCCTGAGCCTTTGGCTAAATAGCCTGCCCGCAAGGCAGCGGAGTGAATTCAGGGAATCGCGCCCATTGGGAGCCGGTGACTGATTGCTTAGTTCATAAGCCTTTCGTTACTTCCTTTGTCAAACAAGGACCCAGCGCATAATCGTTTTCCAGCTGTAGGCCCGTATTCCCTCGCACAAGCACTACCTCAGGATGGTGGTGAGGTCCTTTGCAAAGCACTAACCTCACCGATCGAAAAGGTCTGGAAGGAAGAGACCATCTCGCCTAACTGGAGAGAATCGATTACGGTGGTAATACAGTACAGGTAATCGCACAGACTGCTCGAACACCAGAAGTACTAAACTAATTCCGGTATTGACATAAGTACTGACCTCAATTCTAGTTAGTCACCCATAGAGGAACGGAAATTCCGGGATAGTAAAGAGCAAGTAGCTTTCCGCAAAAGACAGGGCTGTAGAGACCATATATATATTCCCCGATGTGAGAAAAAAGCACCACAAGAGCTGCGGATTGACAATACCTGTATTGCTAGGCGTCAAGAATGCGCTCGACACAACCGATCCATCCCTACCGTTCGAAAAAAGTAAGTCAGAAAGTGGTCCCACAAAATGCGTGAACCTTCTACGTGCTCTATACTCGAACACTACAGGCAGCGTCAGTGTCTACGGAGAATTGCTGGATAGCTTTCCGACAACAACTGGTGTTCGTCAGGGTTGCCAAATTTGCCCATCGTTGATCAACTTCATCGTGCGCTCCACCATGGAGTGTTCCCCAGTGAAATCTCACGATGCAGACTTTGAGGCGCTGGCTGGTCGAAATCTAGTTGATCTTGATTATGCGGACGATATCGTCATGCTATTTAACGATGTTGCGGCGACCCAAACAAACGCGAATAACCTCTCGAGTGGTCCCATCGCTTGGCATGTGCTTCGCAACTTCAGTGCAGCGTTGTTACAGGATCACCAGCCACCTTACTGAATCTGTGACATCTGTGGCGTCAGAAAGGGTTTCCCTCCGTCTGAAAGACCGTGTTTACAAGATCACAGTGAGGGCCGCAATAATGTATGGGAGTGTGACTTGGCTCCTTAGACCTGAGGCGCTTTCAAGTTTGTGCATCGTTGCCTGCGAAACATTGTTGGTGTCGGATGGCACCAACGTGCCCACAACGGTGATATGCGTAGGCGAGTATTAAGCAGGGATAATCAGGCTAGTTTCCTAGAGTAACAGATAGATGTTTTGTTCAAAATTAAAAGTTACATGATAAACAGATGGTAGGAGCGTATTGAAGCCATATCCTCCTATTGCGGGCCAAATCCTCCGAGACTTCCAGTCACTGGGAATCCAGTTCACGTGGTCCAAAGCCTGGGAGACGCAGGGATCCAACTGACGATAGACACGAAACAAGAATCTTCATGGGCCTTTTGCAGGTCATTGGTTATCCGACACGGATCTTTTCCCATTCACGTCTAGGAAGTGCAAAGAATGCGCGACGTGGAAAGCGGTGGAGTGGCATGCGCAGTACGTGACCGAGGCAACGTAAGCTGTGCCGGATGAGTATAATCTGGGGACATGGACTGTTACCTCCCATGACTCTGGTTCTAATTTCCGCGTTGCTCACATGGTGCTGCAACCGTACGCGAGCAATCGAACGCAAACAGCGGTTGTCGAGAGTAGACAGTCATCCCAAATCTTCCGATCAAACAGGTCAGGCCTCACAGCCGTACAGTAGGACAGCACGGACTGTGGCATTGTACACTCAGCCTTTGAGCTTGAGAATGACATTGCGACTATGCCACAAATGTCTCAGGTTAGTAACGTTAAGCCGAGCTTGTCAATTCGTTGTGAAATTTCATGGCCAATACCGCCACAAGCCGTAACGCAACTCCCCACGTAAGTAAGGCTATTAACGAGCTCTAGGCTGGTACTCGAAATGGTGATCGTAGGTACACGCGCCTGCCAAACATGGAGCGAAGCTTTACACTTGGATGGAGCAAAATATGGACTCTACTTAGATGCCTCTATCGCTAAGCGGTTCAGAATGTTTTGAATAGTTTGTGAGTCGTCCCCCAGCAAACCGACGTCATTAGCATTGTCCAGGTCCACGACTCTGATCCCAGGTAGACGCTCAACGTCGCAGCTCTGGGCCCCTCCAGTGCGCAATGTAGGACATCTTCGATGACAAAGTTGAACAGGAACGGCGAGATAGGACAACCTTGGCGCACTCCACTGGTAACAGGAAACGAAGAAGAAAGCCTGCCATAAGCTCTAACGTTGCCAGAGGTGTGACTATACAGCTCTTGCAAGAGGATGACAAACTTGTCGGGAACGTTGTTCTGTAGCATACAGTTCCACAGTGACGACCTAGCAATTGAGTCAAAAGCGGCTCGGATATTCCAAAAACACCACCATTGTTGGTCTTCGGTGGACATGACGATGTTCGAGAATTTGACGCAACATGAAAGTTTGGTCAATGCAACCACGGCCAGAACGAAAGTCAGCCTGTCCATCACGACACAAACTCTCGCGGGTAACTGAGAAATTACGCAGCAGAATGGACACAAAAACTTGGACGCGGCAGGGATATGTGATATTCCTCGGCAGTTGGTGCATTCACTACGAGAGCCCTTCTTGTGGATCGGAACCACAACAGATTCTCCTCATGAGTTAGGAACCTTCTCATCGCTCCATACTTTGGTGAACAGTGATAGAATTTCAGTGACAACTATGTTCCCCCAATCTTCAAATAAAGCAGGAAGAAGGCTATCTAGGTCAGGAGCTTTGTGGCATTTCTGAGTCTCGATTTCTCTCCGCATTTCTGCTTCAGTGGGAGGATCTATGCAGACAGACCATGGATCACATGATGATAATACCCGCTAAAAACATAATCTGCTGCAATCGCGACCAATGCTGATCAACATCCCGTGGGGGCGGAGAAGTGAGGTTATCACGTTCTACGTGCCCTATACTCGAACACTACAGGCAGCGTCAGTGTCTACGGTGAATTGCTGGATAGCTTTCCGACAACAACTGGTGTTCGTCAGGGTTGCCAAATTTGCCCATCGTTGATCAACTTCATCGTGCGCTCCATCATGGAGTGTTCCCCAGTGAAATCTCACGATGCAGACTTTGAGGCGCTGGCTGGTCGAAATCTAGTTGATCTTGATTATGCGGACGATATCGTCATGCTATTTAACGATGTTGCGGCGACCCAAACAAACGCGAATAACCTCTCGAGTGGTCCCATCGCTTGGCATGTGCTTCGCAACTTCAGTGCAGCGTTGTTACAGGATCACCAGCCACCTTACTGAATCTGTGACATCTGTGGCGTCAGAAAGGGTTTCCCTCCGTCTGAAAGACCGTGTTTACAAGATCACAGTGAGGGCCGCAATAATGTATGGGAGTGTGACTTGGCTCCTTAGACCTGAGGCGCTTTCAAGTTTGTGCATCGTTGCCTGCGAAACATTGTTGGTGTCGGATGGCACCAACGTGCCCACAACGGTGATATGCGTAGGCGAGTATTAAGCAGGGATAATCAGGCTAGTTTCCTAGAGTAACAGATAGATGTTTTGTTCAAAATTAAAAGTTACATGATAAACAGATGGTAGGAGCGTATTGAAGCCATATCCTCCTATTGCGGGCCAAATCCTCCGAGACTTCCAGTCACTGGGAATCCAGTTCACGTGGTCCAAAGCCTGGGAGACGCAGGGATCCAACTGACGATAGACACGAAACAAGAATCTTCATGGGCCTTTTGCAGGTCATTGGTTATCCGACACGGATCTTTTCCCATTCACGTCTAGGAAGTGCAAAGAATGCGCGACGTGGAAAGCGGTGGAGTGGCATGCGCAGTACGTGACCGAGGCAACGTAAGCTGTGCCGGATGAGTATAATCTGGGGACATGGACTGTTACCTCCCATGACTCTGGTTCTAATTTCCGCGTTGCTCACATGGTGCTGCAACCGTACGCGAGCAATCGAACGCAAACAGCGGTTGTCGAGAGTAGACAGTCATCCCAAATCTTCCGATCAAACAGGTCAGGCCTCACAGCCGTACAGTAGGACAGCACGGACTGTGGCATTGTACACTCGGCCTTTGAGCTTGAGAATGACATTGCGACTATGCCACAAATGTCTCAGGTTAGTAACGTTAAGCCGAGCTTGTCAATTCGTTGTGAAATTTCATGGCCAATACCGCCACAAGCCGTAACGCAACTCCCCACGTAAGTAAGGCTATTAACGAGCTCTAGGCTGGTACTCGAAATGGTGATCGTAGGTACACGCGCCTGCCAAACATGGAGCGAAGCTTTACACTTGGATGGAGCAAAATATGGACTCTACTTAGATGCCTCTATCGCTAAGCGGTTCAGAATGTTTTGAATAGTTTGTGAGTCGTCCCCCAGCAAACCGACGTCATTAGCATTGTCCAGGTCCACGACTCTGATCCCAGGTAGACGCTCAACGTCGCAGCTCTGGGCCCCTCCAGTGTGCGATGTAGGACATCTTCGATGACAAAGTTGAACAGGAATGGCAAGATAGCACAACCTTATCGCACTCCACTGGTAACAGGAAACGAAGAAGAAAGCCTGCCATAAGCTCTAACGTTGCCAGAGGTGTGACTATACAGCTCTTGCAAGAGGATGACAAACTTGTCGGGAACGTTGTTCTGTAGCATACAGTTCCACAGTGACGACCTAGCAATTGAGTCAAAAGCGGCTCGGATATTCCAAAAACACCACCATTGTTGGTCTTCGGTGGACATGACGATGTTCGAGAATTTGACGCAACATGAAAGTTTGGTCAATGCAACCACGGCCAGAACGAAAGTCAGCCTGTCCATCACGACACAAACTCTCGCGGGTAACTGAGAAACTACGCAGCAGAATGGACACAAAAACTTGGACGCGGCAGGGATATGTGATATTCCTCGGCAGTTGGTGCATTCACTACGAGAGCCCTTCTTGTGGATCGGAACCACAACAGATTCTCCTCATGAGTTAGGAACCTTCTCATCGCTCCATACTTTGGTGAACAGTGATAGAATTTCAGTGACAACTATGTTCCCCCAATCTTCAAATAAAGCAGGAAGAAGGCTATCTAGGTCAGGAGCTTTGTGGCATTTCTGAGTCTCGATTTCTCTCCGCATTTCTGCTTCAGTGGGAGGATCTATGCAGACAGACCATGGATCACATGATGATAATACCCGCTAAAAACATAATCTGCTGCAATCGCGACCAATGCTGATCAACATCCCGTGGGGGCGGAGAAGTGAGGTTATCACGTTCTACGTGCCCTATACTCGAACACTACAGGCAGCGTCAGTGTCTACGGTGAATTGCTGGATAGCTTTCCGACAACAACTGGTGTTCGTCAGGGTTGCCAAATTTGCCCATCGTTGATCAACTTCATCGTGCGCTCCATCATGGAGTGTTCCCCAGTGAAATCTCACGATGCAGACTTTGAGGCGCTGGCTGGTCGAAATCTAGTTGATCTTGATTATGCGGACGATATCGTCATGCTATTTAACGATGTTGCGGCGACCCAAACAAACGCGAATAACCTCTCGAGTGGTCCCATCGCTTGGCATGTGCTTCGCAACTTCAGTGCAGCGTTGTTACAGGATCATCAGTCAGTTGATGACCCCTGACACTTGATGGCGTGGAACTCGAGGCAGTTGACCAGTTCACCTACTTTGGCAGCTGCATCAGCAACCACTGAAGTCAGTTCATATAGTGCAGAAGCTAGAAGCACCTTACTGAATCCGCGACACCTGTGGCGTCAGAGAGGGTTTCCCTCCGTCTGAAAGACCGTGTTTACAAGATCACAGTGAAGGCCGCAATAATGTATGGGAGGGGGACTCGGCTCCTTAGACCTGAGGCGCTTTCAAGTTTGTGTTTCGTTGCCTGCGAAACATTGCTGGTGTTGGATGGCACCAACGTGCCCGCAACGGTAATATGCGTAGGCGAGTGTTAAGCGGTGATAATCAGGCTAGTTTCTTAGAGCAACTGATAGCAGTGTATAAGTTGTGTTGGCTTTGCACGTACTACGTGCGCTCGTTCCTCGCTTACGCAGAAGTGTTTTTTTGGGTTGCTACACTTGGGGTGGCACAAGGCCTGAAGTGGGCAAAAGTTAATTTATCAGCGAGAAATGGGGTCACCGACTACAAAACTGGGTGCCGGTGGTCCGTCTCGCCTTCCAGGCTGGAGTCTATGTGGCCTGCCTTTTGCTTGACTCGTGAAGTTACAGGACATATTTCGTAGACGGCACCAGTGGTGCGTCTGCCGTTACCTCGTAGTCGGACTGCCTGCTTAAAGAGTGGTTAGTGCTGAGTCATGTAAGGGATAATGGCTGATGACGACACGGAGCAGTGAAAGCCACAAGGAATCTCTTTCTCTGATGCCACTTCATCTTTGCACGATAGCCAACTGTTTGTGGTAGTGTGTTACTGACACAAGGTGTAGGCGCCTTGACCCAGATTGTTTGATCAGGGCATTGACGTTTTGCGCTAGGTCCACCTTCGCTCCCTGTCATTATTGTTTGTTCCGTAGGACACGTGGTTGGGTGGCTTCTAAGCATCGGTTTAAATGGCTGAGGTACTGCTGTTGATGATATTTATGACCAGTCGTGTTGGTTGGCCCCGGTCTAGTGGGTTAGGCACGAGCACAGATGCAGCGTGCATCGTGGTAATCGTGCCAGTGCTTTCTTTGAACACTTGACTGCGGTGGTCCTAGACATTGTTGGTCGTGGGGAAAGTAACGGAAAGCTGACTGTATCCCAGGTTAGATTAGTTACAGGGAACTGACGCTTGCTAGGGTGGGCATTGTCAGGAAATGTCTCCACAATGGACGACCCATGCTCAGTTGTCGAGTTAACAGGCTGGTTGCTTTTCATATTGATAAAATGGTGATATAAATTGCGTCGTTGTAGCGAAACACACTGCTACCGACTCAATGGGGAAACAGAACTCTTTTATATATGAGTACATTAATTAAGGCCGGACGATGTCGGAATTCCTAGCAAGCATTTTTATGCTGGATGTACTCAATACAGAGTCAAGATAACTCCACGTGTGAGTAATAAATCCCGATTCAGCAATGAAGTGAGCAGACGACAGACAACTCGAGCGCGTAGTGATCGAGTAGGTGAGTTCCAGATGAAGTGCAGACCAATGTACAGCTCACAATTCTAGTTTGTTGGATGCAGCGACCTACACAACTGCAAACCATTTCTAGTTGAAGACGCTTAAGTGGAGCATCCGGCTGACGGTCTTGGCGTCACCCGGTACAACGAGGGCTCAGGTAGCAAAACTTATGTCCCAGAAGGTCGTGCTACTTACATAGGTTTTCGGTCGTCGCAAATTGGTCCGAGTGAGATGACAGGGAGGCGCGATCCATTTGTACCTCAAGATGCGATGAGCGACGCTGACTTCCATGTGAATAACGACTACTGGGGTGAATAAAACACGGATCAAAAAAGTGGTAAGTTCTTTGAAAAATACATAAGAAAACAGACTCACCATGTGCAGTACGGCGATTTGCATCTCCCGATCATCGTACTTATAACGAAGTTCGTGCATTTCATGAGGAATCTCTAACTGCGCAAATGGCCTTCTAAAGGAAGTGTAAGAGCTCGAGAAACTGAAAATAAGAGAAACAGTGATACTCGCTATTAACACAAATTAACTTCAACTCAATGCTACGCGTGAAGTCAACGACGTGTCGGACAGTAAGACAACATATTGTAAAGAATAACTGACTGAAAACAAAACGGTGACCAGAATTAAGAGGGGCCGAAGCACCGCGGTGGTCTGCAGAACGAGCGCAGTGAAAATTCCGTTTGCCAGTAGCCCTACATGCTGGAGGATCATGAACGCCCTGTAGAGATTGTGGACAAGTAGTGTCAACCGAACCTATCAATTTCGTTAGTTTATGGAATATATGCGGGGGAAAAGAAAGTAAACAAGGGTTTCTGAGCTCAGTCACAAAGTCGAAATTCCATAGGCAAGAACGGCACTCGGCACCCCATTGGTGATAAACAAGGCATACACATACACAACCCAGGCGAAAAAGAAGAAGTGGAAAAATGAAAGAGATTGGAGTGGGAAGGGATGAAATCAGAAAGGCAACAAGTGAAACACGGGCCCTAGCCAATTGCAATCGTTTCCAAATATTTCCCGTCACTTTATGAAACCGGAGAGTTCAGATCATTCCAGTAAGTCAGCCATGATACGATCGCCAAATTGCGAACAGGTGCCTGGGCAGTCACTGACGTATCAGTACTGCATTTGATTTGAATGAGTGTCAAAGGAAATTCACAGCAAACACACTACTAACCGCTCTCAACGCTTTCGGATGGTTGTTGTGTTGAAGAGAGAAGTTAGGTCTGCAAGTCATAAACGCGCATGGCGGCTACGTACCAGATGCGCTATATGACAGCAGTCTATTCGGTTGACACAGCTGCAGCCAGTCTCTGTCCCTCTGGATGGTGTTTTGGTAAGTTAGTCTCCACGGTCAAGCAGAACGTGCGAGACACTACCGAGGGTATTGTTGTTTGGACAGTAGTCACTGAAAAAAGTGGATAAGCGGTATAAGATGGTCCAGTTGTTACACGCCAATCTCCGCCTGGTTAACCAAACTATACTGGATATGTCCTGTCAGACTAGAGTCTGATGCCACACACCAACCGGTGGCTCGTCCGGTAGTCTCATCAGGTAAGAGCGATGTTACGCAGCCTACCCACAGTGTGTTCAGTGTGCAATGGGTATGTCTACGATCTACACAATGCTAGTGACCACCCTGCAGGGCTGTGCATATTACTCTGGACCATCACGATTGCGTCTTCAGAAGACCTATGAGTCATATCCCGATGAATACATTGACCGCATTGGTGATGCGGCCACTGGAGACAGAGATGCGTGGACCGATGAACTCCCAAGTGATCACTCCGTGACGGCGAGAAATGTTGATGCGTTGGCCCAGTCCTGTGGCTACACTTCGCAATTTGGATAGAAGCAGCGTGCGACACAAGGTGTAGCGCTCAAGTAACAAAAGAACTCGATCCAGAGGGAGCTTTGGCGTCCGCACATCCTCGGTTAGTATGTCAACAGACCGAAACATCTTTTACATGGGAAGAGAAGCAACAATCATTTATGATCAGTTCGGCCACAAAGTTGGAGAGAAACGGTGATAGACTCGTCAGACGCTCATTGCGTGCCTGCGTTCGTGTGTGTGTGTGCACTTCGGCTATTGGCCGTCTGACATAATGATTGGCAAGTTGATTCTGTGTTCCTGTGACTTCGAGTGCCTTCCATTCCCTTTTTGGTGTACTTACGTGAATAAGCATGTTACTATGCAACTGTGATTTCTGATTTCGACTTCGCGTAACAAACTGGCGAGGGAGGTTGATGCGACCACTAAAGGCGAATTCAATTACCTCACCTCAGCCGTTTGGGAATTATTTCGCGGAAAGGTCTACCATGCAACAACAGTTGCAGTGGAAAACTACACCAATTACGTGGATCTACTTATTCTGCTTGGTTGGTGGTAACGGTACGATGGACGATGCATCAAAAATCAACTTACTGCGTCATAGGCAAGGAGGCGTATCGACATTTCGATAGCCAGCGACTACACACTAAACAGAATTTACAAGCATCATCATCACCAGCACCATCATCGTCATCACAATCATCATCATCAACAGCAGTAAATCAGCCATTTGAACTGACGCTTCGCTGCCATACAACCATAATGAGCTATGAAATAAAGAATAATACGAGGGAGCACTTACCTGAAAAGCTTAATGCCTTAAGCAAACATTCAGGGTAAAGACGCCTACACCTTGTGTAGACAACATACCGTCACAAACTGCTTGCTATTGTGCAAAGATAAGGCGACATCGGCGAGACAGCTTCCTTGCGGCTTTCACTGCCCCGCGTCATAATCAGCCATTACCCCGCAGATAACTCGGTGCCAAACACACTGTAAAAAGGCAATCCGATTAGGAGACAACAGCAGACGCGCCACTGGTGTGGGTTGCGAGCCATGTCCTGTAAGGTCTCGAGCCAAGCACAAGGCGAGTCACGTGGACTCCAACCCGGAAGACGAAACGGAGCAAAGGCACCCAGTTTGGTCGTCAGTGACTTCAGTTCCCGCTGCCAAGTCAACTTCTGTCCACCTTGAGCTTTGCGCCACCCTACACCTGGCAACCTAAACAAGACCCTTCTAGGAAAGCGATCACCAGGCATAAGTAGCACTGCCGTAGCCAGCGAAACTTATTCAGTGCTATCTGTTGTCCTAGGGACTTAGCAAGATTAGCAGTAGTACACGCCTACGAACATCATTGTTGCGGCCACGCTGGTGCCATCCAATACTAGCAATGCTTCACAGACAACGATTATCTAAGAATGAAGGCACCTCAGATCTTCAGAACGAAGAGACCAAGTCTTACTCCTATAGAACAGAACGGCCCTCATTGTGACCTTGTATGCATGGCCATTCAAACTGAGGTAAACTACGTTCTGTCGCCAAATATGCCGTAGGTTCAAGAAGGCAGCTCTGGCCTTTGAAATGCGTCAGCTGACCTCAGTTCCTATGCGCCCATTGCTGCTGATGCAGCTGTCACCACCACCTCGAGTTCCTCGTTAGCAAAGGTCAAGGGGTTATAAGGTGGCTGGTAGTACTGAAGCAACGCTTTGCACTTTGAAGGTGCGATGTGCATACCAATAATGGGACCACTCTAGACATGCTATTCAGGGTTGATTTTGCCGCCGCAACATCGTCGAAAAGCAAGACGATATCATCCGCATAATCAAGATCAATTAATTTTTCACCAGACAGCACTTCAACGTCTACATCGTAAGATTTCCCGATAAACATTCCATGATAGAATCCACGACGAAAATTAAACGAAAATGGGGAAATTAGTCAACCCTGTTGAACGTCACTTGTGGTCGGAAAGCTCTCCGATAGGCCACCGTAGACCGTGACGCGGCCTGTGGTGTTCGAGTATAGTGCACGAAGGATGTTCATATATTTATTGGGAACACATTTCCGCGCAAGTATTTCGAACAGAATTGATTGTTCGACTGAATCGAACCCACTCTTGAAATCGAGGAACACAGCTATTGTCAGTATGCGGTATGCGTGGCGCTGCTCTAGCACCTGCCGCAGAGCGAATATATGGTCTATACAGTCACGCCCTGGGCGGAAACCTGCCTGCTCTTCCCTAATCCGAGATTCCCGTTCCACAGTGAGGCGACGAAGGAGGATCAAGGCCAGTAATTTTGTCACAACTGGTGTTAGGCTAATACCCCTGTGGTTAGAACAGTCTGTGCGGCTTCCCTTCTTGTATAATGCCACTATAATCGATTCGCTCCAATTAGCCGGGACACTTCCTTCCAGATGTGTGCGAATAGGGAGGTCAGTGCTTTGCAGAGGACTTCACAACCATCCTTAAATGGTGCAGATGGGAGGGAAGCCGGGTCAGCGACAGGAAAACGATTGAGAACTGTGATCACGTTTCGGACCTCGGCCTCCGACGGAGGCTCTACACCAACCGTCCATGGCTCGTCCTGCATCACCTGAGTAAAAAGAGGTCCGGGAGCAGAGGGCCAGTTGAACTGATCTTGAAAGTGTTCCGCCCAACGAGCCATATGGCGCTCCTTATTGTGTATCAGCGCACCCGCGCTGTCTCTGATTGTCTCACTGACGCCTGGTTTCCTGGGAACAACGGTGCGGATAAGCTGGAAGAGCTTGCGGCAATTGCCTACTGCTCCTGTCTCCTCCATTTCTTGAGCCCTACTGATCCACCAGGCTTCCTTGTTAGTACGTAAGCTCTGCTTTAGTTCGCGCCTAATAGCCCATATAGTCACATTGTGCTCAGAGCCAGCCGGGAGGTTTCTTCTAGATTCCAACAGGTTCACCGACCTCTCGGATATCCAGTGACTGGTGCGGTGACGATTAATAGTCCAACAAGCAGATGCTCCTGCGTCGTGCATGGTGGCTGAGATCCTATTCCACTGAAGCTCAGTGTCATTAGAAGAAGACAACGAAACTTCGGTACCCAGTGGGTTTTGATAGGCTTGCCTGACCGAGAGCTGAGGTAGTTTCTCAGTTGCCAATCGGAGGAGACGCTTGGTGCGTCTCCCGATAAAGTTCATGGAGAAACGACAGCGTACCAAAGCATGATCAGAGTCGACGCAGGTACTCCAATACGAGCGGCAATTCAGGATGGAACCACGCCACCTGTAACTTATGGCTATGTGGTCAATTTGGATCCATCGCTGGCCAGGTACAGGAGGACGCCAAGTGGCACTTCGGAGCCCAATGTGTCTAAAAGTAGTGCTAGTAAGGAACAGTTAATGCTCCGCGCACAGTTGCAGCAGACGCTCACCGTTGTAAGTCGGTTCGGAGTTAAGCCCATAATTACCACCCAGCTGAGCTTCTGAAGAGTTCAGACGCCCTAATAGTGCGTTCATATACCCTGCAAGTAGCGTGATAACTGAACTAGCAGTACTGCGCAGTATCGCGTTCAGTTCCTGATAGAATGTGTCCTTGACAGCATTAGCACTGCAGTCGGTAGGAGCATAAGTGGAAATCACAAACAAACAGTGTTTTGTACTACTTCGTGAATCAACCTTAACTGATCTCTTCAAACGAGCTGCACATAAACGGCTGTTTACCGGAATCCAATCAATCAACGATGGCTCAGCCTTGGAGCTTAGAATGGTACCTACACCAGCTTGACCCGTGAGTGCTGCATCGGCGTCTCCGGATGCATGCAACCAATAACGAGAAGATAAGCCGGGTGCAGTTACTTCAACAACCTCCTTAGGATCATTGATCATAGTTTCGGAAATACAACATATAAATACCCAGTGTGTCCAAGGTGCATGCGAGTGCAGCCTGTTGACCTGTTTGTCTTAGAGTGAGAACATTGAACGTCGTCATGGAATCGGAACAGCGTGGCCTTATAAAGGACAGTTGCCGATAGGCGTCCGGTGCGAGTGGCGAGAAGGCGTCTGCAGATGATTCTACTCCAGTGGCACTTCTGTTGCTGTCAATTAAGCTGGGAATTATAGAAGGAAGGTTAGTAATGAGGGTCAGGATGGGAGTAAGAGAAACAGGTGGAAAAGAAAGAAGGGAGGCGCGGGCAGTAGCATGTTTTCACTTATCTGCCCTGCTGTATACAGCAGATAAAGCGACCCTTGATAATCTGCGCAACGGTTGATGTAGGATGAAGTTTATGTTTGAAGAAAATGTCATGGTTGTATGTGGGATGAGATACTGCCAGGGCGCCCAGACCTAGACAGGAGGACGAGTACGGTCCTCATTCAAAGCCTTTGGCTTAAAAGCCTGTCCGCAAGGAAGCGGGGAGGTGGCAATGATTTAGTTTTACAGAAATGGAAGCCATGCCATTGCAAACCCTCAACCCGGAGGACCAGTAGACTGCATTTGTTTGACCTCTCATAAATGATGAACCTGGTAGGAGTAGCTAGCTCTCAAGGTGCCCGGAGGCACCACCCAGTACAGCTCAATGGATCAAGGAGGTACGCAAATCCTCGCACTACGTTAAGGTGCAGTCTCGTTTTTCACTCTCTTGATCGCCTGTGGGGTGAAAAGCCACACGAATTTACAGCATGTTACAAATGTAACCGCATGCGGCAGCAGCAGAACGAAACTGTAAATGAGTTTATTTCCCGACTCTTTCTGACTGTGCCCATAACGAGATCAAGTCAGACAAATTCGAAGAAGCAAAGCTTTTAAAGGCAATAATTGTTTGTGTTCTTGATGAGAAGGCACGAGAGCAGTTGTTGGAAAATGAAAAGACCTTGATTTGGGAAAGAGCCTGTGACAGTGCAACAAAGTGCCAGTCTCGTTCAGGAACTAACGGCATTCCCCTCGCCTAACCTGACAATTTCGCAACATGTACATTAAAGTCTCACAAAATAAGCCTGGTAACACATTATCTCCCTCCGTACAACGTAGAGAATCCTGCTGTTATCGCTGTGAACAGCAGTCAACACCGGCTGACTGTCACCATCTTCACTCGATATGCAGATTTTGTGGGGAGAGAGAACACATCTAGGAAGCGTGTCGTTCCAAACGAAACGCCGCTGCGCAGGGAAACCATAAAACTACAAATCAGATCACTGTCGAGTTAAAGCAGAATTGGATAAATACCACGACCGCTTTTAATCACAATATCACAGTAGTGAAATCATTTGCCGTGTCTATCCAAGTTAAGGAGCAACCTGTAGATTTTGAAATTGATACCGGCTCCGCAGTTACGTTGTTACTATCTGATGCTCTATCGCAACTGCCAAAATTGGATCATCCTACAACAAAAACAGGATCTTACACTGGACAATTGGTGAATGTATTGGGTACTTTGCATGTACGCATATCCAACGGCAACTCGATGGATAACATCCGAGTATACGTCTCTGGAGGATCCGCAATGGGATTAAAGGTCTTTCTGACATCATGTCAAACGTCAACATTATGGAAGCTCGTCCGCTACTCTCCGGAATTTCGCAAAATATGCAGCATTGTTTGGCCAAACTAAACCAGTGTTGTTAAACAATTACGTGGCACATTTGTCATTGAAACCACAGGCAGATCCGCAATTCTGGGAGGCGCGTACTGTACCATATGCTTTTCGGGACAGAGCAATGAATGAGCTCCACAGACTATAGCAAGACGGCACAATAGAACCTGTTCAGTATTCAGATCGGGCAGCTCCTATAGTGCCTATATTGAAGAGCGATGACACCTTAAGGATCTGTGACTACAAGGTTACGGTCAATCAAGCACTATAACCGGATCGATACCTACTGCTGAAGATTGAAGACATCTATGCTTCCATTTCATGCGGTGACCATTTTACTAAACTAGACCTGAGCCACGCTTACGAGCAGATCGAATTCGACGAGGATTCACGTGCCTACACCACCATCAATACACATCTAGGATTATTTCGTTATGTACGCATGCCTTTTGGAGTTAGCTCTGCACCAGCTACCTTCAAACGTATTCTTGACTCGTTGGTGAAAGATATACCCAATACATGCGCTTACCTGGATGACATTTTGATCGCTGGAAGAACCAATGATGAACACTTACACCCCTTGGATGTAGTTCTGCAAAGATTGTCAGATACTGAACTTGTTTTAGAAAAAGAAAAAAGAGTTCTTTGTTTCAAGTGTACGGTTACCTTGGATGTCAGTTGTCACAAGATGGGTTACGCTCATCAGAAGAAAAGACTAGAGCACTACTTAAGGCACCGGCACCCAAAAAGGTGAATGAGTTGCGGTCGTTCCGGGAAGCGATCACGCAGTTTTCCAGATTCATACCATCAGGGGCAACCCATTTGGACCCTTTTTTTAGTAACGCTTACGCAAAAATCAACCATGGAACAAAGTTCAGGAAAGTAGTTTTAGCGCAATTAAAAAATTTTGGCATCCGCCGAAGTTCTTGTCCAATACGACTCAAGGAAGCCCAGTGTTCTTGCTTGTGATGGTTTACTCTACGGTCTTGGTGCTGTACTATTGCACAAAGTACCGGACGGCTCTCATCGACCTACTGCTTATGCTTCACGAATCTTGACGGCAGCAGAACGTTTGATCGAGAGGCAGCCGAGGTTGTTTTCGGAACTATTCGGTTTCATCAATACTTACTCGGTCGACCTGTTGTGATTTACACGGATCATAAACCTCTTGTATCACTTTTGGGCCATGAACAAGACATTCAGCAAATGGCCTCACCCAGAATGGTCCGTTGGGCCTTGATACTCTCTGCATATACATATCAAATTCAATACGTCCCTGGCCGGAAATATACCACCGCTGACGCTCTTAGTCGGCTTCCTTTACTGGAACTTCGGAAGAATTTGCTCCATAGGAACTCGTGAACCTGATCCAGGACCTTAACAACTCTCCCGTTACCTTAAAATACATACGCCGAGAAACCGAGAGAGACCCTATTTCAGCACTCGTGAAACGCTGCGCTTAGGTCGGGTGGCCAGAACATACGACCAAGGAACGCATACCTTTTCGTAACAGATTGACCGAACTCAGTCTGCATAAAGGATATGTACTGTGGGGAGTCCGGGTTGTAGTTCTCAGAAAGCTGTGATCAGTTATCCTGGGTGAACTGCATGATGCACACCCTGAAGTCGCTAGCGCGTTTCTATGTATGGTGGCCTGATTTATACAGCGACAATGAGTCGAAATTTGGGGGTTGCGTGCTTTGATAGGATAATTAGAACGCTGTGCCCACGTGCCAATGTGGCTACGGAAGTTGCCAGAAGCACTATGGAAACATATTCACGTAGACTGCCTTGGCCTTTTCGAAGGTTAGATGATCTTGATTGATGCCCACGTCCTGACTACAGCAAATTCAGCCAACACAATAGTTAAAATGCGTACGACGTTTGCAAGCTTCGGTCTTCCGAAAACACTAGCGTCAGATAATGGAATAGCATTCACTAGTGCCTTCCTTACCTCAAATGGCATTAGCACGTAACTACTACACCTTATCATCCGCCATCAAACGGCTTGGTTGAGAGAGTTGTGCAGACAGTGGAGAATACGTTTCTGAAGCAACCAGCAGCCCCACTGCGTGTGCGTTTGGACCGTGCCCTTTTCGCTTATCGAAACATGGCAAACGAAACCACCGGTAGAAGCCCCGCGGAATTAATGTTCGGCCGTCGGTTGCGTACACGGTTGGATTTATTGCACGGTTCCCTTGGTTCGGAGGTTTGCGAAAAAACAAGAACGCACAAACTAACGCTTTGACAACGGCAGCAGAGACAGGCTCGTAGAGGAATCTGCTAGGAGAATAGCTATTTGACATACATTTTTGTGAACAAGCATAATAGCCATTCTTTATTCTCCCTATCTTCTACTTCTTGACTACTGTTTAAACGCTCCACTGTTTTAGCCCGATTGGTACACACACGTCATGGTTAATGGGCGCTCAGCTCCGTGTCATCTTCAGTAGTGTCATTTGCATGAACACATTCCATTGGTTTTTCTCCGCATCACTTTTCTACCTGGTTATGTTAAAGGAATGTTTAGTTGTCACATATTATTGTACTCGTTTTTAATTGTTGGGGCTGCACTGCTTATTCTCGTTTGTTTCGTGACATTTGTTTAAACGCTACATTTAATTATTCTGGGTTGCCAGTGCCCGTCAAAGTAAATCGATGTTCGCTTTACGCTTGGGGTCCCATGATGCTATTGTAAAGACATGCAATTCGCCCGTTGCAATTGATGTTTCCTTCTGTTGGTTGGCTCACGTGTAAGTTAGTAGTTTCCCTTCATTGTATCTTCAAAACTATATAAGCAAACGTGATTTATTGCATACAAGTCTCTTCGGCCCGTCTTTGGACTTCTTCCTGCGGTCGTGACTGGCGACACAACAGAATCTAATCCCATATATGTCCGTTTACCTACAGATTCCGGGTGGCAACCGGTCATTGTTAAAACAGCCAACGGGCAAATCATTGTAGCAAAATCTGAGAAGGGCAGGATAATCAGACGCCACTTGGATTACGTGCGTCCGAGGCCGTCGAGCATAGCAACATCCGGTGAGTCAGAAATCCAGACACCGGAGCTGATCGATTCACAAGTGGCCGAAAGTGAACCACCGAACCAATTACCTCTATGTCGGCCAACGCGCCAACGCTGGCCGGTGGATCGGTTACAGACCGGATAAGTTAAACTACAGAGGGGAGGGGTGATAGGCCTCGCTAGACGCTCAACGCGTGCCTACGTTCGTGCGTGTACTACGGGTACTGGCCGTTGCCATAATTATTTATTGATAATTTGATTCTATGTTCATGTGACTTCGAGTGTCTTCCATTCCTTTTTGGTGAACAGCGATACTTGCCGTTGATGTGAAAAGTATCTTATTACGCAGCAGTTTTTCCGATTTCGTCTTGGCTTAACACGGAGACAGGACAAGCTAATCGATATGATCAATGTTGCTTCCAGCACCACATACAAATCCAAAATTATGTGTGGAGATTTCAACCTACCACATGTTAACTGGACGCTGCCTACACTCAGAAACACGGTAGAGATTGAGGAAATTATCGCATGTATCCACCTCAATGGCTGGACTCAGCATGTTAAAGAGCCAACTAGAAGTGCTACTACCTTAGACCTTGTATTCACGATGGGAATCGCGAACGCTTATACATTCATTGATAATCCACTATCTGGCTGTGATCACAACACAGTGCTTTGTGATATGACTATTGATTTACCTAAACGATCAAGTAAAACGCTAAAACCCATTCGCAACTCCAACGTGTGGACTGGAACGCATTTAATAAACTTATCAGTACCATGAATTGGAATACGTCAGTCCTAACGCACAACCCTACTGTGACTACAAATGAGTTTATAAAAAATATTGCCCTTGTTGTGGACCTACTAGCACCTACTGTAAGGAGAAATACCCATGAACATAGGGGTGAAATCAAGCTTCTGTCCAAAGCCAAAATTAAACTCAAGGAACTCAAATCGCTATACAGCAGGAACAACAGCTTCGCAACATTGCTACAAATACACGAGAACTTACTATATTTACAACGTCTAACCCAAACGGTCAAAACCAAAGAAGAAAGCCGTGTACTCAGAAATCCTGAAAAAGTACGTGCATTGATGCAACTACTCAAAAGAAGAAACCCTAAACCACTACAGGAAATTGAAACGTTGGCTCTAGACGATGGTTCAATAACACGCGACATCTTTTGTATACGCGAGGCCATGAACTCTAGTTTTGCCTCCCCTTTTGTCCCCAACATTCAACCACTTCATCCTCCACTTCCAAAAAGAACGACCGAACTATACTGCAATATCCCTGTGACGTTAAGAGAGGTGCAAAGTGCCATCGCAGCCATAGAACCATCAACTCATCCAGGTCCAGATGGCATCTCCCCAACTGCTATAAAACTCGGGGGAAAAAACCTCGCACTATTGTTACTAAACATTTTCACAATTTCACTCACTACCGGCTGCTTTCCAGCTCAATGGAAGCAATCCATTATAATGCCTAAGCACAAGGGTGGCCCGAGAAATCAAATGTCAAGCTACCGCCCAATAAATCACACCTCTGCTGCTTCCAAAGCCCTAGAGCGAATAGTCAAGAAGAACATCGTCCAATATCTTACAAGACTGGATCTGATCAACCCTTCACAGCACGGCTTTCTCTCAAAACGCTCCCGCGTTACATGCCAGCTACAATTTCTCGATCACATCACGACTATGATTGACAGAAGAATGGCAATTATTATTATTCTGTTGGACTTGCAAAAGACGTTCGACCGCGTGTCACACCAGCCACTGCTGTCTGCTCTAGAGTCGTATGGAATTGGAAATCCGCTGCTTAACTGGTTCGACTAATACCTAAACGGTCGAACTCAGGTCGTTAAAATCGGTCAGCAACAATCTACACCGAAGCCAATAACCAGCGGTGTCTTCCAGGGAAGTGTACTCGGACCGCTACTTTTCTTAATCTATGTAAACAATACATGTGACCAGATCAAACAAGGACACCCATTACTGTTTGCAGATGATGTCAAACTGGTTTACTCATTTCATCCAGACCAACTACATATGTGTTTGTGGAAAATCTGTGAAGACCTATCCGCACTAAATATAGTTAGTGAGCGTTTATTAATGAAGTTCTCCGCAGTGAAATCCCAAGCACTTGGGTACTAATGCCGCATCCCAGAAGGCTCCATTATACTTGCCGGAAACGTTATCCCAACGTCTGATTCAGTTCGGGACTTAGGAATTAGGTACTCCAACTCTTTCAATTTCTCCGAACATGTTCTTTATCAGGTTGCGAAGGCAATGCACCTATGCGGATATATCACTAGAACTTTCTCCCTACATGAAGTACGACTTGAATCATTCAAGACAATCGTACGACCGACTCTGGAATATTGTACTATCGTTCACAGCCAATTGAGAAAGAAAGACAGAACGGCTCTAGAAAATGTCCAACTATCATTTACCAAGCTGCTCAAACCTGACTTATTATGATCGCTGTCGAAAACTCCAGCTGGATCCACTTTGGCTGAGACGCTTAAAGAACAACCTCGCTCTCTTCTACAACATTATAAACCAACGAATTTACGCAGACAGCACCGCACTTGAATTACGGAAGACTGCAGTCTACCCCACACGTAATGGCGGCTACTTGATACGTACAAACCTTTCAAGTCATAAAATTCGGTCGAATTCCTTCTTAGTGAGGTACACTTATCTGTGGAACAAACTAACCCTACAGATACGCATGTGTACAAGCCATGTCACTTTTCGAAATCTCTTTCAGACCTTCCTCACTATACCAAATGCTCTGAAGATATTTGACTCACAGCAAACACTACAACATTGACAGAAGTTGGTATAAAAACATATGATAATAGCTTACAGCTAGCTTACCCACTACATGTCATTACATACCATACCAAATCCTGTGTCTTTGCAGCCTAATAGTCCCTTACTTTATTATCTACTCCTGACGATGCAAACATCCGTAAATTTTACATATGAGTTGCGCGGGACTAGGACTCAAGGAAAAGTAATCATGATCCGAAATGCTATCAATAAACTTTGCTTTAATGTTATGAAACGTGTTCACTATACAAATGATCGCTCCCACTTATGGGGCCGTGTACCGTCCGCCGGTAAATATATAAATTTAGTTATTTAGTTATTTAACCCAAACGAGACTCATATGACATGGGGCTGGCGTGCCGAACTACCACCACATGGTGCCAGCTGGGTGGTTCGGGTGTACCCCGTTCTAGCAAAGTGTTCGGCGACAATGTTCTACCTCGGTGGGGCATGGTAGTTCAGCAATTGTGATGATTTCAAAGGGAGTATTGGGACCCTGTTTGGTGATCTACGAAACAAAGACGCAAGAACTGAACATTCAGTCAGCGCCTCCCAATGGGAGCGATTCCCTAAATTCGTCCCGCTGCCTAGCAGGTAGGTTCTTTAGCCAAAGGCTGGGGGTGGAGACCCCTATGTCAACTCACAATTTCGGCTTGGGCAACCGGGTAGTATCACGCCCTCTCACAAAACCATGGACTGTACTACAAGGTGCTCATCAGCTACTGTTTATGCTTCTCACATTCACACGGCTTCATCACACGCCACTTGTTCGTTTGCTGACAAGCCTCACTTTCCGTTACCCGATTCTGGTGTTCAACAAGCTGGCTGCGATTCCGGTTACGTCGAGGACCAATGAGTTCAACCTATGGCTCCCCTTTGTCCCCGACCCTAGTTCCGTCTGGCGTGCTTCAACGTTCGAACACTCATGCAGACTGGACAGCAAGCCAGTCTTGCGCGCACCCTAGAGTCCCTAGACTTTGATGTCTTGTCTTTCAGAAACCCGATTGCAAGCTCCCAGCACTGTGCTTACATTGACATCCCCCAGTGACCACGAAGCCAGCTATGACGAGCGTCCTTCTGGAGATCCAGAAGCAGCCTCAGCGAATTTGGCCGGTGTAGATATAGCACTAAGTGGCAAGACCGAGGCGTCACTAATGAACTGGTTCCCGATTAACAGCCGACTATGTGAGTTCGGCTTCGGATTTCATGCAAAATCAACAATCACCGCGAAGAGAGACGCAACTTGTTTATGATGTCTGTGTACGCTTCAACTGACTGCAGTAGCGACACGGTCAAGGACGAATTCTACCGGGATCTACATCAGCTCTTGACAAATGCTAAAAAGTCGGATGTTGTTGTCCTTGCTGGGGATTTTAATGCACGAGATGGCCGCCTGTTACCATACGAACGCCACCTTGGTGGTCATCACGCGCTCGATGAAAACCGCTCTGATAACGTTGAGAGGCTTCTTACATTGTGCGAAGATAACCATCTGTTCCTCTGAAGTACTAACTTCAGGCATACGAAGAAGCGTTCCGCAACCTGGTGTCCCCCTTCTTTAACACATCCGTGGTCTCAAACTGATCACATTGCAATTAGCTTCAGATGGCGCGGTAGCGTACTGGACTGCAGGTCCTTTTGGTTCACCTTCGTTGACTCAGATCATACACTGGTCTGCACGAAAATCTGTATGTTTTGGAGGATTCCGAAGCACCGCAAGATTGATGTAAACAGATTAAGTAATTCCTCCGTCCATGCGAGCTATCAGTCTTCACAGCATATGCACTCAGTTGCAATCCACCACAAGACGTGGAGCAACACTGGACTTGTATACGGAAAACTATGACCATTTCCGGACAATCAAGCTGCGGCCTAACTCGACGCCCCCTAAAGCCTTGGATCTCCAAAGTAATGGAGAGTATCATAGACGATTTCTTGCGCTGCCATTTAGAAAGTCTGTCCTTAATAGCCCCAGAACAGCACGGGTTCCGCAGGGCTCACTCGTGCACCACGAATCTTCTCGCAGCCCTTGATTCCTGGACTGCAGAGGCAGACAATCATACTCCAACTGACGTGGTTTACGTGGATTTCTCAAAAGCATTCGACCGGGTTAATCACGCACTGCTGTTGAGTAAACTATCGAGTTTGGGGATCGACCAGCAAACAATCTGCTGGCTAAGTACCTACCTGTCTGGCCGCACCTACCGAGTTCGTGTAAACGGCGCACTCTCCAGCGCTCTGGCTGCAACGACCGGGGTGCCCCAGGGATCCATCCTCGGGCCCCTGCTGTTCAATTTGTTCATCAACGACCTCCCATCCTGTATCAGCAGCCACATACTGCTTTAAGCGGACGACGCTAAGATATGGCGACCTATCCGCAGGCCAAGTGATCAGGCACTTCTCCAGACAGATATCGATGCTGCTTATTCTTGGGCCTCAAAAAATTCGCTCCCGTTTAACATCGACAAGT
Organism: Dicrocoelium dendriticum; assembly: GCA_944474145.2. Taxonomy (NCBI): domain Eukaryota; kingdom Metazoa; phylum Platyhelminthes; class Trematoda; order Plagiorchiida; family Dicrocoeliidae; genus Dicrocoelium; species Dicrocoelium dendriticum. The sequence continues at coordinate 48,313,276 of OX104070.1, read as the reverse complement.
GCAAAGTCATGCACATTGGGCAAGGTGTGGCTGATCCGTACAATATCGGCGGTGTGCATCTTACAGCCACATCCCAGGAACGCGACCTGGGGACCATAATATCCGCCGACCTGAGCCCGAGCGCCAATGTAGCTACACTGGCGCGAAAGGCTAGCGTTCGCCTGGCCCTCCTTGGACGTGCACTAGGGTCTTTCCCTAGAGAGACATTTGTCCGTCTCTATAGCACTTTAGTACGTCCGCTGCTGGAGTACAACATACTTGTCCAGCCGCCGTACCTGAAGAAGGACGAGGCCATGCTGGAAACTGTACAGCGCAGAGCCACTAAGAGAGTGGACGGACTATCCCACTTCTCGTATGAGGAGCGTCTGGCGGCCCTTAACCTCTTCCCGTTGAAATATCACAGGCTTCGTGGCGACCTTATCTTAGCTTATTCCGTCCTGACTAATAACAGACACCCAAACGCAGGATTGCTGGTCCGCGCCCGTACAGATCATCTTCGAGGGCACTCACTCAAACTGATGACTCGTAGCAGTCGCCTTCTGTGCCGAAGAAACAGTTTCAGTGTGCGTACTGCCTTCGCTTGGAACGCCCTCCCGGAAGCTGTTGTCTCAGCGCCCAATATGGGGGCCTACAAACAGCGCCTAGACGCTTGGCTCTTACCTCGCTGGTCTTCCACGTTGCTAAGATCTGGCCATTTGCCAAGCTAACATGCGGCGCTTCCATCATTTTGCTTCTATCCAACGTTGCCGAATTTACCTACACCACTCTCTTGTTCCAGGTATCCACGTTCCCACAGTCAACTCGCTGAATTCTTGTGCTGAACACCACTACTGCGTCGAGACCCACAACATCTGGTACCTACCGACGAGATCAGGACCTTGCCGTAAGATCCCGAGGCAGAAAAACCGAAAAGCTACGCTTACTCGTTCTGCGCAAACCCGTGAAATCTATGCTCGTTCTCTGGAGCTGTTCGAACGTCGCAGATATCCCCGCGGAATCAGATTGCAACGAGCGGCGCCGTTCTGCTAACCGGCTGCTCAAGCAAAGCCTACGCAAGGATCGCAAGACATGGTGGACTGAGCGTGCTTCAGAGATGGAAAACTCTGTCGTCTCTGGCAACACTCGCAGGCTTTTCTAACTCATTCGGTCCACTGGCCTCAGGAGGCCTGGTGTCAGTGAGGTCATTTGTGAGGTGGATGAGTCTCCGATCACCAACCAACAGGATAGCTCAGTCACACTCCAGAACCTGGCCGAGGAGTGTCAAACGCTGCTCAAACTGAAGCACGATTCTGCCATGATCCAGAACGCCGCCGCACCTGGTATGGTCCAAGTAGTTACAGCACCGAGGGCGCAATCGTTCGCGCGCCCCACCCAATTCGACCGAGCGAAGTCCCCACCCTACACGTGCCGATTCTGTGGTGCCTGGCATTTTTATCGCGACTGCAAGTTCCGCCAGCATCGTTGTGGCAGGGTGGGGCACCGGGATGGTTACTGCCATGCCACATCTCCCAAGGGGGCCAAAACTAGACTGGCCCCCACCTGCGATCCAAAAAAGACCCGACCCAGACGCACATCCAAACCTGGTCCGGTTGGCAGCTCCCAGAGCCTGCTGGCCACGTTCCAAATCAACGCTGCGGATCAGAGAAAGTTCGGCGACGTCTTGATCAACGGTCAGTCGGTCCGATTACAGTTGGACACTGCGTCGGACATCACGATCATCTCCGAGGATCTCTGGCGATCCCTTGGCAAATCACCGTTCGAACCGACCTCCCAATCTGCCACCAGTACCTGTGGTGGTCGCGTGCAGCTAACTGAGCAACTGCACTGCTCCGTCTCATTCCGGGGCGCCACGTTCAACGCGATTTGCTACATCACGAAGGTGAAACTCAACCTGCTTGGTCTCGACTGACTCGAAACCCTTGGCTTGGCCGATCTTCCTCTTCGGGCCATCTGCAATGCGGTACATTCTCCGACAGTACCAAACGATCGAACCGACGACATCATCAGACAGTTCGCCCCGGTATTCCAGCACGGTCTTGGCCGCTGTACACGCACCCGCGCCGCATTACAGATCGTACCTGGTGTTCAACCGGTATTCCGTCCTAAAAGGCCTGTCCCATACGCAGCCTTACCCTTGGTCGATGCTGAACTCCAACGTTTGGAAGACATGGGCGTCGTGGTGCCTGTGTCCTATTCCGTCTGTGCAGCGCCGATCGTTGTGGTCAAGAAGCCGAATGGATCCCTCCGCATCTGTGCCGATTTCTCCACCGGTCTCAACGCAGCACTAGGGCCAAATTGCTACCCGCTACCGATCCCAGCCGATGTCTTCACGATACTCAACGGTGGTACCTGTTTCGCTAAACTCGACCTAGCAGACACCTACCTGCAGATCGAGGTCGCCCCTGAGTCACAAGCCCTCCTGACGATCAACACTCATCGTGGTCTTCTCCAGTACATCAGGCTCCCATTTGGTGTCAAGACTGCACCAGCCATTTTCCAACAGACAATGGACGCTATGATCTCTGGTATTCCGGGTACGGCCGCGTACCTGGACGATCTACTCATTGTTGGTCGCACCCCAGAAGAGCTTCGAGAGCGCCTGGCTGCTGTACTTCAACGGGTCCAGGAGTACGGTTTCTGCCTGAAAACTGAGAAATGCCAATTCTTCCTTCCGTCGATCAAATACTTTGGTTTCGTTTTCGAAGCCAATGGCCGTCATCCTGAATCTGAGAACGTCGGAGCCATCCAGCAGATGCCAGCTTCAGCGGATGTGTCACGACTGCGGTCCTTTCTGGGTCTCATCAGCTACTACAGCGCCTTCCTGCCATCTCTAACGATGTTCAAGCCCCGCTCAATCGGTTGTTGCAGAAAGACGTTCTTTATAACTGGTCCACCGCATACGAGAAAGCTTTCGTTCGCCTGAAAGCCATGCTGAGTTCAGACCTACTGTTGACCCATTACGACCCAACCTTGTCAATTTTGGTTGCTGCTGATGCCTCTGCCTACGGGATCGGAGCGGTTCTCTCCCATCGATTCCCAAATGGTTCTGAGAAAGCTGTTATGTACGTATCCCGCACCCTGACGCCTGCGGAGAACTATGGTCAGATAGAGAAGGAAGCCCTTACCATCGTCTTTACCGTCACCAAGTTCCACAAGATGCTGTATGGCCGGCGGTTTACGCTACTGACCGATCACAAGCCCCTACTTTCAATGTTCGATTCAAAAAAGGCATTCCCGCATACTCGGCTAGCCGACTTCAGCGTTGGGCCGTCATTCTTGGTTACGACTTCCAAATCCGCTACTGCCGTACTCAGGATTTTGGTCAAGCCGACGGTCTCTGCCGCCTCATTTCAAAACATGCCGCAGTAGAAGACACAGTGATTGCAGCTGTTACGGTCGAGAAGGACGTTCGTTATCAACCCTCGAACGCTATCCGGAGTCTCCCCATCACTGCCGCCGACATACGTCGTGCAACTGCTCAAGACCCTGTCTTGCAGAAAGCCGTCACTTACCTTCAGACGCGCTGGCCAAACATCACCTTATCTGGTGAACTCAAACAACTACATCAACGCCGCGACTCCCTTTCCGTGGTCGACTCCTGTCAAATGACTGCAGATCGAGTTGTCGTTCCTTCATGCCTCCGTTAAGCTGTACTCCGCCAGATCCATTCTGCTCACCCCGGTAGAAACAGAATGAAGGCAATTGCGCGCAGTTATGTGTACTGGCCTGGCGTTGACAACGACATTCAAGATTTGGTCCACCGCTGTTCAAGGTGTCAACAAGCATCCAAGATGCCACCACACCAATCACCGGTTCCTTGGCATCAGCCAGCAAAACCGTGCTCTCGAGTGCACATTGACTATGCTGATCCCATCGATGGAATTTCCTAGCTGGTCGTGGTCGACGCCTCTTCCAAATGGCCAGAAGTGGCCACCGTCAACCCACCAACCGCGTCCGCCACTCTGGGTTCTCTCCAACGAATCTTCAGTCAACATGGCCATCCCGAAGTTTTGGTGTCCGACAATGGTACCCAATTTACTTCTTCCACTCAATATCTTGGAACATATTGGGAACCGATCGGGAAGTCATGATTTCAGAAAACTTGGTAGACGACCGGTTAATGTATTTATGGTAATAGACAACGTTTCGATTTTGACACAAAAGCTTCATCAGGCGAAGTGAATTATCTTAACATTGGCATTTTATAGCGATCATGGCTAAGCTACATGCAGAGATGAATCAATTTGCAGTTCATCAATGAATGATTACAGCGGTCAAAGGTCACTATATTCGTGGGTACATTGTAGTTCGTTTCAGTCAGGATCAAGTGGGGAAAGGAAATTGCCGGTCCGCGGAAAGTTACATGTGTAGTTAGCAATCTTAACTGAACCGTTGTAAGGAACTTGGACATCGATAGAACTTGGCTTTTTGTACTTTTAAATTCGGTGGAGGGTGGGCAGATAGTTCATTCCGATTTGGGATCCATCCACCGATGCTTATTAAGCTGGCCGGAGTAAGACTGGGCGCCAGGCACTAGACAGCCCTACTCCGTCTATCCGATTCACGCAGTTGTTAGCCTTGGTTATTTCTAAAGCCTCAGCAATCAGCCTTTGTTTGGCTGATCGTAATCCCTTCCTGATAATCTCCACATTTTCGAAGTCAATTTTGTGCCCCGTGTATAGCGCATGTATTGCTATTGCCGAATAGAGCTCCATACTCTAACTCATTTCGCGGAGGTCGTGATATGTGTCGCCTATGTTCTGAAATCCTTGTACGTAATTCTCTTGCTGTTTGGCCTATATACACTTGCGTACAATCTTTACATGGAATGTTGTAAATACAGTTAGTGGTTCTATCTAAGGGTAGTGAATCTTTTAGTTGCACAAGCGTGGACCGTAGCGTTCGACCCTTCTGGAAAATTACCCTTATCTTCTCCTTATTCAGTACTCTCCGAACCGCTTCCGAAGTTCCTTCTTTATCCGGAATACCCACTGTCGCTATCCACTCTGTGGTTGGTGTTGCGCGTGGGTGTAGACATTTCTGTAGCTGTCGTTTCACCAATAGTTTCGGATATCCGCTAGCTATTAAGTTTTTCATCGCCTCCCTGTGCGCTGCTTTCTTATCTTCGTCCTCCGTACACAGAGCACTTGCTCTATGAAATAGTGATGAGGCGATTCCCGCGTACACGTGCTTCGGATGGCTTGAACTATAGCTAAATACCCCATCTGTGTCCATTGGTTTGCGATACATTGTCGTTTTTAACGTTCCTTCCTTCCTATGTACCAGACAATCAAGGAAAGGAAGTGCACCGCTCTGCGACTCAAGTTCCATGGTGAACTTTATCGCATCGTCAATGGAGTTTAAATAGTTTAAAAATTCCTCTTTTTTATCTCTTTTTATAATCGCAAAAGTGTCATCCACATAGCACCACCATACTTTTAGGGCACCACGGAAATTTGGTAATGCTTTCTTTTCAAACTCTTCCATGCACATATTGGCTAATACGGGGGTTATTGGCGATCCCATGGCCAGACCCTGTTCTTGAGTGTACATTCTAGACTGGAATGTGAAATAAGTCATGTCGAGACACAAAGCTATCCCCTCGACCAGTTGATCCATTGTCAGTTTTGTTCTGTCTCCTAAGCTGCTGTCCCCTACCAAACAGTTTTTCGCTAGTCGTAACGCTTCCTCCTTGGGTACATTCGTGAACAAGGTAACATCGAAGCTGACCATCAATTCATCTTGTTCGATGCTCACCCATCGCACCATTACTGCAAATGTGTTCGTTCTGCTTGTTAGGGGTTGCAGCAGGCTCGCCAGATATCTCGCGAATTCATGTGTGGGAGAGCCTATGCCATCCACTATAGGTCGCAAGGGGACACTGGGCTTGTGAATCTTTGGAAGACCGTAAATTCTAGGTGGAATAGTCGACTTCGGATAAATGCTGTACCATTTGCCCTTACCTAAACTGTCCTTCACGGTCCTTAGGTAACTAGCGACATCTGATTTCTTCTTATTCATTACCGGTAATGACACCAACAGGTATAGTCTAACGCATTAAAGGAAAATTTCAAGGTGGATAAGAAAAGCACGATAAGCCGGTAATGTGTAGAGCACGATTACAGTATACAGGAACTCATAAAAATATGGCCAATGTAACCCATGCCGTGGTAGGTGTAAGCTTAATGTGATAGGGCTGCCGCTAGCACAGGTGAATTGACACACAATGATGTAAGTGGGCAGTTTTAGGGCAAATGCGAAAGCGAATAGTACTTAGTTGCGGATAAGTGCCACGTGTTATTTGGTTTCAAACCTATTTGTTTGTGCTTTACAGAAAAATAAGGCCGAACACTGAATCGAACATGGGGCAAACCAACAGGCGTTACTGATTCGATACACATAGACGTCCACTGGCTCTTTAGAGACAAGACACACTTGATAGACACCAGTCTCAGGTAACTTTCCCTTTGAGCCAAATGGCGTGGACAGTGATTAGAACATCCACAAGTGAGACATCACTGTAGCAACGAGGGAAGAAGGTCATCGGGTTTACACTGGATATGGGGTGTGTGGCTGGAGCTGTCGGTGGAGTAGCGCAAGCCACAAATGGTCCCTCTGTAAGTGCAGGCGTCCTGTAGCTGGCCACAGTGACAGGCAAGCAGTCTACGAATAGGTAGAAATTCGTCACATCTAGACTCATTCAGACAGCCGCCACACGCCCGGAAAAGCACTGTACGCGCGTTTCATCCTTTCGGGAATCATCAGCAGTGCGCATTCCATCGGACTCTTGGTAGGGTTCGAACCTGAAAGGATGAAACGCGCGTACAGTGCTTTTCCGGGCGTGTGGCGACTGTCTGAGTGAGTCTAGATGTGACGAATTTCTACCTATACCATTCAACTCCCCCTACTACTCTTCTGTAGTCTACGAATAGACATAGAGCCATTGAAAGCCATGATAATCAAAGGAATGTACGGCTGTCGGAAAAAGAAAAACCGAATACAACGCGGAGGAATTTGTGGCTTCTTCAGAGGGCACAATACTACCCAATATAGTATAGTAGTGCATGCCTTCATCGGAGGTGCAATCTACAATGGTGCCGCGAATGAGCGGTAGTGATGACGTATTGGAAATCACCTTCGGCTTCTGATACCTTGGGAGTGTGGTGTCGACACAACAGCAGCTACACAGTGAGCTTCGTATCCGCGTGTCGAAGGCAGCGGCGGCATTCAGTAACCTAGCGTACCGAGTGTGGAACAACCATTAGCTTACTGTTAGCACGAAGCTGATGGTGTACAAATCCATGGTGCTGTTCGTTCTTCTATACGGCGGCGAAACGTGAACGATGTACCGGCGGGATGTGCGAATCTCGAGCAGTTTCATCGACAGTGTTTGCGACAGATTCTGCGCATCGGTTGGTGTTGCAGAGTTTCGGACACAGAAATGTTGCACCGTAGTCGCATGTATGCAGTGGACTGCATACTTCTGCTACGACACCTAAGGTGGCTCGGTCATGTGAGCCATATGGATTCGACGCGGATACCGAAACAGCTATTAAATGGGCAACTAAGTTTGGGGAAGCAGCATGTAGGGAAACCGAAGCCTAGTTACCAGGACATGATCAAAGTCAGCCTCTCGCGTTCTAAACTTAATTGCAAATCATGGGAATCGAAAGCGGTTGATCAGCGTGTATGGCGCCATCTGATCACGAAGGCTGTTGCCGAAGTGTGAGAGAAATCCTTCGTGCATAAACAGAAGAAGCGGAAATTGCGAAAGCGACAGTCGCCGATAAGTTATGCTTTATCGACATCGAGCGCATGGTGCTGTAGCACATGAGGTCGCGAGCGCCTCAGTCATGCAGGTCTTGTGTGCCATGAGCGAGGTCACCCGGGACCAACACCGAAACGACGACGAGGCCTGCCGAGAGCGTAGACAGAAGCCGTACAGTGTTTGTAGGTACGCTGCATTCGATTTACTAACCGCGCGCTTGCATGCAGAGTCTGTATATTTTAGGTGGTGGGTCTGCTATATGGTCTTAATGCTTTTTTAATATTCCTTAAAAAAGTCTACTTGAACTATTTTCTATTAACTTGCACACGTTCCTTAAACTACTTTTGTCAACTTCGATAACATTTTCGAGGTTTGTGACATTTGAGTAAAACATATTTTCTGACGTCATGAACATATCGCGAATTTGTTCGTAACCAATTTATTTCATAAGCTCAGTTGATGAACAGTTATGTCACAGTATCTGTAGGTAATATGCGACTACGTTTACTTGATATCGTCGTTTCAAGTGGCTGTTGGTTGATATCCCCGGGGTGGCTGCGCTTGATGTGCATGTTGACAAGGTGCGTACATGTCCATTATCCACTAGCTTGTTCATACTGGCTCCAGAAGACAGCTGGTCGTCGCGGAAGGGCAGAGGATATGGGGTCTTTGTGGCCGTGCTAGGCTAGGTTCAAAGCACTGTGTGAAGCGGACTAGGGTGCAGCCACCGCTTTGAGTGCGATCGATTCCTATATACAGCTTGATTTTGTTTGCGTGTGGAGGAGTGTGGGCCGACTCCGCTGATGAAAGCTGGCTCCCAACCAAACGCTTCCCCGTCTTATCCCTTCGGGTTTAAACTGGATACGGGGTGTGTGGTTGGAGCTGTGGGTCGTGCAGCGCAAGCCACCCCAGTGCAGGCGCCCTGTAGCTGGCAACAGTAACAGCCACAAACTATATATATATATATATATATATATATATATATATGCTTTCCAGCTCAATGGAAGCAATCCATTATAATGCCTAAGCACAAGGGTGGCCCGAGAAATCAAATGTCAAGCTACCGCCCAATAAATCACACCTCTGCTGCTTCCAAAGCCCTAGAGCGAATAGTCAAGAAGAACATCGTCCAATATCTTACAAGACTGGATCTGATCAACCCTTCACAGCACGTCTTTCTCTCAAAACGCTCCCGCGTTACATGCCAGCTACAATTTCTCGATCACATCACGACTATGATTGACAGAAGAATGGCAATTATTATTATTCTGTTGGACTTGCAAAAGACGTTCGACCGCGTGTCACACCAGCCACTGCTGTCTGCTCTAGAGTCGTATGGAATTGGAAATCCGCTGCTTAACTGGTTCGACTAATACCTAAACGGTCGAACTCAGGTCGTTAAAATCGGTCAGCAACAATCTACACCGAAGCCAATAACCAGCGGTGTCTTCCAGGGAAGTGTACTCGGACCGCTACTTTTCTTAATCTATGTAAACAATACATGTGACCAGATCAAACAAGGACACCCATTACTGTTTGCAGATGATGTCAAACTGGTTTACTCATTTCATCCAGACCAACTACATATGTGTTTGTGGAAAATCTGTGAAGACCTATCCGCACTAAATATAGTTAGTGAGCGTTTATTAATGAAGTTCTCCGCAGTGAAATCCCAAGCACTTGGGTACTAATGCCGCATCCCAGAAGGCTCCATTATACTTGCCGGAAACGTTATCCCAACGTCTGATTCAGTTCGGGACTTAGGAATTAGGTACTCCAACTCTTTCAATTTCTCCGAACATGTTCTTTATCAGGTTGCGAAGGCAATGCACCTATGCGGATATATCACTAGAACTTTCTCCCTACATGAAGTACGACTTGAATCATTCAAGACAATCGTACGACCGACTCTGGAATATTGTACTATCGTTCACAGCCAATTGAGAAAGAAAGACAGAACGGCTCTAGAAAATGTCCAACTATCATTTACCAAGCTGCTCAAACCTGACTTATTATGATCGCTGTCGAAAACTCCAGCTGGATCCACTTTGGCTGAGACGCTTAAAGAACAACCTCGCTCTCTTCTACAACATTATAAACCAACGAATTTACGCAGACAGCACCGCACTTGAATTACGGAAGACTGCAGTCTACCCCACACGTAATGGCGGCTACTTGATACGTACAAACCTTTCAAGTCATAAAATTCGGTCGAATTCCTTCTTAGTGAGGTACACTTATCTGTGGAACAAACTAACCCTACAGATACGCATGTGTACAAGCCATGTCACTTTTCGAAATCTCTTTCAGACCTTCCTCACTATACCAAATGCTCTGAAGATATTTGACTCACAGCAAACACTACAACATTGACAGAAGTTGGTATAAAAACATATGATAATAGCTTACAGCTAGCTTACCCACTACATGTCATTACATACCATACCAAATCCTGTGTCTTTGCAGCCTAATAGTCCCTTACTTTATTATCTACTCCTGACGATGCAAACATCCGTAAATTTTACATATGAGTTGCGCGGGACTAGGACTCAAGGAAAAGTAATCATGATCCGAAATGCTATAAGTAAACTTTTATTTAATGTTATGAAACGTGTTCACTATACAAATGATCGCTCCCACTTATGGGGCAGCGTACCGCGCGTCGGTAAATATACATATATATATATAAATGTCTAGTGGGCCATGAGCTATGCCATTAGAGGCCACTACAGAAGCGAAGACGGGTCCTACAGAGAATTACGGCGAGCCGGCGCAGCGTTTGTAGGCACGCTGAATTCGATTTACTAACCGCGTGCTTGCATGATAAGTCACTTTATTTCAGGTGGTGGGTTTACAGTTTTTACCTTAATGCTTTTCTTTCTCATATAAATATCTCCCTGTGCTCTATTTCGTTAACTTGCACACATCGCCTAAGCCAACTGTATTCGATTTCCATAACACGTTGGCTTTTGTGGCATTCCGTGAACTATACTTCCTGACCTCGTGCACTTAGCTAGGATTTGTTTGTAATCAACTTATTACAAATGCTATTTAATTAAGGTTTATATCACCGTTTCCTTATGCATTAATCGAGTTTTTCTCTCTTTCTTTCTCTCTTTCAAGTGTTTGGCTGTTGTTTGATATCCCCGGTGTGGATGCGCTTGATGTGCATGTTGACAGGGTGCCTACCTGTCTATTACCCACTACCTCGTCCATACTGCCTCCAGGAGACAGTTGGTCGTTGCTGGAGGGGACAGGGTGCACGGTCCTTGTGGCCGTGTTAGGATCAAAGAGTGGTTCCATGCAGTCAGTGTGGAGCGGACCACGGTCCAGCCACCGCCTTGTGTGCGCTTGATTCCCAAATACAGTGTGCTTGTGTTTGCCTGCGAAGGAGTGTGGGCCGGCTCCGTGGATGAAACGTGGTTCCCATCCGCATGCCTCCCGGTCTTATTTATTCGGGTTTACATTGGATATGGGGTATGTGGTTGGAGCTGTGGGTGGTGCAGCGCAAGCCATCCATGGTCCCTCTGTAGGCGCAGGCGTCCTGTGGCTTGCCACAATGACAGGCAAATCCGAAACCGTATGCCGCCAACCATATATATATATATATATATATATATATATATATATATATATATATATATATGTACCGGTTCCATGTTGGTATAAACAGCACAATATACCGTTTAACTAAGGAGGCAAAGAGGGTAAAACGTAAGCAATTCTTTCATTTTCAAATACGTCGTTTTGAGTTTTAATATTGTTTTCATGTTTGGTTCAAGATAACAAAGCTACATAATAAACAGATGGTAGGAGCGTATTGAAGCCATATCCTCCTATTGCGGGCCAAATCCTCCGAGACTTCCAGTCACTGGGAATCCAGTTCACGTGGTCCAAAGCCTGGGAGACGCAGGGATCCAACTGACGATAGACACGAAACAAGAATCTTCATGGGCCTTTTGCAGGTCATTGGTTATCCGACACGGATCTTTTCCCATTCACGTCTAGGAAGTGCAAAGAATGCGCGACGTGGAAAGCGGTGGAGTGGCATGCGCAGTACGTGACCGAGGCAACGTAAGCTGTGCCGGATGAGTATAATCTGGGGACATGGACTGTTACCTCCCATGACTCTGGTTCTAATTTCCGCGTTGCTCACATGGTGCTGCAACCGTACGCGAGCAATCGAACGCAAACAGCGGTTGTCGAAAGTAGACAGTCATCCCAAATCTTCCGATCAAACAGGTCAGGCCTCACAGCCGTACAGTAGGACAGCACGGACTGTGGCATTGTACACTCAGCCTTTGAGCTTGAGAATGACATTGCGACTATGCCACAAATGTCTCAGGTTAGTAACGTTAAGCCGAGCTTGTCAATTCGTTGTGAAATTTCATGGCCAATACCGCCACAAGCCGTAACGCAACTCCCCACGTAAGTAAGGCTATTAACGAGCACTAGGCTGGTACTCGAAATGGTGATCGTAGGTACACGCGCCTGCCAAACATGGAGCGAAGCTTTACACTTGGATGGAGCAAAATATGGACTCTACTTAGATGCCTCTATCGCTAAGCGGTTCAGAATGTTTTGAATAGTTTGTGAGTCGTCCCCCAGCAAACCGACGTCATTAGCATTGTCCAGGTCCACGACTCTGATCCCAGGTAGACGCTCAACGTCGCAGCTCTGGGCCCCTCCAGTGTGCGATGTAGGACATCTTCGATGACAAAGTTGAACAGGAATGGCAAGATAGCACAACCTTATCGCACTCCACTGGTAACAGGAAACGAAGAAGAAAGCCTGCCATAAGCTCTAACGTTGCCAGAGGTGTGACTATACAGCTCTTGCAAGAGGATGACAAACTTGTCGGGAACGTTGTTCTGTAGCATACAGTTCCACAGTGACGACCTAGCAATTGAGTCAAAAGCGGCTCGGATATTCCAAAAACACCACCATTGTTGGTCTTCGGTGGACATGACGATGTTCGAGAATTTGACGCAACATGAAAGTTTGGTCAATGCAACCACGGCCAGAACGAAAGTCAGCCTGTCCATCACGACACAAACTCTCGCGGGTAACTGAGAAACTACGCAGCAGAATGGACACAAAAACTTGGACGCGGCAGGGATATGTGATATTCCTCGGCAGTTGGTGCATTCACTACGAGAGCCCTTCTTGTGGATCGGAACCACAACAGATTCTCCTCATGAGTTAGGAACCTTCTCATCGCTCCATACTTTGGTGAACAGTGATAGAATTTCAGTGACAACTATGTTCCCCCAATCTTCAAATAAAGCAGGAAGAAGGCTATCTAGGTCAGGAGCTTTGTGGCATTTCTGAGTCTCGATTTCTCTCCGCATTTCTGCTTCAGTGGGAGGATCTATGCAGACAGACCATGGATCACATGATGGCAGTAAATGTGTAACCGGAGGTTGTGTTGGACAATTAAAATGGAGAGTAAAGTGCTCTCCTCAGCGATCCAGAAGTCTGCATTGGATGGCGAGTTTTGTACCGTCTGAATGATGGCCTGAATTTGCGTCCGGTGGATCCGATGAGATAAAGCAACCTGCGACTGTTACCAGCAGAGGCGGCAACTTCCATTTACTTGGCCTGCTTAGACCACCAGAATTGACGGTCACGGCGAAGACTCGCTTTCAGTTGACTGGAAATAGAACGGCGGAGCTCAGCGTGCTCCACACTGACGGGTATAGCTCGCCGATAGTCGAGAAGTTCCGCGGAGGTGGCCGAAATCTAATGTATAGTTGTGCAACGAACAATACCGCAACTGGATAAAACCCGCTAAAAACATAATCTGCTGCAATCGCGACGAATGCTGATCAACATCCCGTGGGGGCGGAGAAGTGAGGTTATCACGTTCTACGTGCCCTATACTCGAACACTACAGGCCGCGTCAGTGTCTACGGTGATTTGCTGTATAGCAGTAGATGGGTTGCGTTGGATTTGGCAATGATTGCGTATGGCCGTTCACCGCTTACTTAGAACGGCCTTTTTTGATTTGCTATACATGGGGTGGCAGAAGGCCTGAAGTGGGCCAGTTAATTTAGCAGCGAGAGATGAGGTCACCGACTACAAAACTAGGTGCCGTTGGTGCGTTTCACCTTCCATGCTGGAGTCTAAGGGATCCGCGTTGTGTTTGAGTCGAGTAGTTACAGGATGTCTCGCAGCCGGCACCAGTGGCTTGTCTGCCGTTACCTCGTAGTCGGACTGCCTGCTTAAAGAGTGGTTAGTGCTGAGTCATCTGCGGGGTAATGGCTGATCATGACGCGGGGCAGTGAAAGCCACAAGGAATCTGTTCCGCAGATGCTGCCTCATCTTTGCATGATAGCCAACTGTTGGTGGTAGTATGTTACTGACACAGGGGCTTGTGCTAAGTCCACCTTCCCTCCGTGTCATTAGTCTTTGTTCCGTAAGACACGTGGTTGGATGGCTGCGAAGTAACAGTTCAAGTGGCTGAAGTACGGTTGCTGTTGATGCTAATGCGCTTTATCCTTTCCGCTTGTGAGTCTGTTGTCGCATTTTGTATCACCTTTAGCAGCTGATATCCCCCGTCTGATTGCGTTTGATGTGAATATTTGCAAAGTGCCTAACGGGCCTTAGAAGATAATTAGTCGTCGCTGGGGGAACGATTCATATTTTGAGGGCAAGGGTGTCTGGTTGCTGAGATTAGTCCAGCGGCGTTTGAAGTTAGTTTTACCGATATTTGGTCAACTAAGAAAAATAGACCTATAAAGGGGCCAATGAAAAAACGACTTTGCGTTTGTTAAAAATGCAAGTGAGACTAAGCGACCAAAAAAAGAAAATTTTCGTGGGAGCTTTCGTAACTCCGTTATCCTCCTTGCAATCCAAGTTGTAGGTTTAACTGATGGTTGGGAAACTATTCAAAAATACGGGCTGTCCCCTTGGGCACTAAGTGCGAGGGGAACTATAAAGAATCTCTAATCAAAAGAAGGTAGCTGCAGAGTGTGGGTCTCGGAGTATAGTACACTAATTGCAGCAGCGTTAGGAATAAGTTGAAGGAGTTGGCGCTGTGTTGCAAGGCTCGCAGACGTTGTCACTTTGACTGAAACCTGGATGTCGTCCACTGATCAAGTTAGCGACTTACTGGTGGATTTCTCCAGTTATAGAGTGGAACGACCTGGGAAACACGCTGGTGGAGGACTAATACTGCATGTTAAAAACAACCATAAGGGAAGCAAAATTTGCTATGGCAAAGTGAATTGTTTAGGTCGATTCCTGGTTTTTGAGGGCAAACGGCGGGCTGGTGGCCGAGTGTTCTGCGCGCATGGATTGCAACCATAATGTCGCCGGTTCGAATCCGTGTAGGAGTGGGCGTCCTCGCGGTATACTCAGCCCGTGCGCGACTGGTGGTCGTCGCGTGGCAGCGAAGCGCCGGGACGGCGTACAGCTGACACATTACTTTTATTTATTTACCGTAGCTTTTTCTCTGGAGAGTGGAGGACAAGGAGCTCAGCAACATCTTAAAGCAAGCGGCAGTTCGTGCGTTGAATTTTGTTATACATGATGACCTAAATCTTCCGCATGCAAACTGGAAGCGCTCCATCAACGTGACAGGTATGTTGGAGTGGGATTTAGTTAAATGGATACACGAGAATGCATTAGTTCAATACGTTTTCCTTCCGACGAGAAGTTCAATTGAGACTACCCCTGCACTTGAGATATCGTGATCGCCTGGCATGACCATGTAACAGAGATGCATGCGGAGGACCCGAGAGGTAGGAGCGATCACTGGGTCTTTGCATTTTCGGTGAATGTTAAGAAGTTATCATTGAAACCTCGATTTGCGAGAAGATTACACCGAATCGATATTATCCGTTTGTGGAACAGAACCCTCCAGCTCCCTGGTTGCGACGTGAAATTTCCCGAATGCTTCGGAGATATAACACTTGTTAAAAACCTTTCAGGAATCTGGAGGCCTCAGACAATGGCTACAATATAAACGATATCGGAATCATCATTATCATTATACACGTCTGCTAGAGGTGGGAAACACCTCAGCTACTGTGTCGCAATACATAAAGGAAAAAGGAAAATAAACACAACAGTTGCATGCCAGCTGAGCTACCAGCAACGGATAGGCATCGTTCCGGTAAGCTAACAGCCAGCTACTGGGCAGAAAGAAAAATTATTTTGTTTTACGCTAGGAAATGAGAACTTACGTAGAGGGGGAGGTTCAAAGGGATGGCAAGGGACAAAGAAACTCACAGCAGGAATGCCACTGAGATCGGCTCCTTGCTATGTCAGCAAGTGTATCCAGGCAAACTTGTTCACCGTTTTTGGACCCCAACCAAGGAGCCGTGACGCTCCAACCGAGGCCAGCTCTGAAGTGAGGGCGTTCATTCCTCTAGACCAAGTCATCGCTTGGCCACCCCTCCTCTTCTTCCATCCACATAAACCGGTGAGCAAACAATGCACGTCGTGGAAGTCGGTGGGTTGACATGTGCAACACGTGGCCCAGCCATCGGAGCCTGGTGCGTGAAATGACGGTGCTGAGCGGTTCAGTTCCTTTTCCTGTGCCGTAAACAAGGCGTCCAACACGCTCGTTGCTCATGCGGCGTTCCCACCAGATGTGAGCCAAACTGCGAAGGCACCGATGGTCGAAAGTAGCTAGCCTCTTCATGTCCGCCGATTTTAGGGGCCAGGTTTCGCAACCGTACAGTAAGGTCGAACATACCGCTGCACTGTACACTCTACCCTTCAGGGCGAGACTAATGTCGTGCCGCCGCCATAGGTGGCGAAGGTTAGCAAAAGCACTTCGAGCTTTCGCTATACGGTTCGTGATCTCGTCTTCAATCCCAAGGGCGCTGATACAACTCCCCAGGTAGTTGAATTTCCGAATGACTTCTAGCTGATCCCCACCAAGGGTATGCGCAGGAGGCGATCCCTGTCAATCGTGGAGGCACGATTTGCACTTCAATGGTGCAAAGCAAAGCCTGAAGCGACTGACAGCCAGTGCTAATCTGTCCAGTGCGGCTTGGCACGTTTGGGAGTTGGCACATATGAGGGCAATGTCGCCTGAATACTCCAAGTCAAGAAGTCGTTCTCCTGGAAGTAGCTCCACACCTTCTAAGTCATGTCCTGCAAATGCAATCTCCATGACTTCGTCAAAAGCAAAGTTGAAAAGGAAAGGTGACAGCGGGCATCGTTGTCTCACACCGCTTGAGATTTTGAAGGGTGGCGACAGCTTGCCGTAAGCCCTCACTCTGCCCGTGCTACGCGCGTATAATGCTCGGATAATATTTACATATTTATCGGGCACACCTTTCTTGAGCAAACAATTCCAAAGAGCACATCGATCAACCGAATCGAAGGAACCTTTGATGTCGAGGAACACGAGCACGGTGGGCCGTAAATATGTGTGACGGTGCTCCAACAACTGACGCAAGGTGAAGATGTGGTCGGTGCAGCCACGACCCCGACGAAACCCGGCTTGCTCTTCACGGATCTGGCTTTCACGAGCGCCAGTCAGTCTGTGAAGGATTATGGAGGCGATGGAGATCAGACTGATTCCTCTATGGTTGCCGCATTCCGAATGCGAGCCTCCTTTGAAGATGGGAACAATAACGGAGCGGCTCCAGTCGGTTGGGACAGTCTCCTGCTACCACAGTTTCAGTAGTAATTCATGTAAAGCATCAACAAGAGAAGAGTTTCCGAATTTGAAAAGGGCTGGAGGAAGATCATCTGGTCCCGCGGCTTTGTTCAACTTCAACAGTTCGATCTCACGTTTGACTACTGAGCGAGAGGGTGGATCCAAAGGGACAGCTCACGGAGCAGGGCGAGCAATGGTCGGCGAAGAATCGAATAATTCTAGCCGATTAAATTGCTTTTCAAATAGCTCAGCCCAACGCTCCAAACGTTTTGACAAATTTTCAATAGGCTGTCCACTCTCGTCACGTAGTTTCACTAATACCATGTCTCCTGCTGCCCGTATCCCCTATCAGAAGGAATAACTTACGATGGTTACCAAGGGCAACGGCCACTTTCATCTCTGACGCACGATGAGACCACCAAGATTCGCGGTCTCTCTTCAGGCTAGCACGGAGTCCTGCCCGGAGCTCTTTGCGAGTTTCATTGTGTTCGCTTCCAGCAGGTATATGCCGGCGAGCGTTGATAAGTTCCAGAGACCGCGAAATGACCCAATATCCATGTTGGCTATTAGACATATCACATGAGGATTCGCCTGCTGATAGTAAGGTCTGGTGAACATGTGACCAGTGACCTTCAGTTGTCTCCAGTGAGCGCTTACTCAACTCGCATATCAGCGTACTTCGATACGCATTTAGAACAGCTGGCTTTGTCAGTTGGCTGGTGTCAATGCGCTCACAACGTCGTCGTGGGCGTCCGCCAAAACGCATCCGCAGGTCAGCACACACAAGTGCATGGTCGGTGTCCACACCTGTGCTCCAAATCGAGCAACAGTTCTGGATGCAGCCTCTCCAGCGGTAACTGATAGCAATGTGATCGATCTGCGCCCAAGGCTGGTGGGCGCCAAGTCACCCTCCGGCGGGTGCTGTGTCGGAAGTTAGTGCTCGCAAGAAATAAGCGAGCATCTTCACACAAATGAAGTAACCGCTCACCGTTATCATTTCGAGAGCCTACACCGTGCTGACCGCCCAGAGGTATTTCGTCAGTGGACAACTTTCCAACTTGTGCGTTCAGATCCCCAGCCAACACAACAGTGTCCGTGCTTCTTCTGTGGCGAAGGAGCTGGGTCAGTTGGTGGTAGAAAAAGTTCTTTACCGAATCATCGCTACAATTTGTGGGTGCGTGGGCAGCGATGATAAATAGACACCAATTAGTCCCGCGCGACTTCGAAGCTTTGAACGAGCCAGCCAATCGGACCGCATACATCCGGCTACTGATTGGAATCTAATCAATCAGAGCAGCTTCAGACCGGGGACTCAAGGCAATGCCAACACCAGCTTGGCCGGAGCTCGAAGCTGCATCGTCACCGGATAGGCGCAATGAGAAAACACTGCTTGCGTCACCTGAAGGGGATCGCAAAGTGGGCACAGAGCTCGATTCTTGCAGGCGGGTCTCCGATAAGAGGCAGATATCGATCGAGAGGATCTCTAATGTTCGGGCAAGTGCTGCCTGTTGACCGATCTGTAGTAATGTGCATACATTGAGACATGAGAATCTGAAGGATGATGGAGGGCTCCAAATGGAGGCCGATGAACTGGAATGGACCGTTTGGTTGGACATGGGCTTGTCGACAGGAGAGGAGTGAGGCTCCGCGTTCACATGTGAGTTGAAATTAGAAGATAAATGTCTAACAAAGCACGTTGGGGGAGGGCCAAGAATCGGGGGGTTGAAAACTGGCAGGATAAAAGTGAAGTTGGAACGGGACGGTAAGAATGAAAAAGCGTAAGACGGGGAATAAGAAGGCGGGAAGGCTTGAGCAGTAGCATCCAAACTCCTATCCACCCTGCTCGATGCAGCAGATAGGGCACCGTTGATTATCCTCTGCAGTGGCCAGAGCATGAAGAAATTGTTTGAGGAAGGATTCACTGTATTGCGTGAGCAGGATACTCTCAGCTTGCTCAGACCTAGACAGGAGAACGATCAAGGTTCTCAACTAAAGCCTTTGGTTCAAAAACCTGACCGCAAGGCAGCGGGTTTGGCGTTGGGCTACAAGGAGTCCGTTTTAAGGAATAAGGTGCCACCCTCATTCCAACCCCCAACTTGGAGGACCAGGAGGCTGAGTTTGTCTGGTTTCTAACCATTGGCCAATCTGGTATGAGTGACTGTAGGTGCAAAAGCACCACCCAGCATAGCTCAATGGATCGCTGAGGTACACAAACCATTGCACCACGGTAAGGTCCAGCCTCATTGCGATGGCGATATCGGAATAGAGAAATCAAATTGCAGAGGCGGGCTAAATATCGCTATGAGCTCAGAGTAACTCAGGATACAAAAAGAAACCCAAAGTTGTATTACAGTTATGTACAGTCAAAAGCATTTCTGAGGGAGGGGATTGGTAACCTGACTAAGGAGTATGGTAGTGAGGTTTTGGAAGATGCCGCTAAGGCGGTGTTACTGCGTGTCTTTCAGCGCTTGCACCGTGTGGACAGTGGCTATGCAATTCCCTCGCAGTCACCCATCTTATGTGACATTGAAATGCAAAACGTAATAACCGCATCAAAGGTCCTTGAGCTGCTGGTCGGTTTAAACCCCTTATAAATCGGCAGGCTCTGACAATGTTCATCCAGCGATTGTTAAACCGCTCGCCGATATTCTTCAGTATTCTATTTTGGACCGATTCAAATGTTCTCTTCGAAAAGGTAAGCTACCACATGACTAGAAAAAGGCGACTGTTGTGGCAATTCATAAGAGGGGCTCCAAGTGTGTGCCACTCAACAATGGGCCATTCAGTCTGACAAGTATTCTCGTTAAGTGCCTGGAGATGCTCATTAGGCACCAAATTTGTGAGCATTTAGTTGATAACAACTTGATCGGAGCAGAACAGCATAGCTTCGTTGGATAGAAGTCATGTCTTACGAATGTTGTGTTCCTTGGACGAAATAACTCGATGTCTGGATATCGGGATTCCAGTGGAGGTCTGCTATCTAGACTTCAGTAAAGCATTAGATTCGGTTAATCATGGTTTTTTACTAGAGAAGCTGACTTGCTTTGGGTTGTATCCCTAACTGATGACTTGGTTGTCGCATTTGCTCTGTGGCATACAGTTCATTGTTAGCATTGGTGAGGTCAGATCTAGCATAGGCAATACCCATAGCGGAGTCCCTCAGGGTTTAGTGCTAGGACCGTTGTTGTTTCTTATGTTCATAAATAATCTAGCTCCAATCCTTCAGAACCCTTGGTATGTTTTTACGGATGATATGATACTTGTCAGTAAGGGGATAGGGATAAGTTATCTAAAGACCTGGGCACTGTGGCAAAGTGGTCTGAATTCCGGGACCTGCCATTGGACGCAAACAAATGTCAGCTGTTATCATCTAGTAACGTTGGGATTACGGTGCAGACATCCATAGGGTCTGACATTGCAGTGCGTGGATAAGGCGAGGGACTTGGGCATCGTTATGGTAGATAGCTTCAGGCTTTCGGCGCAGTGTCAACATGCTGCTAAGAGAGCGCGGTAGGAACATTTTCGCTTCAGGAGAGCACTGTGTAATACTAGACCTAAGGTCTTTCTCCTTTATACAAAGCGGTGGTTCAGCCGCACTTAGAGTACTGTGTTCAGGCTTTGGTACGTTACTTTCGAAAAAATGTCACTTGCTTAGAGACGGTACCAAGACCGGCCACCAGAATGATTGAAGGCCAGTGTGAAACGTCGTGTGTTGATCGCCCGGAATGCTTAGGCGTGTTCTCATTGGAACGACGCAGACTAAGGGGAGACCTAATGGAAACGTTTAAGATTATGATGGGTCTCAGTGGCATTAAGCCTACCGATCTCCTTGAACTAGTTGCATCGGACCATTTGCGGGGACATCATCTGAAGCTCATGAAACAAAGGTACAGACTGGATATCCGGGAGAAATTTTTCACTAACCACGCAGTACGTAGTCGGAATTTATTTCCCTCGCACTAGTGGAATGTTATTCTATAGAAGCCTTTAAACGAGGCCTAGATATGATTTGGTCGACTCTGTTGCACTGATATTAGTGGATTCCAATTAGTAGCAAATGTCCCGTGGTCAATAGGATGTCATTAATAGATTCATGAACTTATGAGAGGTTTTACTCATTCTTTTTTTTGTTTCTGCAGAAGTGAAGAAGTTTGAACGTCGAAGTGCCGGGGGCCTTGGCTTGCTTACCGGCAAACGAAAAGGGACGCACATTAGGCGAAGATCTGTTTCGTCCTTGAAAACCGGACCTGACCTAACCGGACGGGATGCACATTCTTCTTGACAGTGGTCGCATCCAATGTGAAAAAGCGACGGTTTGGTCAGTACTCTGGGTACGGAAAATATACAGCTTTTCCAATATTCACATGTTTAGGAGTGTCCACCGACTACGAAGCAATCATGACTCCTATTACCATGTCTCGCAGTCTTATTCCTTCGATTAAGCATTGCAGATGGCATGTGTGGATACGGTAACGGGTGGTGCAGCGTAAACCGGCCATTGTCGCTCTGTGGGAGCGGGCGACCTGTAGTTGTTCGCAGCCGTATCGATAGACAGATCCAGAAACGCATATATAGTGAGGGTTGCCCGGTCCTTTAAGCAGGCTCGTATCCGCGATCACAAATTACAAGGCGGGCTTGTGATCTTCAAAGTTACGGGCTGGCAGAGTATGGAGTGCAGAAATATTCTGCTGAAGATGCACTGAAGGTGCACTGAGAACTACCACTAAAAGCCTTACAACCGGTGATTATGCTTCCTTGCAAATTAATTCTGGTCTCATCATTCACCTAGCAATGTCAAGGAATAAAAGTAAAAGTGCCAAAGAAAACACGTACCGACTTCGATTGGTGACTTTAGAGAGGCTGTAGTACAAGCCCAAGCGCCACTCGAGGAACTTGTAGTCGTCGCGTAACAGGTGGGCGCCCTCCAAATCGAGTTCAGTGCATTTTTCAGCAATCTGGAATGAAAGGCAATAGGGCATAATTATTTACACTGACTGGGGGTGAGTAGAATCAAGAAGAGAAGGGGAGTAAACAAAAACCCGCACTTTAGAGTGTCATACGAAGCTCAACAACGAATAGGAAGCGTGGGTATGAAGGAGGGTGTTAAGTTACTGAAATGGGTACCGAGAGCAGAGAGTTGGGTATCATTCAGGCGGGTTACCAATGGGGTCTACTAACCTGAACGAACGACTGAAGAATTCTCACAAAAACAATCAGAAGTCCATAGAGCGTAATGTCCCTAAAATGATCACAATGAATCTGTGATGGAAGCTCGATAATGCCCTAATGCCGGAGTAGGCCATAAGGGCTTCCCGTTCAACTAGTTATAGGAAATCGTAAGTTCGGATTATCATCGATCATCAATTGTTAGCAGAGAGAAAGCAAAAACTGCTTCATATCATAAGAAGTACGGGTCGAACTGCTTGGGTCGACTGCTGTCTCAATGGATGAGGAAGAGAATCGATTACCAGTTATCAAAAAGAAAAATGCGAAGAAATTTCTTTTCGATAAATCTCAGCAGGCAATTACAACTATGAGATTTATTATCATCGGTATAGAACCTACTGCCAGCGATGCGGCGATCTGTCTGTTGACCGGAGGAACGGTGGCAATCGATGTCAATTTTTAACACACTACCACTGACCACTCTGCATGAAGTCAGCTGACCAGGCTAGGGACACGGTAGAGTTGAACTTTGCACACGTACACGCTACTTAAACAGTTCCGACTTGAGTTGTTTCATCGTAATTGCTTCTGCAGTGGCCAATGTGCATTGCGGAGTCCCTTTGGGCAGCATTTTGATGTCACATACCATAATGAAGTCATTTCTCGTTTGTAACTCATGTCCACTGTCCACCAGCAGTACCAGGATGGAGTTGTGGACATTCCTGGTAGTCCCACGTTGTTATGAGACTGCAGTGTTCCGCTAACCGCTTCGACAGATGTATGGTCGTGAGTAGGAGGTACATGGTACCACAGGTGCACGGGAACCAGTAGAGAACAAAGGATTCGGACATGACCGAAATAGATGCTATACATACAGCACTACGGATGAGAGATCCCCGAATTAGCAGAAGAAATCTAACGGAACAGAGCGCTAGACTACTGCATCAAACAACGACAAGCGAAGAGTCACACGCGCGTACACTACGAGGTGAGAATCAGAGATCGATTTCTATGGTCATGTGCTCGTCGAACAATCCAAACTCAGACTAGCGGCTAGGAGATCGATCACACACTCACTGACGCTTCATACGCGCCACTCTGCTAAATACACGCGCACTGACGATGTCACCTCGAGTGGTGACGAAACGTTTGCAGTCAACCTGCCGAGCTCAGCGAACAATCAGACAACCAACTGAACAATCTGAGCTACCAACATTTGCTACTATATCGCAAGGATACTGTTATTAGTATTCTTGCTTCCATAATTCTGCTGCTAACACTAATGATGATGGGTATATTTTCTCGACTGTATGAGGTTCAGTGCTCATGAGACAGGCCAACTTGTAAGAACATGCACGGTTAGTTTTGTCAAATGAGATTCATGAGACCGTAGCAGAATAAAGACCACGAGATGGAAGCTTGAAGCTGAAACACACTGCAGAGTGAATAAGAATATGCGGAGCTGTGATTAATGATCAGATGCGGGCACGAGTAGGCTGGTATTTGGTCATCATCTGCGTCACATCAATCGACAAGTGGAAGACGCCAGTGAGAGAAAGCCTAGGACTTGGCACTCCATGCTGTTGGCATATTTTTATATCATCTATTAAACGTAAGGCTTCATTCTATATGTCTACAAAGTTCGTATTCTGTGTCAGAGCGGTTAGTAAATAACCCACTTGTTCGCCTTCTGTAACCTTGTGGGGCAGACATATGCTGTATCTCGTAAATACGTATAAGATAGGGTAACCCTTTAAGTAAGCGTTAAACGGTCGGTTATGATAGTGGATCTAGCTGGATGAAACACAAAAGTGGATAGCAGGTGACACGATAAAAGAGCGTGAAGGAGCCTATCAAACAGCTGAATGGGAGTAATGTGTGTCGTGTTCGAGGATGGGGTCACACCGTTTGCTAATACGAAAGTGAAGACCCCTATCGGATGTGACGAGGCACCATACAGGAGCTCTCGCCTAATAATAGGATTGTTGTATAACAACCTCAGCTATTGTCCAATTTTCTACATATGAAAAGAAAACTGGATATACAGCAATTCGAGGTGGAATCGAACCGAAGTTAGGATTTATCTAAGTAACGACAATAAGGACAAAGAAGTTCTTCAATCTTAACAGGCAGATGTGAGTGATATCGACTGATATTAAACAGTAAGCGGATTTCTGTCCTCAAATCGATATAGTGACAACGCTGCAGAGCCGAATGAGTGAAGTCAACAGCGCGATACATCTTGAATCCACCAGATACAAAACATTAATTAGCACCAGTATGGATATTCTACAAGACCACACAAAAATGTTGCCCCAAAATAATACTTTCTTTAAGCCAGTTGGGCTACTTCATCGTTCATTCGCGAAGTGGTGCAAACGGGTGGCGAAAAGATAGGGTCTTCAATGTTCCGGAAACCCAATGGAATCCTATGATGCGGAGTTACCAAAAGTAGCAGGGCGAAACGGTAGCGGCAAGCAAAAGAACACTCCACAGGTAATGAAAGCCGAAGAATCAAACTAAGAATATAAGAAAGCCGCATTTTAGTCGCCCACAAAATTGACGCAGGAGAATATATTCGGTGTGGAAAAACGTCCATTAGACTAGGGAAAGTTGTTGAAAGTTAATAAACCACCTTAAGTGAATGGGAAATCACATAGTGAATTTGGATCAATCTCCAAAGTTAGAGGCGTTCTGAATGGGGGTCAAGGACTTGTCCGGAAAGATAAGTGGTGACGAGGAACAAGAGTAAATATCAGAATAGTGAAGAGGACAAAAACAAAGCACCTTGCCAAAGACCTCCGTCAGGTAAACCAGAAAAGTCGTTCAAGGCAGTCAGGAAGCAAACTGTACCAACAAGCGATCTTTACACACTGGGCATGCTTCAAGTATACCTCTAAACGCGTCTTGGTACATCAGATTCATGAGAGAAGAGCACTTGCTCGATGTCCTTATCTCCGAGCCCCGTGATTAGTAACGGTGCTCATAAATCTTCCGAAAGCAACACCTAAGCTCCCCAAGACGACCTTGGAAATGAAAAGGCTGCGAGAATTCCCCTAGTGACATGGCGCTTTGTGCGTTATTAGTATGGATGTTTGTATTGTCTAAGGTCTTCCTTGGGGAACTGAAGATCACGGTAAACAACAACGACCCTGTGGTTCGCACTCTGGCGTGCGGTCGCATAGTTTTAACGCTCAGACTTATCATGCGCTTTTTAGTATCATTTCCATACACATTTTCAACTCGGGTTCACAAGCTCTATCCAAGGGATTAAGAATCCCAGCTTCATCTCCTTACAGCATTGTTTGACTCGCTAATGCATTCCTGGCAGTAGCCTCGCCAAAAGTCACGCGCAGTAAGACCTGTTCTTGGGCGCGGCCCCAACCCTTTACCATCATTCAAGAGTGCATTTCACAGATTTCCAAGCGAAGCTAAAGTTACTACAATCCGACATTGGGTGCAGCAGCTGCAGATCATTTTTGCAGCCACCAGCTTCCCACCCATACAGCAACTGCGCCCATGCGCGCACAAGTCTTAGACCACAACCGAACCTTGCAGTTATCGGATTGGTAAACATTCATCACCCAAAACGTTCTTCGGAAGGTTCACGCCTGACCTGGGAGTGTGGAGAATTAAACGTTGCAGCCAATCAGCACGCAACTACGAGGTTATCAACAGCGCGAATTTCGAACGCCTGCGATGGCGTAAAATCAAAAATGGCCAGCTTTTACTCTCGTACTCCGCATATTCTACATTTTCCTAAGCGTTTCTGAGTCATTTAGTTCTGTGTACGAGTTGAATAGCACCGATTTACATCAGTACTCGTTGTTTCTCATTGAATTCACAATACAGTTACCTTTGGGGGTATCAATAGTAAACATTTTATTAGCATCGACACCGACAACACCAGTCTACAACGGCTCCGATTAAACCTGGTCGCACCCAAAGGCAAAAACTGTGTATCCACTTCACAAACAGCGCAACACAAAACATATTAAAGATGGCAAGATAGTGCTCCCCAAGCACCTATCTCATTTCATTGCTAAATGATAAAGTTTGCCTCCTGGAATTACAAGTATCCGAAATGAAACAAACTTGGTACTGCATCGAAATTCTTGGATTACTTAGAATACATTTGCAAACCGTCGGAAAGCATCGAGTTAACCCGAATGAAAAAGGTGGGACAGCTTAGTGCATCCCTCGCAACAGAAGTAAAAGAACGAACGCGTAAAAGGAAAATGTTGTCATATTCTACATTCATGACAAATATAAGTTAAGCAAAGCTAAAACATCATTATTGAGCACGTGCAGTACGTTTGAGGTCGAAAGCAAATGTCTGTGCATTAGAAAAACGCCAAACAGTGCTGTCTGAGCATTCGCACATTTTTAGGCGAAGTATAGGCCGGTGAATTTATGCGTTGTCGATTAGCCATAACCCAACACACTGTTTAAACCTGATAGGACCACCCTAAAAAGGGCCCTAGTTGAGACTGCGCCACGAATAATCAAAGCAGAGATAGAATGGGCCTCGAAAGCTCATACGGCGACAAAGGAAGTGGTCACAAGAGCTGGAGAAATTAGCTGCGTTAGCGTGGATCTCAACTATGCGAACCTCGCGGTAGCAATATCGAGTGCTTTTATTGTCAGTACCATCAAAACACCCCAACCACAGCCACGGAATTTAAGAACCGCTAGAAGTGTTATGCCCAGAGATCGTCTGACCGAAACGTTAATGCGTATGACCCAGGACAAGTCTCTTACAATAGGAGAGAGCAGCTGGTAGGGGCCTGATTACAAGATCTGCAAACGGAAGTAACAACTAAAGCACATCCGCAGGTGGACAACGGGATGGTAGAGACACGATTCTTGCAACCCTCGACAAGTCTCTCAGTGCAATGACTAGTGCCAGCCAAAAACACCCGAACTCATTCAATGCATCGTATAAAAAACGCCTTCGCCATAACACCAAACCGACTCCAAGCCGGTAGATGCAATGAAAAATTATTTCTTGGATACACCCGTTTTCCTCCACCGATTTACGGCAGAAATAATCGGAGCATGTATAATATCAGAAAAAATTCGGCCAGACTACCTCCTACGTTACCATATACCCGCGCAGCTACTCATAACAAAGCATTATCCCCCTGACTGTTTTTAGGGGAGCAGGGGTGGTTGCACAGCCATTTCCAACTATGATTGTTAAGACAAACTATATGGTAACATTTGTTACAACTGCTTCAGATGACGCGGGTTGCCCAGAACCACGCCACTCGCAACCTGTACTCAATGCCTCAACTACTTCCTTGTACACAGGTCTGCTAAGGTTCTCAAATGATAAACTGTCCCTACACTCGAGCTTACTACTGGTACGTCCGGATGCAACATGTCTGTACTCACCTCCCCTCACCATAGACCACTACCTCACTGGTTCAGGTAATCCTGACCTAAACATCAGAACGTTCCAACAGAAGCTGGTTCTGTTTTATTACAAAAAATAATGAACTTACCATAGTAACCACAATACAGGCATGTTTCGCTGCTCAATGCAAATTCTCTCTAAAACTAAAGCTATTTTCTATGCCCATTTATTTTCCATTCTAATGCATAAATCATACCCGTGACCGAGACGTGGTTGTTGGGAGACACTCCTGTGTTAAAATACCACGTAGTGGAATACAATGCATTCAATGGGTGCCGGAAGTCCTGATGGTGCGCTGCTACACAATAAGGAGCGCCGTATGGCTCGTTGGACGGAACACTTTCAAGATCAGTTCAGCTGGCCCCCTTCTCCCGGACCTCTTCCTACTCAGGTCAGGCTATTGAGCCAAAGGTTCCCCACATAGGGTCAGCGCAGGCGATCCCTCAAAATCTTGGAGGAATGCTTTGCATTTCGATGGTATAAAGCAAAGTCCGAAGCGACTGACAGGCAGTGCTAATATGTCCAGCGCGGCTTGGCACGTCCGGGAGCTGTCACAGATGAGGGCAACGTCGTCTGCATACTCCAAGTCAAGAAGTCGTTCTCGTAGGAGTAGCTGCACACCTTCTAAGTTATGTCCTGTAAATGCAATATCCATGACTTCGTCAACAGGGAAGCTGAAGAGGTAAGGTGACAACGCGAATCCTTGCCTCACACTGCGGGAGATAATAAAGGGGGGCGACTGCTTGCCGCAAGCCCTCACACTGCCCGTGCTACGCGCGTATAATGCTCGAATAATATTTACAGATTTCGCATGCACACCTTTCCTGAGTAGACAATTCCAATGGGCGCATCGATCAACCGAATCGAAGGCACTTTTGATGTCGAGGAAGAGGAGTGCGGTGTCGTGTAGCCCTCCAGGAAGCAAGAAGACTGGGCCGCAATCACCAAGTCATTTATTGAGATTATGCTCGAATATGTATACAGTATGCACACCATTTACAACAATCCGTCACAATGGCTCATCCCTGTTATTTGCATTGTGTCGCTGGCTCGCTTTCCATTGGTTTATGCTTGCTCGTGACGTTCACTCTGTCTAAACCACCTTCGCTTTCTTAGCCGATGTACCATTGGCGGGATTGGGCCCGCGAGCTTCTTCCCTCGGTCCAATGTCACAAGCCTTGGCTCAATGGTGCACGAGTATGCGCTCCTTCGTTTGCCGGCGCCTGATTGGTCACTTGCACGTCCAGTGGATAGTTGCATGGTGGTCGCGATTACGAGCCAACTATTTCCTGATGGGCTGACCAGTCTGTTTCCGGCAACATGCTCACTCCTTATCCGCCTGGCCTGTGACGTTCGATCGGCATTATAGCGTTTCTAGTCATCTACATTTCCAGCCCCCATCATATCTTTCTTTTTTTTCGTTTTTTAGGATTGCGTTACAATATGTTCCGTAGTGCCTACCACTTCGTGTGCGTTTAATGTGGTGGGCTTCGGAAGCAGCATTCCTCTACGGTTGTTGTTGCTGACCCTCTCTCTGCGGTGTCCACTTCTGACGCACTCTTCTCAGTTGCACCCGATTCCGTCGAATGAGATTGCCCCCAACCTTGACTTCATAACTCCTCTCTCCCGGCCTTCGACCACTTCTTTCCGCCAGTATCCACCGAATTCCGGTAATGACAGCACCCATACTTCTTCTCATGTACCGAGTGGTGGGAGACTTTTCGATCCGCGATCATAGTACTTTTCTGCCTCAGCATTCTGTTCCGTAGTCGGTCATGTAAGACATCGAACGGCGTTATCTCGGGTTGCAGTAGAGTTGTAGCGGTTGGGAGTAGCGTTCTTGTTCAGCGACTGAATAGACACTGTGCAGGACTCACTCCGATATCAGTAGTCCAGTAGCATTAGGTACGGATCTTGCTGGGTCTCCTTGGCTTATGTAAGCACTTTCTTCGCCTCCTTCACTGCGGACTCAGCCTTACCATTTGATTGGCTATGGTATGGGCTGGTTAGCCGGTGACAAAAGTCCAACTTCTTGCTAAACGTACGAAACTCTGCACTATTAAATTGCGGCACGTTGTCTGAAATCACCACCTCGGGTATTCCAAGCCGAGCGAATTGGCACAGCAACGTGTCCACCACGGACTGCGTACCAGTCGTCGTAAGCGCACCGATCTCGAAGTAGTCACTAAAGTAATCTACCACAATCAAATAGTTCCTTCAATCGTAAGAAAAGATGTCTAGTGCAACCATCCGCCAGGGTCTGTCAGGAACGTCACGTAACATCATCGGTTCCTTTGACTGGCGTACGTTGTGTGCTCTGCATGCTACACAATTGGAGACGTAGTCACGTATTTGGCTGGTCATTCCGGGTCAGAACAACAGCGCTCTAGCTCTTGCCACGCAGTTGTTGGTTCCTAAATGTGCACAATGTACCAGCTCCAGCATCGAACGCCGCAGTGCCTTTGGAACCACTATCCTATTGCCTTTGAATATTAATCCATCCTGAGTAATGAAATGGAAGAATGGAATCAGCTCCTTTTGTAATTTTTTCTTGCCTTCGGGCCATCCGTTCATGATCGTGTGCTTCAGCAGTCTACACAATTCGTCCTCCTCAGTGTATCGTTGGAGATGCTGCAAGCGTTCCTCAGTGACGGCGATCAGCTGTGTTGCATGGATAAAATCTAGGTCTTCTTCCTTTACTGGCGTGTCTGACAGGTGCGCTCTTGACAGCGTGTCCGCAATGTGTATCTGGTATCCTGGCCGATAGACAATCTCTAAATCATACTTCTGCAGGTGGCGTGGAACAACATAGAGCGCTTTGCTGGCGGTCGACACTAGGGGCTTGTTGTCGGTAAAGGCGGTGGATTTGCGGCCAAATGTATAGTCATTGAAATGCTCCACGGCGTAAACCAGTGCAAGCATTTCTTTCCCTATTTGCGCGTAACGACGCTCGCTCTCTGGCAGCGTCCGGCTGCGAAAGTCGACAGGCTTACCGTTCTGCATGAGTACGGCTCGATACCATACTGACTGCTGTCACACTGGATCTCGAGCGGGAGTGCTGGGTTATAGTAAGCGAGAACGGGGGCGCTCGTGATCAATTCCTTTATTTTCTGAAATGCTCTCTCCTGCTCCGCGTCCCAATGCCACTTCTCACTCTTATGCGTCAGTTTTCGAATTGGTACCATTACATCGGCTAATCTGGGCAACAAGCGACTTAGGTAATTCACCGTCCCATTCAACCTGCTAACCCCTTTAACGTCAGTAGGAGACATCTGTTTGATGGCCCTGACTTTCTCTGGGTCTGGTTTTAGTCCTTCGGAATTTAGCAGGTGTCCATTAAACACCACTTCCGTCATACGCAACTCAATCTTCTCTCGTTTCAGCATGATGTTCCTTTCAAATCGGTGAAGGTTCTGGTCGTGCACCTCTCGCGTTGCGCCAAAAACCAAAACGTCGTCTGCTACACAGAACGTTCCTGATAAATCGTCTAAAGCCTACACTAGTCGTTCCTGTAATATCTCGCTAGATACCTTCAGTCCAAACGGTAAACGAAACCAGCGGAAACGCCCGAAAGGTGTCCCAAACGTGGTCAGGTAGCTTGACTCTTTAATAAGTAATACATGCCAAAACGCAGGAGCAAGGTCGACTTCAGTGAATATTCTAGCTCTGGATAGCACCGGAAGTACGTCGTCTAGCGTTGGTAGCGTATAAATGCTCACTCCTGAGTGCGGCGTTAAGTGGTTTTGGATCAACGCACACGCGTAGTTCACCAGATTTCTTAGTAACGATCGCCACCTGGCTAACCCAATCTGTCGCCTCCTCAACTTTGGCAATTACACCCAAACTAGTGAGACGTTGCAGCTTGTCTAAAAATTTTGCACATAAGGCAATAGGTACCTTTCTGGTCAGCAACACTACCGGCTTAGCAGATTCGATTAAAGATAGATGAACACACCCTTCGAATCTACCTACGAACGCGTCAAACACACTAGGGTAGCCGTCAACAATATTTATGTTATCTTCACACGAATGGACGAAAATTTCATGGTTAAAAGAGACAAAATCGAGACTCAGAATAAAATGAATACACAGAATGGGCATAACGTCTACCGAGATAATCAGGAAATCGAGTCGGTGTTCTGTGCCGTTTTTCGGATTGAAGACCTTCAACGTTTCGGTACGTTGCGGCAGCAGCTTTGAACCATTGCACATTCCGAGGCAAATCTGCGTCTTGTCACATGTCATTCCCACACAGTGCTTCTCAGGTAGGATGTTGACAGTAGCCCCTGAGTCCAGTTGGAGCCGCAACGGTCGTCCTCGAATCAAAAGCGTCGCGAAAACACACTCGCGTTCTCCACGATTTTCCAAGTTGCTTATCGAAAATTCTTGTAATTGTTCGTCGATGCTCTCGACTACTAGACTGGCCTCAGCGGATCAGTAAAAGCGAGCAAAATGGTTCCTCTTGGAACATTTTGTGCACGTGCGACCTCAAGCTGGGCAGCACTCTTTTCTTCTTGGATGTACACGACCGCAAAAACTGACAACTCGGGCCCTGTCCTTCGGGAGTCTGGGGAGGACTACGGCTGGTTCGGAATACTGCGCAAAGATTGGTGTTTGTTTCGGCTCTCCCATGCTCGAACTGCTGCGCTGTCCTTGCTTCATTCAAGCAGACGTCCACACACTGTTCCAAAGAGGGGTTCCTTAGTCTCAGAAGGCTCCGAGTGAGCTCATCATTCTTTATGTCAATGACAATAGGATCATGTATCAAGAAGTCTCGCATGCAATTACAGAAATTGCAGTTACGCGACCACAATTTCAGTTCTGTTATGAAAGTCTCGAACGATTCGCTTGGGAATCGATTGCGAACAATAAATAAATACCTCTGATACGTTTCATTCACGCCCCGAACCTTCTCAGCATTTGCGAAAGTTCGATATTCTCACCTGCTTCATTGAGCTCCAGTGTTTAAAACACCCTCCATGCCTCACCATACACAGCGCGCCCAAACATCGCCAACTGGTAGCCCATTGGTTAAGTATCCACCTGGGAGAGGGTGACGAAATCCCTTCATTTCGCGTTCCACATTCTCCAGCAGCATACTTTCAATCATTTGCAGAGCGGTCGGCAATGTGATCGACGGCTGTCCACCAAAAGCAAGGGGGTCCCGGCGCGTCAGCCTCTTTTCCTCTGTCGCCATGTCGTGCAGCCCTCCAGGAAGCAAGAAGACTGGGCCGCAATCACCAAGTCATTTATTGAGATTATGCTCGAATATGTATACAGTATGCACACCATTTACAACAATCCGTCACAATGGCTCATCCCTGTTATTTGCATTGTGTCGCTGGCTCGCTTTCCATTGGTTTATGCTTGCTCGTGACGTTCACTCTGTCTAAACCACCTTCGCTTTCTTAGCCGATGTACCATTGGCGGGATTGGGCCCGCGAGCTTCTTCCCTCGGTCCAATGTCACAAGCCTTGGCTCAATGGTGCACGAGTATGCGCTCCTTCGTTTGCCGGCGCCTGATTGGTCACTTGCACGTCCAGTGGATAGTTGCATGGTGGTCGCGATTACGAGCCAACTATTTCCTGATGGGCTGACCAGTCTGTTTCCGGCAACATGCTCACTCCTTATCCGCCTGGCCTGTGACGTTCGATCGGCATTATAGCGTTTCCAATCACCAGCATTTCCAGCCCCGCTGAAGATAATGAAGGGCGGGGACAGCTTGCCGTAAGCCCTCACTCTGCCCGTGCTACGCGCGTATAATGCTCGGATAATATTTACATATTTATCGGGCACACCTTTCTTGAGCAAACAATTCCAAAGAGCACATCGATCAACCGAATCGAAGGAACCTTTGATGTCGAGGAACACGAGCACGGTGGGCCGTCAATATGTGTGACGGTGCTCCAACAACTGACGCAAGGTGAAGATGTGGTCGGTGCAGCCACGACCCCGACGAAACCCGGCTTGCTCTTCACGGATCTGGCTTTCACGAGCGCCAGTCAGTCTGTGAAGGATTATGGAGGCGATGGAGATCAGACTGATTCCTCTATGGTTGCCGCATTCCGAATGCGAGCCTCCTTTGAAGATGGGAACAATAACGGAGCGGCTCCAGTCGGTTGGGACAGTCTCCTGCTACCACAGTTTCAGTAGTAATTCATGTAAAGCATCAACAAGAGAAGAGTTTCCGAATTTGAAAAGGGCTGGAGGAAGATCATCTGGTCCCGCGGCTTTGTTCAACTTCAACAGTTCGATCTCACGTTTGACTACTGAGCGAGAGGGTGGATCCAAAGGGACAGCTCACGGAGCAGGGCGAGCAATGGTCGGCGAAGAATCGAATAATTCTAGCCGATTAAATTGCTTTTCAAATAGCTCAGCCCAACGCTCCAAACGTTTTGACAAATTTTCAATAGGCTGTCCACTCTCGTCACGTAGTTTCACTAATACCATGTCTCCTGCTGCCCGTATCCCCTATCAGAAGGAATAACTTACGATGGTTACCAAGGGCAACGGCCACTTTCATCTCTGACGCACGATGAGACCACCAAGATTCGCGGTCTCTCTTCAGGCTAGCACGGAGTCCTGCCCGGAGCTCTTTGCGAGTTTCATTGTGTTCGCTTCCAGCAGGTATATGCCGGCGAGCGTTGATAAGTTCCAGAGACCGCGAAATGACCCAATATCCATGTTGGCTATTAGACATATCACATGAGGATTCGCCTGCTGATAGTAAGGTCTGGTGAACATGTGACCAGTGACCTTCAGTTGTCTCCAGTGAGCGCTTACTCAACTCGCATATCAGCGTACTTCGATACGCATTTAGAACAGCTGGCTTTGTCAGTTGGCTGGTGTCAATGCGCTCACAACGTCGTCGTGGGCGTCCGCCAAAACGCATCCGCAGGTCAGCACACACAAGTGCATGGTCGGTGTCCACACCTGTGCTCCAAATCGAGCAACAGTTCTGGATGCAGCCTCTCCAGCGGTAACTGATAGCAATGTGATCGATCTGCGCCCAAGGCTGGTGGGCGCCAAGTCACCCTCCGGCGGGTGCTGTGTCGGAAGTTAGTGCTCGCAAGAAATAAGCGAGCATCTTCACACAAATGAAGTAACCGCTCACCGTTATCATTTCGAGAGCCTACACCGTGCTGACCGCCCAGAGGTATTTCGTCAGTGGACAACTTTCCAACTTGTGCGTTCAGATCCCCAGCCAACACAACAGTGTCCGTGCTTTTTCTGTGTTGAAGAAGCTGGGTCAGTTGGCGCTAGAAAACGTTCTTTACCAAATCATCGCTACAATTTGTGGATGCGTGGGCAGCGATGATAAATAGACACCAATTAGTCCCGCGCGACTCTGAAGCTTTGAACGAGCCAGCCAATCGGACCGCATACATCCGGCTACTGATTGGAATCCAATCAACCAGAGCAACTTCAGCCCGGGGACAAACAAGTATTAGTCCAAATTGAGTGGAATAAATCTTGTTTGTTCTACAACGTTCTTCGTGGCTTACAGGTTAAAACAAGGATGCAAACAAAGCAACAAATCTTGAGTTCCATTTCTTCTGAGTGTCTCGGTGACCGCAAAAACCCCAGAGAAGTACGTACTAAACTTATCCGAAGTCTCACTATGTCCTTACCAACTAGAGGTCTTGGACTTCGGTCTCAACTTTTCGGTGTTCCCCAGTGAGTGTGATTGAATAAAACTTGAAGCACGGTTTGAAGATCTGGACGAGCAGTTTTCCAGTCTAACATCGGTGACAGATGATGTCGTTGGATGGTTTATGATTAAGCTGTAGATATAGCCAACCTGTTTTACGTTACGAAGCCCAAAAAGTGTCCTATAATTACGAAGACCATTTTTTGATTCCTTGATGCAGTTGCGTCGCAAGGATGATGTACCAATACTGAGACCTGACAAAATTCTGGAGTCGTTGTGATGAACAAACGGTATTACCTACAGAGAATGCAAACCATACTCATGAACGAAAGTCGATTTGTTGGATTTGAAAGGCCGTGATAGAACCGAAAAAGTTGATAAGATGATAACCCGCGAGCTGCGAATTTTGCACAAAGACGGATTGATCGATGCTGATACCATGACACGAATACAGCCGCGTGGTTCCAGACGTCCTCGGATGTATGGGTTGCCGAACGTGCATAAAGAAGGGGTTCCATTAGGCCCAATCCTTTCAACGGTTGGAGCACCGCATCAGAAATTGACACAATGTTCAGCCAAGTTAATTGAGCTCATTCGACGTGAGTTGCCGGTGCACAGCTTGAAAGATTCATTTGAGTTCGTTGAAATGATTCGGAATCTAAACGCGAGCGGTAAGCGAATGCTATCTTTTGATATGTGTTCCTTATTTGCAAATGTCCCGTTGGAAAAGACGCTGAATATCATATGCAGTAATGCGGGCGGAGTGGGGTTTTCACCGCATTGATTAAGGAATTTTATTCGTATCTGTACAAAAGGGGTTCAAGTTTGTTTCATTGGAAGTCTCTATCGGCAGATTGACAGTGTAACGATGGGAAGTCCCATTGGCCCCATTTTATTTGACATCTTTGTAGCTCATCTAGAGAACACCAAATTGTGTCATCCTATACAGGAAGCTCACTTGTACGCTCGATATATTGATGACACCTTTGTGGTGGTTGACGAAGCCCAGCAAGCGGAACGCATGCTCAAAAGCTTTAATGAATGTCATCCAGAGATCGAGTTCACCATGGGAAGCGAAACAACAGTAAAGTTACACTTCTTGGATGTAGCTTAGGAAAGATCAGATGAGTCGCTTCTGAGATCAATTTATAACAAACCGAGCTGGACGGCGCGATACTAAACTTCGACAGCTACTGCTTCATGAGCAACAGGCGCTCCCTGATTCTTGCATGTTTTGTGAGAGCCCGCCGTATCAGAGGAAACGATTGAAGAAGAACTACAGGGTATCGCATCCACCCTACGTGAAAATGGGGACCCTGCCAAGTTCATTGCAAGGTATGGGGAGAAAACCAGGCCGCATGAAGAGTAAACTGAAACTTCAAAGAAGAAGGTATTCACTGCACTGTCTAACAAAGGGAATCTGCTGTCGCATACATCATGCAGTAAAGAGATGTTACTATGCAGCTGAGTTTGTGTTGCTCCACAGAACCATAAAGCTACTACATGAATCCAATTTGGACAAGCCTCACTCTACTGTCACCGCCTCATGCGTTTACCAGTTTAACTGTACTTGCGGTAGCATGTACACTGGCTGGACAGAGAGGAGGCTGTCCAATTGAATTTCAGAACACGACCGCGGAACCTTGTTCTCCGTTGCGCAACATCACCTGCCAGCTCTGTTTCCCGGCACTTAATCGACTGCTCGATGTGCCAGAATCCCCACGAAGCATTCAAGCTCATCAAGAGACAGAGCAACCTCAAGTTGTTGCGTTTTGCCGACGCCTCCGTAATCCGGCGTTTGAAGCCTAATCTACGTAAACAACTTGAGTTTGTGGCCAATCTTGCCGTCTTAATGTGGCAAGACAGGCTGGCCAACGCAACAGACAATCGATTATTACTATTTTTATTATTATTATTATTGCTAACGTTTGAAATTACCACCCATTGCATGTAAGCTGCTGAACAGTATACGCGAAATACGCTGAACTCAGAATATTCCGCAGAAATGTGCACTGTTCTAGCTCTGCCAAATATATATGGTTGGCGACATCCGGTTTCGGATTTGCCTGTCACTGTGGCAAGCCACAGGACGCCTGCGCCTACAGAGAGAACATGGGTGGCTTGCGCTGCACCACCCACAGCTCCAACCACATACCCCATATCCAGTGTAAACCCGAAGGAATAAGACCGGGAGGCATGCGGTTGGGAACCACGTTTCATCAACGGAGCCGGCCCACACTCCTTCACAGGCAAACACAAGCACACTGTATCTGGGAATCAATCGCACACAATGCGGTGGTTGAACCGTAGTCCGCTCCACTCTTTGATCCTAACACGGCCACAAGGACCGCGCACCCTGTCCCCTCCAGCAACGACCAACTGTCTCCTGGAGCCAGTATGGACGAGGTAGTGGGTAATAGACAGGTAGGCACCTTGTCAACATGCACATCAAGCGCAGCCACACCGAGGATATCAAAGAACAGCCAATCACTTGGAACGACGATATCAATGAAATGGAATAATGCATACAGATACGGTGACATAACTCTGCACCAAATGAGCATATGAAATAAATTGGTTATGAAGAAATTCGCGATAAGTTCATGATGTCAGAAAATATCACAAACTTCGAAAATGTTATCGAAGTTGACAGAAGTAGTTTAAGGAACGTGTGCAAGTTAATAGAAGATAGTTCAGGTAGACTTTTATAAGGAATATAAAAAAGACATCAAGATAACATAGCAAAGCCACCACCTAAAATAAACAGACAGCATACAAGCACGTGATTATAAAATCGAATGCAACGTACCTACAAACGCTGCGCCGGTTCTGCCTACCTTCTCCGTAGGACCCGTTGTCGCTTCGGTGGTGGTCCCAAGTTGCTTCGCTCGTAGCTTACTATGACTGACTCAGGCACTAGCGACCGCATGTGCTACAGCACCATGTGCTCGATGTCGATGAAGCATAACCCATCGGCGCGCAGCTTACGCATTTGCCGCTTCATCTCAGCGTGCATGAGGTCTTTCTTCTGCACCTCGGCAACAGGCTTCGTGATCACATCGCGCCATACACGCCGATCAACCGCTTTAGCTTCCAATGACCTTCAAGCAACATTAGAACGTGATAAACTGATTTACATCATGTCCTGGTAACGTAACATCAGATTCTACACGTGCAGCCTTCCTGTACTCAGATGGTCACAAAGCCGCAGTTTTAGTATCCGCATCGAATTCACACGGCAGTTATGCCCGTGTCAACTAAGATGACGTTGCTGAATAACACACTACAGCGCATCCATGCCACTGTGTCGGAGCAACTTCGTGTCCACAACCACATCACTAAAGCCGATCCGATTTACACGCCGTAGACATTGATGATGGAAGAGCTCCAAAAACCAGTCATCATTAAGATAAAGCGTTAAGGATTCGCTGACTTCTAACAGAACGGAGAGCACCATGGATTTGTACACCATCAGCTTCGTTCCAATGGTAAGCTGATGGTTGTTCCAAACTCGGTACCCAAGCTTCCAGAATGCCGCTGATGTCTTCGACATGTGGACAAAAAGTTCGTAACGAAACCGCGTATCACACGACATTAGACTACCAAGGAAGCAGAAGCGGGAGGTGGTTTCCAATAATTCAGCACCAATGCTGATTAGCAGCAATATTCAAAATTGCACCTCCGGTGAAGGTTGAAAATGACAGACAGTTTTGCTTGTGTTGATGGTGAGCCCAAATTTGGCCACTGTCGAAGCCAGAGCACTAGTCATGTGCTGCAACTCATCCGCGCTGTATGCAAGCAATGCACAGTCGTCAGCGAACAGCAACATACGGATAGTTGTCTCATAGAGTAGAGTTGTCGCACCGAAACGACGGATGTTCGGCAATCCACCATCAATACGGTGCTAAACAGGAACAATGTAAGCACAAGTCGCATCAGACGCACAAGATATCATTGCATGAAGATATATATTAAACAGGGCAGGAGCTAAGACACAGCCTTGCTTCACACCAGAAACAACTGCAAAGTCATCCGAGGTCAACCCACTCAGCTGCACCCTCGCTCGCATACCACTGTGCAGACATTCAATTATAAACTCGGGCAACCAAACTTACAAAACACCAGCCACAATGCCTCGCAGTTCACCGTATCAAATGCCTTGGTGAAATCAACAAAAAGCGAGTACAATGGCTGGTGTCGTTCTCTGAACTTCTCCTGCAACTGACGAGCCGCAAACACCATATCTATAGTGCTGCGACCCGAACGGAATCCACGTTGCTCTTCCGCCATGTTAGGTTCCACAACCTGACTGACGAGGCGGTTGAGCAGGATTCGGGCAATCACCTCGCCCACACAACTCAGCAAGTTGATGCCACGATAATTCGTGCAACATTGCTTGCTCCCATTGACCTTGTACAATGGTAGCACAAGGGCATCCTTCAACTCAGGAGGCACCTCCTCCTCAATCCATACGCGTTGCACCAAGTGGAACAGCGCAGTCCCCATTGCTGGGGTCCGCCGTTTTTCAATACTTCAGGCGGGATCCCGTCGGCACCGGCACACATGCCGGTTGACAGCTCAGCAAGTGTTCTCTACGTCTCATCCAGTGTCAGTGTGTACGCCAGACTCGCCTTCACATCGTGCTACTTTAGACCGTTCAATGTAGGCCAGTCCATCCCTGAACGGTTGTTGAAGAGACAGTCAAAGTGTTCTCGCCAGATCTGCATTGAGTCTACAGTCTGTGTGCTGGCAGCACCTGAACTACCATCAATCAGGGTCCTCAGTGGCTCCAACCTCGGTCCATACACCGTATTCAAGGAGTCAAAGAATTCTTTGGGTTGGCGGCGTTCAGAGTAGAATTCAATCTGCTTCGCCTTCTCCGTCTACCACGCACTTTTAATGCGACAGCTCTCGGATCAGTCGCTGTCGAAATTTGCGAAACTGACTATTCTCCCCTGAGTCACTAAAGTCTGCCACATGTGCAGCAAAGGCTGCATTCTTCTCCCACACCAATGCGCCAATCGTCACAATGGTCTGACCAAACCAATCAGGCCGCTTACAGTTTGCGCGCTCGATGTTCTCCTCGGCAGCAACTGTCACCTGGTCGCGAAGGTGGTGCCACAGGTCGCCCACTGTGGCTATACAGTCCACATCACCACACAGGCGTGCAGCCATCACATTCTCCAGCTCAATACGTTTCGCCACCGTACCGAGGGAGAGAATGTTAAATTTATGCCGATTCACGGCCGGAGTGCAATACATCGATTTACGAAGATATATGTACAGTTTGGTCCGCACCAATTTGTGATCAGTGCCACACTCAGCTCCACGCAGTACACGTGTCATGCGCACTTCACGCATATCACGCTGACGTACGATGACATAGTCGAGCAGGTGAGCGTGACCACTCCGTGGGTGCGCGTCCAAGTTGCTATATCACTCGCACTCAGTGCAAACCGAGTGTTCGTGACCGTCATGACATGAGTGGCACACAGTGAGAGCAGCCTTTCACCATCCGCATTCACTGAACCAATGCCATGCGGACCGATAACATCTGCCCACACCGATGCATCACGCCCAACGCGCGCGTTGAAATCACCCAGCAGAAATAGTCGATCGCTCATCGGCACAGACCGTATCACGGAGGATAGCTGAGTGTAGAATTGATCACGCGTGTCATCAGGGTAACACATGGTCGGATCGTACGTGCTTATAATGATGGCCAACTTACCTCTTCCGAGTCGTAGGCGAACAGTCATCAGTCGCGCGCTGATGCCCGTTGGTTCACCCACCAGCTGCCAATGGAGGCGATCGGATACTGCATATCGGATGCCATGATCACGTGCTGAGGCAGCGTTGCTCACCCAGTAGTATGTGTAGCCAACACCTGCTGCATGTAACTTACCTTGCTCAGCGAGCCCGGTTTCACTGAGCGCCGCAATATCGATGTGGTAGCGCGCCAGTTCCATCGCGACCAATGCAGTGCGTCGCTCGGGGCGCTCACTCGAGTTCAGGTCCAGTAGTGTGCGCACGTTCCAGCACCCGATGCTGAGTGCTTTCCTTGCAGGCATACGATTGTATTGGTGGGCAATCGCAAGCGAGGTGGCGGATGTGCTTCCGATGTTTGCTTAGGGGGACACGACCCGGAACCTTTGGCTCAATACCCTGACCCACAAGGCTGGAGGTGATTTGGAGGTTTGCTTGAGGGACACCACCCGGAACCTTTGGCTCAATACCCTGACCCACAAGGCTGGAGGTGATTTGGAGGTTTGCTTGAGGGAATCTGCCCGGTGCCTTTGCCTCAAAAGCTTGACCCACAAGATAGTGGAGTGAAGATCCAGCTGGGAAATGTGATTGCTGAAGCAGATTGAGCTCCGCTTGACGACCGTCACACTCAATGTTTGAGGTACTGGAACGATTTGTATATGTTTTGCGACCGTAGTAGGATACACCTGCGACCACGGCCAGATGCAGGTGGGTTTTGGTGGGTTTGCAGCAATTTGACCACGGGCTGCCTGTTTTGACTCGGGCAGCAGGAGACCATTGAGCACCCAGAGGTGCCCTCCCACCGTCAGAGGCAACTCCTGGCGCTCTTGCTCTTCGCCAATCGAGCTGTGAGCTTGTAACCCGTAGATCTGTTGTCTAATATGGCTAGGTTTTACGGGAAGAGGGTCATCGACCACTTCTTAACCTCCGAATCGGATGGACTAGGGTACTGAGAGGGCGCCCACAGCTGATAGGAGAGCGACTCGGGTCCTCAGCCAATGCCTTCAATCAAATGAACACCCGAAAGGTAGTGGGTTTAGCACATGGTCAGTTCACTGACTCGTGCGGATTGATGTTCTGGATCTTAGTAGAGAGAAGGGCGTAACCCAAAGCACACCCAGCAGTCGCCATGCGGAGGCGTTCAGGACATGGACCCATGGCACATCAGTAGCAGCAGTGGGTAAACCATCTGTCAGGATCTAGCCACCACCAGCCTCAGGGTAATATAGGCTCTGCCGGCTATGTCTACGAATGGACATAGAGCCATTGAAAGGCACGATGATCAAAGGAATGTACAGCGGACGGGAAACTGCATGAGTTATTGATACAAGGAGGTTAATAGATGTGCCGAATTACTTGGTGTAACGCGTGTGGTTTGGAGAGGAAGTTCCAGTTGAGTTGAAAGAAGCCATTATGCTACCTCTGTTCAAGGGCAAAGGGAGCAAGCAATGTGTCACTAATTATTGTGCATCAACTTGCTGAGCTGTGTTGGAAAATTGATAGCACAAATCCTCTTGAACGCGTCGCGCTCAGGACCTTGAATCGAACATGGGGGAAAAACGATGTAACTGCCGTTTTCACCACAACACCACAAATGATGCTCGCGGATCGTCAACTGTAGGAAAAGTGCAGAGAGAAACACCAGCCATTGTATTCACTGTACGTAGAATTGTACTTTTGATGACCCTTGTTACGATGTTTCCGTGGAGCACCGTGTTGAAGATGGGTTGCCGAACATCCGTCGTTTCGGAGTGAGAACTATCGTATATGGGACAATCATCCGCCTGGTACAGTTTGTCGACGACTGCGCAGTGTTCTTACACAGTGCGGATGAGTTGCAGCACATGGCTTCGGCTCTTGCTGGCACAGCCGCCAAATACAGGCTCGTCACCAACACAAGAAAGACTGTTTGTCTTTTTCAGCCATCTCCACCTGCCGCAAATTCACACTGGCAAGGACGTTTTGGAATAGAGTTCCAGATTTTGCTATTTAGACCGCGTAACG
The DNA here is from genome assembly GCA_944474145.2 of Dicrocoelium dendriticum. Taxonomy (NCBI): domain Eukaryota; kingdom Metazoa; phylum Platyhelminthes; class Trematoda; order Plagiorchiida; family Dicrocoeliidae; genus Dicrocoelium; species Dicrocoelium dendriticum. The sequence goes on along the minus strand of OX104070.1, from coordinate 48,269,883 downwards.
TCTACCGACCTGTATATGACGAGCGAAGTGCGCAGCCGTGTACCAAAGGCGGCTGCCGCATTTGGCAAGCTGGAAATCGGCGTGTGGAACAACCACCAGCTCACTGTCTGGAAGTCCATGATGCTGTCCGTTCTACTAAACGACCGCGATACCTGGACGCTTTATCAGTAGGATGTCCGATATACGGAGCGCTTCTAGCAACAATGTCTGCGTCACATATTGCACATCGGCTGGGGTGAATGATTTGCAAATACGGTGCTCCGACGCCGTAGCATGTATGCAGTCGGCTGCATAATTCCGCTGAGGCAACTGAGGTGGCTCGAGCATGTACATCGCACGGATTCAACCCGGATAACAAAACAGATGCATCATTGCAATCGCGTGCACGGGAGCGGAACCTGGGAACGTAGTAGGACATCATAAAGGTGAGTTATTCACGAACAAATGTTAAGCTCGGGTGTTAAGAAGTGATGCTAGTGAAACAGCGTCAATAACGAGAGAATATCAACAGGGAGGTAACCCAGATGCATGAGAAATCACCACTGCATGCGGAAAAGAAACGACAATTATATAAGCAACAGGCGCCGATTGAGTATAGCCCGTCGACATCGAGTACATGGTGTTATAGCACATGCGGCTCGCTGAGCGAGGTAAGTTGCATGCAGCAGGTGCTGGCTACACATACTACTGGGTGAGCAACGCTGCCTCAGTACGTGATCATGGCGTCGGATATGCAGTATCCGATCGCCTCCATTGGCGGCTGGTGGGTGAACCAACGGGCATCAGCGCGCGACTGATGACTGTTCGCCTACGACTCGGAAGAGGTAAGTTGGCCACCATTATAAGCACGTACGATCCGACCATGTGTTATCCTGATGACACGCGTGATCAATTCTACACTCAGCTATCCTCCGTGATACGGTCTGTGCCGATGAGCGATCGACTATTTCTGCTGGGTGATTTCAACGCGCACATTGGGCGTGATGCATCGGTGTGGGCAGATGTTATCGGTTCGCATGGCATTGGTTCGGCGAATGCGGACGGTGACAGGCTGCTCTCACTGTGTGCCACACACACACACACACATATATATATATATATATATATATATATATATATATATGGGATGTGTGGATGGAGCTGTGGGTGGTGCAGCGCAAGCCATCCATGGTCCCTCTGTAGGCCCAAGCGTCCTGTGGCTGGCCACAGTGACAGGCAAATCCGAAACCGGATGCCGCCAACCATGTATGTATGTGTGCCCCATGCCTAGGGCTGATGTTGCATTCTTGATGCCTCTTCACCGCAATTGGGCTAAACCAACTTACACTTAAACTAGGTCTTTTTAAGCGGGATAAATTTCATTCCACTTTATGGGTTTTGTTTTGCCTACCTGAATAATGTTTTATTAACTGGCCACGTTGCTTACGCTAATTGCGCTTATCTTCGGTAATTTTGTTGCGTTTGTAGCATTTTTGAGTAACCTGTGGACATTTCTTACTTTTCGCGGACTCGTTGCTAACCAACTTACTTCATATGGCAATTTAGGGAAGAGTTATGTTCGCGTATCTGTATACATTATTGGATTTACTTTATTTCAGCTTGTCGTTTAAAGTGAATGGCTGTTGCTTGATATCCCCGGTGTGGCTGCGCTTGATGTACATGTTGACAAGGTGCCTACCTGTCTATTACCCACTACCTCGTTCATATTGGCTCCAGGAGACAGTTGGTCGTTGTTGGAGAGGACGAAGTGCACGGTTCTTGTGGCCGTGCTAGGCTCGAAGAGTGGTTCCATGCACTCAGTGTGGAACGGACTACGGTCCAGCCACCGCATTGTGTGCGCTTGATTCCCCAAATACAGTGTGCTTGTGTTTGCCTGTGAAAGAGTGTGGGCCGGCTCCGTTGATGAAACGTGGTTCCCATCCACATGCCTCCCGGTCTTATTCCTTCGGGTTTACACTGGATATGGGGTGTGTGGTTGGAGCTGTGGGTGGTGTAGCGCAAGCCACCCATGGTCCCTCTGTAGGCGCAGGCGTCCTGTGGCTTGCCACAGTGACAGGCAAATCCGAAACCGGATGCCGCCAACCATATATGTGCGCGTGTGTGTGTGCCTAACATCGAGTTAATAGACATGAGGCCATTGAGGAAAGCTGTAAGAGTCAAAGAGATGTACAACTGACATTGCGTGTCGCGATCCAACACACAGCGGGTACGTCGAAGCCCAAAACTCAGGTACATGTATTGCTTTTCACATTTCATTATTTGGTATCTTAAAAGTTTGGGGTAGTAAACATTTGAATTAACACAATTCTGTACAGAATTCTTCCATTGATTTCGACAGAGAGCCATTTGTTCAAGCATGTCAAGTCATTGGTAACCCCCGGGCTTGGGTTTCCATCTAAGAAGACGTACGAGTCCAACGGCCACTAGAAGGAGCATCAGCGATATTATGTGCTGCCTCCAAGTGGAAGGCTGACCAAGATGATGTCGGTTCCAGTCTGGTCCTGCAGAAATGAGTAGGGTGCAGCGCGACAAACAATCATGCACCATGCGTGGATGTGGCAGTGTAAATTACATGGGGCAACAAAATGTGCTTTTTGAAGAGAGTAGTTGCATTCCCCAGGATAAGTCTAACGTTTTCACTGTGAACTCGGTATTGCCACTATATATGAGCGATCCTCTACAAAGAATCGTTGTCAAAGGCGGAAAGACGGCGCATGCCTTCCATGCGAATTGACGCGGACTCAATCATATACAAGAACACTAAACGAACAGAGGCGCAAAAAACGTGACCTTTTATTGAGATAGACGTCCCGACGACGCAACAAGTGCCTCAGACTGACAAATGAAGATCGGGCTATAACGACGCGGAGAGAATTCCTTGCCGATAGTACCACCAGCAGAGGCACCTCTCAAGGGATGCGAAATTACCTACCAGTTCGAACTGCGCACAGGAGCGGATGTGGGCCATTCCCGGGGCAGCACTTTCCACTTCGACGGGGCGACGTTCATGCCATACCCAGATGCTTTAACAGCTAAACGAGTCACTATAATTCGCATACTCTGCGGTATTTGCCAATTAAGACGGTTGCATCCGCATAATATACAGTAGAACCGCCGAAGTTGTTCGCCTCTGTATCCTGATCATTTTCCGAAGTTGACCGTCTTTTTCAGGTTGAACGCACACCATGTAAACCTTATGGAACCAGACCACTGTATGTTGATTACCACTGTAAGTTGCGTGCTGATCACTTAGGCTACAACGGGCCAACCCTGTCCTCTGCAACGTTCGTAACTTGCATGGCAGTGGGGGATAAGACGCGCTAAATCGCAGTTAGCTTGTAAATCATGACGGTCCGAAGCTGTCCCCCGTGGCCCAGTGGCATAAGCTGCTGACTGGCGGTTCAAGCCGCTGGTGGTCGTGGGTTCGAATCCTGATGGATCCGATGGATGCGCACTACTGACGATGCCCAACAGGCTGAAACTGCAGTCTAGTGCTTTTCCGGGCATATGGACGACTATCTGATTTGGAAACTGGCTGCGATGAACCTCACTTAATTACATCAAAATCCCCTACTCATGAGTACACCACATTATTAATTTAACCTATATACCTTGACCATGTGAAGGTTTACTGTGTACGGGCCGCTGAATAATCGTTTGTTCAAAGAACGCGCATGTAGCGGGATTTTGCAATGTTTGGGGATCTCCTGACCCCCAATCACCGCACTTTACGGCTAAGCAGACGTCTGACGATACAGCATGTTCTCGGTCTGTGTCTATGCATGTTCATTTTTGTCCCACCTCTCAGATTTCACGTGACTCAGCGTTTACTTCGCACAATGTGTCCTCACAGAGCCGAATCCACAAATAATTCTGGACCGATTTTGTGTGATCTTTTTCCGCACACAAGCAAGCATCACGCCTATTCTTTGGAACATGCGCCTACTGATTGCACAGGCGATAATCAGGAGTTTGAGTGTCCGTCTTACCGTCAATTAACCGGTTCTAAGCTAAAATGTGCAAAGCCCGTTCGCTGGCTTCTTGAATTGTGGCGACATTAACGTTTAAGTCTACATTGTTGAGTGTCTATCCCGTGCTATTTGTTGTCTACCTCAAGAGCGTGAACAATTAAGGTTTGTTATTGTAGTAATTAATGTTCTGCAAGTAGCATGCTAGATATTGGATCCACTCCGTGCCTTGAACATATTGGGATCGGCTATCACGTGTAACGTAGCATTATGGTCCGTAGAAAAAAAATGAAAAGATTAATCTGCTACATCTGCTGGAAAACAGCAACCAAAGAAAAACGGCAGAGCATTTTTGGTGTTAGCAAGACAACACTTGAAAGCACCTAAAAGCATAAGCACGAGTATTTGGAGATATCAATAAAGAAACAAATAAAATGAAAGAAGGGATCTACCTTGACTTCATTCAATGAAGTCAACGAACGAGGACAGTTAATGCTCGAATCTTCGGGCAGCGAATTCAAGAAATTGTTAGAATTTCTCGCAAGAATTTAGGTTAGCAGATTGGCAAGTACACAATGATTGGCTAGATAAATTTAGACTGCGATAAAAAATTAACCAGTGTTGTGTGAGAAATCCCATGAAGGTCCTGAGAAGTTTGTTCAAGTATTCATCGAAAAATTTCCCGATTTCAGAATTTCACCGATGCTGACATTTTACAACCTGAGTGCGGTCTCCTTGTCAACGTGACGTACGGCAGAAGTCTTGTTATAAAGGGTGACAAATGTAAGAGCGGAAAACATTCCATAGTACGTTTTAGTTTTAATATACGCTAACTCAAGTGGGGAAAAGCGAAAGCTCTTGGTTATTGGTAAGTCAGCTAGCCCACGTGTGTTAAAAAAACAGGAATCCCGAACGCTTTTAGTCGCATTGAGATCAAACAAAGCGCATGGATGACTGCCGCTGTATTCGACGTGAGAATAAAGCAATGACCGAGAAATGATTCATGTTACTGACAGTGGATAAAGGTCCCAGTCATAACCATGTCAAAAAGTTCACAAACATTACACTAAAATTTCGGACGCCAAATATGAACCAAATTCTGAAGGAGAGAATCATCAAATATGTAAAACGCACTATCGACCCCAGCTCATGTAATGGCTTGTAGCAAAAATGTATATCAATGATCCTCAGTCTGAGAATTTGAGGCGTCGTCAAGGCTTTCAACTGCTGTCTGCGAAGCACTGCTGGTGTCGGATGGCACCAGCGTGTCCACAACGAGGATGTGCGTAGGCGATTAGTAGGCAGTGATAACTAAGCTAGTTCCTTAGAACAATAAACAGCACTAAGTTGCGTTGGCTTGAGCTGGAGTCCACTTAACTCGCCTGGTGCTTGGCTCGAGATTTTACAGGACGTGGCTCGCAGTCGACAACAGTGGCGCGTCTGTTGTCCTCTCCCAATCGGACTGTCTGGTTAAAGTATGTTTGGTGCCGAGTTATCTGCGGGGTGATGGCTGATTATGACGCGGGGCAGTGAAAGCCGCAAGGAAGCTGCCTCGTTGATTCCGCCTTATCTTTACACAGTAGTCAATTGTTTGACGCTTTGTTGTTAACGCAAGGTGTAGATGTCTTGACCCTGAATGTTTGCTTAGAGCATTAAGGTATTTCGTTAAGTCCCCTTTCTCCCCTCTCATTATTCTTCGCTCTGTAGATCATGAATGTTTGGCAGAGAAGCAGCAGATCAAATGGCTGATGATGATAAGGATGGACGACCTGTATGCGGCAATAACCTCAACTACAATGTCAGTTAATGTATTGGATGCTGTGCTTTGGACAAGCTCCGCTTGTCATACAGTTCAACCAGAAACAATCCAGGAGTGTTTCAAGACATTTTGCTACGTTCAAACTCTCGAACAGGACACTGTTTCCTTATTAGATGTTCATCTCCCAGAACAAAACTCGAGGGAATAGATGTGAAGAATTTGTTGAAATGGATGATGACTTAGCAACCTGCACTGGACTAGACACAGATGTTATTTTCAAAGAGATAAAGACTGCGGTACAACCTTATGGGAACAAAGAACGAACGCCTGATAATGACGAATATGGTATGGGAATCACAGAAATGCCAAAAGAGGATGATATCAGTTACCTTGTAATGTAAATGAAATCATTTCTGTGGAAAATATCCAAAAAAGCAGAGTAGTGTAGCCTTTACTGAGAGCGATCGTTTCACTTACGTTGTTGGTAATAGAAACAGAGGATGATTGACTTTTTCTGCAGAAAATGATTCAACTTTGAGGAGAACACACTGCGTTTTAATTTATCATAACACTGTACGATTGAGCAGTGTTTGCCGTTAGCAGGTCATCTAAAGTATTCGAAAAAGGGTATAAGTAAAAATTAATTTCGTGTTTTACTACTCACAACTAGAGAGCAATGTACGCAGCAGGACCTTCATATGTTGACTAAGTTGATCCAGTACCTACAGTGATAAACTTACGCAGGTTTTACGGTATCTCGGTCTCGCGCTCATCCGGTTGAGGCACTAAGCCACATAGGTAAAAGGTACAGATGGCGCGAAAGTGTAACAGCCTACCGATCGCACCGATCAACTTGTCTGGACTCCAACCACGCATTGCTTCGTGCTAAGTTTTGCATGCGTTTCGGAGGATCGTCTAGGCGTACGCACTACTGACCGAGCGTAAAAAATCTACAAGAGCCTGGAATGTTAACAAAATACAGGGACTCTCTATCGACACTGCTTTCTCCAGCTTCTGACGATGATCCGAATTCACTATGGAAGCATATAAAAATGTCGTAGTTTCTGTCAGCATTGCAAGTTGCGTAGTTGCTCGTCACTCATCGAAGGACTGGATCATAGCTGTCTGCTTTTTATTGATATGCACACACCGCTCGGTCCCGGCCGATGCCAGCTGTAGAACTGTGGTTCTTAAATCGAAAAATGCGCAGTAGGACAGTGAAACCTGGAGCTGTGAATGTGCTAGAGAGATGTACCTTAGTATTCGCTCTTGTGACATTAGAAATCCTTTTCAGCATATCTGAGCCAAGGAAGGTTTCCGATCTACTGCAAGCAAAGCAATCTGCTAAGAGGATGGCCCAGTAATAACTAGTCTCCAGACGGTCGGAACGATGTGCTAAACACTTTAGTTCGCAGTTTTGCCGACCTCCAGCTCCATTTACTTCACAAGGAGCGCTCACTAGTGCTGAGTGGTTTATCCCCACAGATCCTCCCTCTCACCAGGAAACCTGACAGGAAATCCGCCTCTTGCAGTATTATAAAGTCACTGGCCCGATTGGCTTACCTCCAGTCCAATTTGAAGATGGTGACTATTCGCTGGTTCGAGAGCTCACCGCTATACTCTCAGAAGCCTGATCAAAGGTAGGTTCTATCACCTTGGGGTGAATCGATAGCCGTCCCGATTTTCAAAAAGGGTCTGCGCAAAATGTGTTCTAGCTATCATGGTATCAACTTCATTCCCGTCGTGTGCAAGGTTCTGGTGTCCATCATGCTTCGCAGGCTATCACCAACTCGCGAATCGCTACAGCACGAAGGTCAGGCTGCGTTTCGCCCTGGTCGCGGCTCCATCGATCAAATTTTTACACACTGCCACGTGAACGAAAAGCCAACGATTGCTGTGTGATTGGATATCCGCGCTGCCTTTGATACTGTTGGTAGGAATGTATTGTTGCAACGGCTGTTGAGGAATGGCGTCCCCGGGAAGCTTAGTTGCATATTGTATGCTACGTACTGTCTGAACTCGAGTTGAGTTAGGGCTTATGGCAAGCTTTTGACTTATTGTTGACACAAGTGTGGTTCGAGAAAGACGCCATGTTTGCTCAATTCCTCTTCAGCTTTGTTATTGAAGATATCCTCAAAATGCTACAGAAGATTCGGCGAACGCTAGCGTTAAGCGTCACCCAGGTAGTCGAATTGCTGAGTTAGACAACGTCGATGATACAGACTTGCTGGGTGACGGAAAACAGGCCGTCCAACTTGCAATTAACCCCTTGGCGATTGATGCGTCGGAGCATAGCATGCACATTTCACCATCCATGTGCAAAGCGCTTTATCAAGACCGCATTTGCCGGTACCCAAAATGGTCATTAGTCGTGAGACACGGGATGCCGACGAGTTTTTACCGTCTGAATAACTGCACCACTACCGGTGGAGCCGTTAGAGAGGAGAAAACGATGCGAACCTCAAGAGTTCATCACGCTTTCACCAGAATGAGGGATTGTGGCACAGATATGAAAACCAAAAAAAGGATTTATTGCGACAGCCCACGCTGTACTGTTGCGAGACATCGTTTGTTCGCGCCGCTGAACTGCGACCGCTGTTTATGATCGAGCACCGGTGTCCATGCGCTCATGCGCTCGCACGCCGCTGTGCAAACATTCAATTAAACATACAAAAATACGCGGGCAACCAAACTTACCCAACACCAGCCACAATGCCTCGCAGTTCACCGTATCAAATGCCTTGGTGAAATCAACAAAAAGCGAGTACAATGGCGGGTGTCGTTCTCTGAACTTCTCCTGCAACTGACGAGCCGCAAACGGCTCGACCCGAACGGAATCCACGTTGCTCTTCCGCCACGTTCGGTTCCACAACCTGACTGACGAGGCGGTTGAGCAGGGTTCGGGCAATCACCTCGCCCACACAACTCAGCAAGTCGATGCCACGATAATTCGTGCAACATTGCTTGCTCCCTTTGACCATGTACGGTGGTAGCACAAGGGCATCCTTCAACTCAGGAGGCACCTCCTCCTCAATCCATACGCGTTGCACCAAGTGGAACAGCACAGTCCCCATTGTTGGGGTCCGCCGTTTTTCAATACTTCAGGCAGGATCCCGTCGGCCCCGGCACACATGCCGTTTCGCAGCTGAGCAAACGCTCTCTGCGTCTCATCCAGTGTCGGCGTGTCCGCCAGGTTCGCCTTCACATCGTGCTACTTTAGACCGTTCAATGTAGGCCAGTCCATCCCTGAACGGTTGTTGAAGAGACAGTCAAAGTGTTCTCGCCAGATCTACATTGAGTCTACAGTCTGTGTGCAGGTAGCGCCTGAACTACCATCGATCAGTGTCCTCAGCAGCTCCAACCTCGGTCCATACACCGCATACAAGGAGTCAAAGAATTCCTTGGGTTGGCGGCGTTCAGAGTAGAATTCAATCTGCTTCGCCTTCTCCGTCCACCATGCATTTTTAATGCGACAGCTCTCGGATCAGTCGCTGTCGAAATTTGCGAAACTGACTATTCTTCCCTGAGTCACTGGAGTCTGCCATATGTGCAGCAAATGATACATTCTTCTCCGACACCAATGCGCCGATAGTCGCATTGTTGCCACCAAACCAATCAGGCCGCTTACAGTTTGCGCGCTCGATGTTCTCCTCGGCAGCAGCTGTCACCTGGTCGCGAATGTGGTGCCACAGGTTGCCCACTGTGGCTATACAGTCCAAATCACCACACAGGCGTGCAGCCATCACATTCTCCAGCTCAATACGTTTCGCCACCGTACCGAGGGAGAGAATGTTAAATTTATGCCGATTCACGGCCGGAGTGCAACACATAAATTTACGAAGATATATGTACAGTTTGGTCCGCACCAATTTGTGATCAGTGCCACACTCAGCTCCACGCAGTACATGTGTCATGCGCACTTCACGCATATCACGCTGACGTACGATGACATAGTCGGCCAAAAGGACCGTGCACCCCGTCCCCTCCAGCAACGACCAACTGTCTCCTGGAGCCAGTATGGACGAGGTAGTGGGTAATAGACAGGTAGGCACCTTGTCAACATGCACATCAAGCGCAGCCACACCGGGGATAGCACGCAACAGCTAATCACTTGAAACGACAAAATGAAATAACATAAATCCAATAATGCATACAGATACGGTGGCATAACTATTCGCTAAGTTAGCATATGAAGTAAGTTAGTTAGCAATGAATCCGTGATAAGGAAAAAATGTCCACAAGTTACTCAAAAATGCTAAAAACGCTACAAAATTACCGAAGATAAGCGCAATTAGCGTAAGCGACGTGGCCAGCTAATAGAAGACTATTCAGATAGGCAAAACTAACCAAATAAACTGGAATGAAATTTATGCAGCTAAAAAGAGATCTAGTTTAAGTGTAAGTTGGTTTAGCCCAACTGCGGTGAAGGAGCATCAAGAATGCAACATCAGCCTCAGCACAGTGCACACATACATACATGGTTGGCGGCATCCGGTTTCGGATTTGCCTGTCACTGTGGCAAGCCACAGGACGCCTGCGCCTACAGAGGGACCATGGATGGCTTGCGCTGCACCACCCACAGCTCCAACCACATACCCCATATCCAGTGTAAACCCGAAGGAATAAGACCGGGAGGCATGCGGATGGGAACCACGTTTCATCAACGGAGCCGGCCCACACTCCTTCACAGGCAAACACAAGCACACTGTATTTGGGGAATCAAGCGCACACAAGGCGGTGGCTGGACCGTAGTCCGCTCCACACTGAGTGCATGGAACCGCTCTTTGAGCCTAGCACGGCCACAAGAACCGTGCACCCCGTCCCCTCCAGCAACGACCAACTGTCTCCTGGAGCCAGTATGGACGAGGTAGTGGGTAATAGACAGGTAGGCACCTTGTCAACATACACATCAAGCGCAACCATACCAAGGATATCAAACAACAGCCACATACAATTTAAACGACAAGCTGAAAGAAAATAAATCCAATAATGCATACAGATACGGTGGCATAACTCTTCGCTAAATTACCATATGAAGTAAGTTGGTCAGCAACAAATCCGTGATAAGTAAGAAATGTCCACAAGTTACTTAAAATGCTACAAACGCAACAAAATTACCGAAGATAAGCGCAATTAGTGTAAGCAACGTGGCCAGTTAATAGAACATTATTCAGGGAGGCAGAACGAACCAAATAAAGCGGAATGAAATTTATCCAGCTGAAAAAGACCTAGTTTAAGTGTAAGTTGGTTTAGCCCAACTGCGGTGAAGAAGCATCAAGAATGCAACATCAGCCTCAACATATATATGTATATATATGTACATATGTATATATATGTATATATATATATATATATATATATATATTATATATATATATATATATATATTTATATATATATATATATATATGTATATATATATATATAGGTGATGACCATCGCAATGAGGCTGGACATTACCGTGGTGCGATGGTTTGTGTGCCCAGTGATCCACTGAGCTATGCGGAGTGGTGCTTTTTTGCATCTTCAGAGCCACTCATACCAGATTGGTCAATGGTTAGAGGCCAGACAAACTCAGCCTCCTGGTCCTCCAGGTTGGGGGTTGGAATGGGGGTTGCTCTTCATTTCATAAAACGGGCTCCTCAGTCCAGTGCCAAAACCCGCTGCCTTGCGGTAAGGTTTTTGAACCAAAGGCTTTGGTTGAGAACCCTAATCGTTCTCCTGTCTAGGCCTGGGCAACCTGACAGTATTCTGCCCACGCAATACAATGAAACTTTCCTTCAACAATTTCTTGATGCTCTGGCCGTCGCAGAGGATAATCAACGGCGCCCTATCTGCTGCATCGAGCAGGGTGGATAGGGGTATGGATGCTACTGCTCAGGCCTTCCCTTTTTCTTATACCCCTTCTTGCGCTTCTTCATCCTTATCGTCCCGCTCCAACTTGACTTATATCCCTCCCATTTTCAATCCCCCAATTCTTGGCCCTCCCCCAGCTTTCTTCAGTAGTCGCTTGTCTTCTAATTTCAAATCGCACACAATCCCAGGGCCTCGCTCCAATCCAGTTGACAAGTCCATGTTAAACCAATGGACAACGTCAGTTCATCCGTTTCCCTTTGGAGTCCTCGCGTCTCGCTAAGACTGGCATGCTTCAACGTGCGCACTTGCTGCAGATTGGCCAACAGGCAGCACTTGCCCGCACACTAGAGATCCTATCGATCGATATTTGCTGTTTATCAGAAACCCCGTCTGCAAGATTCGAGCTCCGTACTTACCCTGAGATCCCCCACATGCGACACTGGCGGCACATTCTCATTGCGCTTATCTGGCGATGATGCAACTTCAAATGCCGGTCAAGCTGGCGTCGGCATTGTTTTGAGTCCCCGGGCTGAAGCTGCCCTGGTTGATTGGATCCCAGTAAACAGTAGGATGTATGCCGTTAGATTAGCTGGTTCCTTCCATGCTACGAAGTCGCGCGGGGACAAACGGTGCCTGTTTGTCATTGCAGTCTACGCCCCCATAAACTGTAGCGCTGATTCAGTGAAAGATGATATTTCTATCACCAACTTAACGATCTCCTTCCTTACAGAAA
>OX104070.1:48234869-48257468 GCA_944474145.2 Dicrocoelium dendriticum | reverse complement strand
GATGGGAGCCACGTTTCATCAACGGAGCCGGCCCACACTCCTTCACAGGCAAACACAAGCACACTGTATTTGGGGAATCAAGCGCACACAAGGCGGTGGCTGGACCGTAGTCTGCTCCACACTGAGTGCATGGAACCGCTCTTTGAGCCTAGCACGGCCACAAGAACCGTGCACCCCGTCCCCTCCAGCAACGACCAACTGTCTCCTGGAGCCAGTATGAACGATGTAGTGGGTAATAGACAGGTAGGCACCTTGTCAACATACACATCAAGCGCAACCATACCAAGGATATCAAACTACAGCCACATACAATTTAAACGACAAGCTGAAAAAAATAAATCCAATAATGCATACAGATACGGTGGCATAACTCTTCGCTAAATTATCATATGAAGTAAGTTGGTCAGCAACAAATCCGTGATAAGTAAGAAATGTCCACAAGTTACTTACTTTGATCATGTCCTGCTAAGGTAATTTTGGTTTCCCTACAAGCCGCTTCCCAATACTCAGCTGACCATATAATAATTGGTTCGGTATCCGCGTCGAATCCATACGGCTCACATGACCGCGCCACCTCAGGTGTCTCAGCAAAAGTATGCAGTCCACTGCATACATTCAACTTTGTCGCAACACTTCCGTGTCTGCAACTCTGTCTCCCAAGCCGATGCGCAAAATCCGTCGCACACTGCGGATATATATATATATATATATATATATATATATATATATATATATATATATATATATACGACGAGCAAACTAGGAACTGCTGGTCCGTCCTACCTTCCGGGTTGGAGTCCATGTTGCCCACCATGTTCTCAATTCTAGTCTTTACGGAGCATTGCTCGCTCTGTTTACTGGTAGCGCGTTAGCTGTCTTCTTTTAACCGGATTTCCTGTTTAACATGTTCACCGGGTTGGGTTGTATATGCGATGAGTTTGAGCTTGACGAGGGCAGTTATAGCTACGGGAAATCCCCCACGCATTTCATCTTTTTCTCGCACATTTTCTGTCGACCGTTAGTCTTGAGTATCACAAGCTTTCTTAGTAATCGTCAATCGCGGGTTTGAGTCTGCCTATGAACCTCCTTATATTTTTGGCCCACGTGCGACATATTGGATGCGCGTTCAGCGGAACGTCGACACTGCGTACTGCTGATGCCCTCTTTTTTCTAGCTGTTATGATCGTGGTCTGTTGAAAGGACGTTGACACTATAATCCTAAATATTTAGTTATGGTATAAGACTTTCGCGTCATGTCTCTCTTCTGCTCCATTTTTATTACTCTTCATTAGCGGTTCCGTATTAGTTGTGGTACTAAAACATATGCGCAAAATACTGATGTTTTTCTATTTTTTTTTGGTTCTTTACCCTAGTGTATTGCAACGTCTGGGCATTCAGAAATTGACTCTGGCGGTTACTCTTTGCTTCGTTAAAGTAAAACTGCACTATCCTTCTGATACAGACACGCAGGTTGGCAACATTACAGCAGATAGTCTATAACCTGTTTCTGGTTCCCGGGCTAGTGACTACCTGCGACTCTTTGGCTCGGTTGCTCAATTTGTGATACTAAATTCAGTCAAAAAGTTGTAATCATTTCACTGTATCCTGCCGAATAGTGCACATTGTGGTTCGTCTGATCCGTTTATCAAAATTAGTGGGAACAATGTAGTGGCCATGACCTTTTTATTTCCTCATTTTACCTCCCGACCGACTGCAGCGCAGAAGTCAATGTAAGCGGATTCTGTCAGTAGCTTTTACACTACCCCAAGACGTCGCGTCTTGGGGAATGCAAGTATTTCCTTCAAAAAACTGGTTTTGTTGCGACAGTTAAGATGGCTCGGTCATGTCCTACGCATGGCACCTGAGCGTCTACCGCGTCGCGCTCTACTCGCTCGTCATGGACCTGGCTGGAAGCGATCGCGTGGTGGTCAGCCTTCCACTTGGCGGCAGCACATGAAATCGCTTACGTCTTGTCTAGCCGCTGTTGGACCCGTACGTCTTCCAGGATGAGGACCCAAAGATGGGGAGTGCCAATGGCTTAGGACTCTTGAAGACATGGCCCGCAACCGGAATCAGTGGAAGAATTGTGTACAGTGTTGTGTTGATTCACATGTTTAATTCTACAAACATTGAAAATGACAAAACAGAGAAAAATCGGCGTGTGACAAACAAACTAAAAATGTTTTGTTCTGTATTTTTGTCAAAATATTCCATTTTCTTGCGGTATATTAGCTGAAGTGTGTTGCCCACCTTCAGCTAGCATGCCACAACGATTATGACGCAATGACTGTCTCTTATCCACTGATTTCCATGGCTTTCTTGGCTCTATGTCTAGTTACTAGACTGTTGAGATTACATACATACATACAAATGTACCCATGGAGCTATGAATCAGCAGGTGACGGACAACGAGAAATACCAACTGACTATCGCAAGCGGCAGTAGAGTGCAATATGACTGTAGTTAAGTCCAGAGTTTCTTAATGGGACTTGACATCACTCGCTTATCCTGGCCAAAGTGGGAAATTGACTTAGGGTGCACCATTCTGTCTGAGCCTTCAGGTCGGGAGTGAGTCCAGCGAATCGCGCTGTTATAGCCGCCGTCGCTTCTATTACAACGCTTTCGCTTTCTTACTGATCGGATTCGTATCGACATACCCTGTGAGACTTAGTCGCCAACAATTTCTAGGTCACTGTATCTCAGGGACCACAGGCTCCACACGGCTACTTGTAACTCCGAGAAAAATCGGACAGCGACCTTCGGTGGGTGCGCTTATACAGGTTTCACTAAAGGTCACGCACTTGGTATTTATAGCACAGTTGGCCTGGTTATTGGAAGGTGACATGATTGCCACCTAATAATGGCAACCAAAGGTGATTATCAGTGTGACGTACATACTACTTGCTAGGGGTATCAATTAGGAGATTGCGCACTCGGCATTTTGGTAGCAGTGTGTGAAGGCGAATGAATACAACTACCTTCTGATAGCGTTGTCACTGATAGTGCATTACATAAACGTCCAACTGTAACCTTGTTATAGTAGTGAATGTTTAGGAATCACATCCAGTGCAAACTTTTTGTAGGACCACAAGGTATCCACAACACGCGCTGAGACTGCTTTTTGTTGGTTTTCATAACGAGGCTCCAATCTTTTCCACAAATTCACATGAGTGCGGCAAGGACCAGCAACTTTGAATAGCAGCGGGTGACATCCGTCAAGTCGCTGTTGTTAAACAGGCGCCGGCTTTTAATAAGGTGAGCGCTTGTCAGGCAGAGGTTTACCGTGACCTTGAACACTACTGCTCCATTCGCTGGAACGATATGATCCCGAGCCAGCCAATTGTCTCCACAATTCGGTATTGATCAGCCTGTCTTTTGCTAAGGGTTTTGAGCTCTAGCTAGATGTTTTTATGTTGTGGTACTTAAACTTTCCCTTCCTTCGTACAACCCGTGTATTAATGCTTCATTTTTCTAACCCTTATAAACTCCCTCATAATTAGTATTATTGTTCCAGATAGCGCACTTTCGTCATTTTTGCACTTGATATTTCTTATTTCACGCAGCCATCACCATGAGGGCTATTATTGTGGGATCCTTTAGCATTAACCATCATCCTCATTTCACATTAGCTGAAGGTGAAAACGCGTTAGCTACTGTTCCGCAATACCAAAAGATAAGTTACATTAAAAGCAAGAGATGCAAACATTACAGAATACTATATAAAAGCCAAATACGTACTATGATGCTAAGTATCACATTACGCATCGGGTGTGAGATCTTAGTTGTAGCGGAACGACAAAGAAACTCGCAATACAAGCGCCAATGAGGCCGGATCTTTGCATGTCAACAAGTGTATCCAATCAAGCATGCTCAGTTTTTCAGATCCCAGTCTAGCAGTCTGGAAGCACCTACTGACGTTCAACTCATCGCTTGGTCCCCTCTCCTTCCATCCAGACCTCAGGCGCGCAGACAACGCACGATGCGGGTGTCGGTGTGCTGAAATGCGCAACATGAGGCCTAACCCTCGGAGCCTGGTGCGTTATATAATGAGGCTGACCGGTGCACTCGCTCTTCCTTCACCAAATACGCGGCGCTGAACACACTCTTTGCTCACTCAATCTTTCAACCAGACATGAGCTAGGCTGCGAAGGCAGCTATGGTCGAGCTTAACATGCCTCTTTAAGCTGAGTGAAAAAGGGAAGGTGATAGAAAGCAACATTGTTTCGCACCGCTGGAGGTATTGAAGGACGGCGAAAGTTTACTGTATACGCTCACACTGCCCGAATCATGCGCGTGCAGCGTTCTCCGGTACACTATTTCTCAGTAGACAGTCTCAAAGCGCACATCGCTCAAGAGAAACAAAGGCCCCCTTGATTTCTAGGAACGCAACTACGGTGGGTCGACAATAAGCAGCGGTGCTCCAACATCTGGCGTAAACTCAAGATGTGGTCAATGCAGCCTCGATTTCGATGAAACCGGCCTGATCCTTGCGCATCTGGCTTTCACGTTTGATAGTCAATCCATGAAGTACTACAGAGGCAAGTAACTTGGAAACATTTGAGTACAGACTGCTTCCTCTATGGTTGTCGCATTCTGAACGGGAGCCTCTCATGAAAATTGTGACTATAGCTGAGCGGCTCTAGTCTGTTGGGACAGTTTCGTCCAAAAAGTGAGCTGGTGAAAGTCCATCTGCTCCAGTGACCTTGTTCAATTTCAGCCGTCTGATCTTGCTTTCTATTTCTGCGCATGTGAGCGAATCCAAGGGGCTACCCAGAGAGTAGACCACTCATTGCCCAATGGCGGAGCTGCAATTCGGACTGATTAGATTGCTTTTCTTGACGTTCGGCCCAAAGCTTCATACTCTTTAACAAGCTGGGGATCGACTGTTCACTCTCATTTCATATGGTCTCGGTAACACCAGGTTTTCTGCTTCCCGTTTCTCGTATCAGACGGAATAACTTCTGATAGTTACCAAGTTACCGAAACACGATGAGACCACCACGCTTGGTGCTCTCTCTTCAGGCTAGCACCCAGTTTCGCCCTAAAAACAGCGAGTCTCACGGTATTCGCTCCCACTCGGAACACGTCGACGAGCATCCAGAATTTCTAGTGGCGGCCAAAACATCAAAAGTTGCCTGAATTTATAGCAATGGCAAGATTCTGTAAGGTTACCTAGGCGAGACAAGGGAACGATTAGGATTCTCAACCAAACTCTTTGGTTCAAAAACTGACCGCAAGAAAGCGGGGTTTTGGCACTGGGTTGCAGAGTCCGTTTTCTGGAGTAAGTAGACACCTTCACTCCAACCCCTAACCTGGAGGGCCAGAAGACTGAGTTTGTCAGACCTCTAACCATTGACCAATCTGGTATGAGTGATTCTGAAGGTGTGAAAACAGCACCCAGCATGGTCTAATGGGCCGCCGAGGCACACCAACCATCGCACTGCGTCAAGGTCCAGTCGTCGTGACCGGGATTACTAGAGTACTGTTCGTGCTCTTTATTTTAGATTCACTAAGGCGTCCTGTTGATTCCTGACCCATTGATTCGCTCGATTTTCTCATCCTTTCGACTATGTCCCTACTAGTAATTTTTCCGTCTTTTTCAATTTCAGAACCTTTGTTGCCTCATCTCGTACAGTGGACAGTTCACCATACATCAGCTATGGTCAATCTTGGCTGCTCAGTGTCTACACTTCGGATCTCCGGAGTTCATCCTTTGCTTTGCATTTCAAGATGTCTCAAACTGGTGGAGAGCGGCGATGTTAAGTTTTCTGATCCTCCTCCTTTTGACTACATGGGTCGCACTTTCTCTTTGTCACGATCGTTTATCGACTCTACTCCTCCCAGGTTCAATGATAACAGCAAGATTATTGTCGTTGAGGGGAACATTGGCTCAGGAAAGTCATATTTGGCTTCCAAATTGGCTGAGCACTTTGGCCTTAACTACTTCCCTGACCCAACGGAAGATGATATATACATTTTCCGACAGATTAACCCACCATTTGATTTGCGCTGCCACAATTCACTGCTACCTCTCTCAGCCAAATACTACACATGTGAGATGTTTTGGAACGAGCCAGATCTCATAAATATGGGAAAGCCCTTGTATCTACAGTTTCAATTCTACGTTAGACGGTACTGGAATTATCTGAAGGGTCTATGCACTTTATTCAACACTGGTAGTGCCCACTTTTCTTTCACTCAGTACCAAAGGGAGGGGATTCGTCACTGACAGGAGTCCGTTTTCTGATATCGCCTTTTCTGATGCCTTTACCCAAGCTGGTCACTTTTCTGATCTAGGTACCTTTATCGCTTTCTGCCACATTGTACTTACCACAGCTCATCGTTGGTTCAATCAAACTCATGGCATCACTAGCAAATTTCTTTGGAAACCGCATTTAATCATCTACGTCAAATCGACTAATGATCAAATAAGAGAACGGATACGGAAGCGCAACTTAGTGAGTCTGACTAAATTCGACTGAGTGGTATTTAGCCATGGGAGATGAATTCACTAAATCTAACGGATGAATTCTTGGATACTCTCACAAGCACTCTAGAAAAAAGCTACCTTGCTCGTATGAGTCGCTATTCAGAGATTATGACACTTGATGGAAGGACGATAAACGTTTATGATGACGATGACATACGAATCGTGAGTTTTTACTGTTGTCATTTTATATATCTAGCTGTGATCGTTTACCACTATTCACCCTTCACTCGTACCCCGTACTTTAAGTGCTTCCCATTGGCGCAGGTTTCGTTTTCGGCCGTATACTTCGGTTTTGCTTCTCAGGTAGTCTTCGTATCCACAGCAATTTGTTTCGTGAAATATTACTACTGCACTCATATTCCCAGCAAGTAATTTCAACTTCACGCTTCATATCCGGGAAATAAAACTGGTTTCTACCGTGAACATTTATCTTTTTCTCTCTCTCTCTACATATATATATATATATATATATATATATATATATATATATATATATATATATATATATATATATGCCGTCAGACAGATGCATCATATAACATGCTATTTCAGGTGACACCGTGATTTCTTTCGGGTTGCAATGATGCCAGCTTAGCGTTGTCAAACACCTTTGTACATCCCCTTGTACTTCTGTCGCATTCACGCGCACACACTGAGATTCAGGCAAGTCATCGACCTTGATTCACGGACAGCGGCGACACGCTGTGGCATTCAAAGCGAAATGCTGGGGCACAAGTAACATTCTCGGCACTGGTGAATTGGTGAATTGCTAGCGCCCAGAACGGGCGACCAAGTGAACAATACATAGTAACACACTATGCAGAACAGCACACGGCCGGTAGTAGTTCCACAAACATTTTACTTCTCGCTTACCTCGGACAAGCGACGATCGGACCGACTCTGACTTACTTTACGGCACGGCATCCATAACACACACTAACAATAAGTCATCACTGTTCTACTGTGCTTTTACTTCTGTTTTACCTCACATCGTAACCTTTTCAAAGTTATTTTTCTCATACTGCTCATTTTGTCAATATTCCTATGTCGTATCCCTACACTGCCTCATGCGGAGGTTTATGCTGCATACATCATGCTTCATCACAGTTGGGCAACACCGACTTACACTTAAACTAGATATTCCGAATTTAGATAGAAAATATTCTACTTTATTTGATTTGCTCAGTTCTGTTATTCTACTGCATATTCCGGGTCAATGTTGCGCGATTATTTTCCTTCAATTTATGTGTTGGCTGTTTGATATCCCCCTTGTAGCTGCGCTTGATGTGAATGTTGACAAGGTACCTACCTGTTTAACACTCTCCACCTCCATTACTGGCTCCAAGAGACTTTGGATCGTTGTTAGGGGAATGTGGTGCACGGTCCTTGTGGACGTGCTAGGCTCAAAGTGTGGTTTCATGCATTCATTGTGGAGCGAAATTCGGTCTACCCACCGCCTTGTGTACACCTCGTATGCATGGCTTTCCAGTTAGGCGTAACTTTTTCTGCTCTGTTTCTTAAAGGACTGTACGCTGGCTCCGTTGTTGAAACATGGCTCCCGGTTTTATTCCTTCGGGTTTACACTGGATACAAGTTGTGTGGGTGGTGCAACGTTAGCCACCCGTGGTCCCTCTGTAGGCGCAAGCCTCTTGTGGCTGTCCCCGTGGAGGCCACAGTCACAGCCAAATCTGGACCTGAATGCTTCCAACCCATATATGTGGTTGGTGGCATCCGATTCCGGATTTGCTCGTCACGGCAGCCTCCGCTTGCACCTACTCAAGGAGCATAGGTGGCTTGCGCTGCGCTCATTGATCCATCTACACACCCATATCCTGTTAAAACCCCAATGAATTGGACCGGGAGGCATGTGGATGGTAACTACGTTTCATCAACGGGGCCGGCCTACACTTCCACATCATGCACAACAGCAGCACCCCTGTCTATCACAACATTATCCTCACCATCATCGTCATCATACAAGTTAGCTGTAGGTTGAAAACACCATAGCTATTGTGCCGCAATACAAAGGATAAGAAGCAACAAACTGTGGTACGTCGGCTGAGTCCCCAGTAACCGATGGACATCGTTCCGGGGAGCTAACAGCGCGCTATCGTGCCGCAAAAATTTATATTACGCCTAACGATTGAGATCGTGCTTGGAAGGGGATGCTAAGCAGGAGGGCTTTGGACAAAGGAACTCACAACACAAACGCTATTGGCACTGGCTCTTAGCCATATCAGCAAATGTATCCAGCCAAACGTGTTTATCGTCCTTAGGACCTCAGCCAGGCAGTCGGGATGCACCAACCGAGGTCAACTTCGAAGTGAGGGTTTTTATCTCTCTTGACAAACTCATCGCTTGGCCTCCCCTCCTCTTCCTCCAACCGCACCCCCGGCGCACAAACAATGCACGTCGTGGGAATCATGCATACCAGACGTACACAAGGCGGTTGCATAGTCGCAGCTCGCTCTAGACTTAATGCTTGGAACCGCACTTTGAGCCTAGCACGGTCACGGAGACCGTGACCAATTAACGATCAGTTGTCTCCTGCAAGCAGTATAAGCGATGTAGCGGTTTTCCGACAATTGAGCACATTGTCAACATTCACATCAAGCGCAGCCACACCGCGGATACCAATCAACAGCCAACACTTGAACCGCAAGCGACTTAACACGCAGGCACACGTACAGAATAAATGCAACGATGTACCCCATCAACCGCATTAATGGCCTGGGTTAGTAAATCGAATGGAAGCGGACGTAGCGTACACACCAATCGCTGCACTGATTATGCTTAGATAATCAGCTGGCTCCTCGTCTTTTTCAGACTGGCCACGCTGGTGGATTCCAGTCCCGCTTGGCTCAGGCACTCGCGACCGTGTGTGCTACATCACCATGCGCTAGACGTCGATGGGGTAGACTACATCGGCGCCTGTCGTTTCCGTACTTGGCGTTTCTTCTCCGCATTTAAAAATGCTTTCTCCTGTATCTGAGCAACCTCTCACTTGATCAGTCCACGCCATTCGCATTGATCAACTGTCTTTGATTCCCAACGTCTGAACTCAACCTTAGTTCGTGATGTACTCATCTTGATTGTGTCATGGTAACGTACCTTTAGTTTTCCCATATGCCGCTTCCCTTAGCTATGCCGTCCAGTATTTGAATTCATGCAACCGATATTCCTCTGC
Organism: Dicrocoelium dendriticum; assembly: GCA_944474145.2. NCBI lineage: Eukaryota > Metazoa > Platyhelminthes > Trematoda > Plagiorchiida > Dicrocoeliidae > Dicrocoelium > Dicrocoelium dendriticum. The sequence continues at coordinate 48,247,791 of OX104070.1, read as the reverse complement.
CACGTCAGGTGCCGCAGCAAAGGCACGTCGTCCCCTCCCTATATACCACTGCGGCGCAGCACTTCCGGGTCCACAACATCGTCGCACCAATCGATGCGCAGAATCCATCGCATACACTGTTGTTGAAGCCACTACAAATTACTGACCTACTTCCTGTATAACGTCCACGGTTCGCTGCCGTATAGATGAACGGACAGAACCATAGGCTTGTATACCATATATGGTTAGGCACATCCGATCCCATATTTGCCTACTCCTACGGCCTCCGTAGGACAGGCACAGAACGCCTGCGCCCAGCAGCGATCATGGGCGACTTGCGCTGCACCACCCACGCACCCCTTCATCCAGTGTAAATCCGAAGGAATAAGTCCGGGAGGCAGTTGAATGGGAACGACATTACATTAACGGAGCTGGCCCACGCTCCTTCAACATGCACAGCAGCGGCATTACAGCCGATCTAATTTGGGAATCATGCGTACTAGACGTACACAAGGCAATGGTTGGACTGAAGTCGGCTATACACTGGATGCATGGAACCATACGGCCACGATGACTGTGCACCCCGTCCCCCAGCAACCATCCAGTCTCCTGGAGCTTGTACTCACAGTGGAGCATGTTAAACCGGTAGACACCTTGACAACATTCACATCAAGGTGCATCGGGGGTATAAACCCCTAACATATACTTCGAGGGAAAATAAACATGCAAAATTGGTACGGAATATGCACCAGGATAACAAACTGAGCAAATCAAATAAAGTGGAATACTTTTTATCCGAATTAAGAGATGAAGTCGCTGTAGTCTATATGCCTATATATGTATAGGTATCATTTTCTTATTCCAAATGCACTTCCTTATTCTGTAACTTCGATTTCTCTTCCTATCTTTTGCTTACTTCACGTGACTGCCACAGCAGGGACTGCTAGGGCAGGAAACGTGAGCATTAACTGGTTGGCCAGGGTGCGATATGGGTGTTCCGTTTTAGATCCATCAATAACTCTGAGCACTTCATCAATTCCTGGCTTAACGATTTACTCAAGATGGAACACTCACGGATTTCTCCTATCGTACCAGTCCCATCCGAACTTGAACTTGTAATATTAGTCCTGTAGGATCCTGGAGTATATATATATATATATATATATATATATATATATATATTGCAAAAGTCTGCTAACAGACATAATGCCATCAGAAACCATGGGATTCAAACGAAAGTACAGAAACAGTACAATAAAACACAACACAACAGTGTCCATGGTTTCCTCAGAGGGCGAGATACTACCCGGTTGCCCAAGCCGAAGTAGGGTGTTGACTTAGGGGACACCACCCCGAGCCTTTGGCTGAATAGCCTGCCCGCAAGGCAGCGGAGCGAATTCAGGGAATCGCGCCCATTGGGAGCCGGTGACTGATTGCTCAGTTCATACGCCTTTCGTTTGTTCCTTTGTCAAACAGGGGCCCAATGCTCCCCAGAAGTACAGCATAAGGCTGCTGGAATACAATGCTTCGCCAGGTTGAAGCAAGGATCCTGGAGTACTCAGTAGCAACATGTGTAGCAAACGTTTGAAACTCGCTTCGGTTCCGGTCACTAATTACTCGAGTAGCGAGACCAACATCTGAGCTGACTTTGAACCTCCTCGGTTTAAATAGCTTCCAGCTGTGATCTCGAGTCCAACTGCCAAGTCTTAGCTGAGAAAACTACCTCAGCTCGTTTCCCCGTTCTCCTCGTAGGATACGCCTAGTATATATGAGCTCTCCACGACGTCGGTGATATATATATATATATATATATATATATATATATATATATATATATATATATATATATATGGTTGGCGGCATCCGGTTTCGGATCTGCCTGTCACTGTGGCAAGCCACAGGACGCCTGCGCCTACAGAGGGACCATGGATGGCTTGCGCTGCACCACCCACAGCTCCAACCACACCCCATATCCAGTGTAAACTTGAAGAAATAAGACCGGGAGGTATGCGGATGGGAACCACGTTTCATCAACGGAGCCGGCCCACACTTCTTCACAGGCAAACACAAGCACACTGTATTTGGGAATCAAGCGCACACAAGGCGGTGGCTGGGCCATAGTCCGCTCCACACTGAGTGCATGGAACCACTCTTTGATCCTAACACGACCACAAGGACCGTGCACCCTGTCCCCTCCAGCAACGACCAACTGTCTCCTGGAGCCAGTATGGACGAGGTAGTGGGTAATAGACAGGTAGGCACCTTGTCAACGTGCACATCAAGCGCAGCCACACCTGGGATATCAAGCAACAGCCCATCACTTGAGAGAGAGGGAGAGACACAAAGAAAATAACTCGATTAATGCATAAGGAAACGGGGACAAACCTTGCGTTAATGAGCATATGAAATAAGTTGTGTACAAACGAATCCTAGATAAGTCCACGAGGTCAGAAAGTATACCTTACGGAAATGCCACGAACACAAAAATGTTATGGAAATCGAGTACAATTGGCTTAAGCGAGGTGTGCAGGTTAATGGAATAGATTACAGGTAGACATTTATATGAGAAAGAAAGGCATTAGGACAAAACTTAAAACCTACCACCTAAAATAAAGAGACTTAGCATGCAAGCACGCGGTTAGTAAATCGAATGCAGCGTGCCTACAAACGCTGCGTTCTCTGCAGAAACCGTCGTCGCTTCGGTAGGGGTCCCGAGTGGCCTCGCTCATGGCTCACTAAGCCTGCCTGACTAAGGCACTCCCGACCGCATGTTCTTCAGCACCATGCGCTTGATGTCGATGGAGAACAACCCATCGGTGCTTGCCGCTTCCGCACTTGCCGCTTCTTCTCTGCATGCATAAGCGCTTTCTCCTGCACCTCCGCAACTGCCTTCGTGATTAGATCGCGCCATGCACGCCGATCAGCCGCTTTCGATTCCCATGACCTGCAATCAAGATTAGAACGTGTGAGGCTCACTTTAATCTTGTCCTGGTATCGTAAGTTTGGTTTCCTCACGTACTGCTTCTCAATACTCAGCTGACCATATAATAATTGGTTCGGTATCCGCGTCGAATCCATACGGCTCACATGACCGATCCACATAAGATGTCTCAATAAAAGTATGCAGTCCACTGCATACATTCAACTTTGTCGCAACACTTCCGTGTCTGCAACTCTGTCTCCCAAGCCGATGCGCAAAATCCGTTGCAGACACTGCGGATGGAATTGCTCGAGATATCGCACATCCCGCCGGTACATCGTCCACGTTTCACTGCCGTATAGAAGAACGGACAGTACCATGGATTTGTACACCATCAGCTTCGTGCCAACGGTAAGCTGGTGGCTGTTCCACACTGGGTACTCAAGCTTCCCGAATGCCGCCGCAGCCTTCGACACGCGGATACGCAGCTCACTGTGTAGCTGCTGATCAGCCGACATCACACTCCCAAGGTAGCAGAAGCGGGAGGTGGTTTCTAATACTTCAGCACCAATGCTGATTTGCGGCGATATTGAAGATTGCACTTCCGGAGAAGGCTGCAAGAGACAGAAAGTTTTGCTTGTGTTGACGGTGAGCCCAAATTTGGCCACTGTCGACGCCAGAGCACTAGTCATATGCTGCAACTCATCCGCGCTGTGTGAAAGCAATGCACAGTCGTCAGCGAACAGCAACATACGGATAGTTGTCTCATAGACTAGAGTTGTCGCACCGAAACGACGGATGTTCAGCAATCCACCATCAATACGGTGCTCCACAGGAACACCGTAAGCACAAGCGGCATCAGAAGCACAGGAGAACATTGCATGAAGATATATATTAAACAGGGCAGGAGCTAAGACAGCCTTGCTTCACACCAGAAACAACTGCAGTCTTCCGAGGTCTCTCCACTCAGCTGCACCCTCGCTCGCATACCACTGTGCAGACATTCAATTAGACTTACAAATATACGCGGGCAACCAAACTTACCCAACACCAGCCACAATGCCTCGCAGTTCACCGTATCAAATGCCTTGGTGAAATCAACAAAAAGCGAGTACAATGGCGGGTGTCGTTCTCTGAACTTCTCCTGCAACTGACGAGCCGCAAACGGCTCGACCCGAACGGAATCCACGTTGCTCTTCCGCCACGTTCGGTTCCACAACCTGACTGACGAGGCGGTTGAGCAGGGTTCGGGCAATCACCTCGCCCACAAAACTCAGTAAGTCGATGCCACGATAATTCGTGCAACATTGCTTGCTCCCTTTGACCATGTACGGTGGTAGCACAAGGGCATCCTTCAACTCAGGAGGCACCTCCTCCTCAATCCATACGCGTTGCATCAAGTGGAACAGCACAGTCCCCATTGCTGGGGTCCGCCGTTTTTCAATACTTCAGGCAGGATCCCGTCGGCCCCGGCACACATGCCGTTTCGCAGCTGAGCAAGTGCTCTCTGCGTCTCATCCAGTGTCGGCGTGTCCGCCAGGTTCGCCTTCACATCGTGCTGCTTGAGGCCGTTCAATGTAGGCCAGTCCATCCCTGAACGGTTGTTGAAGAGACAGTCAAAGTGTTCTCGCCAGATCTGCATTGAGTCTACAGTCTGTGTGCAGGTAGCGCCTGAGTTACCATCGATCAGTGTCCTCAGCAGCTCCAACCTCGGTCCATACACCGCATTCAAGGAGTCAAAGAATTCCTTGGGTTGGTGGCGTTCAGAGTAGAATTCAATCTGCTTCGCCTTCTCCGTCCACCATGCATTTTTTATGCGACGGAGCTCTCGGGTCAATCACTGTCGAAGTTTGCGAAACTGACTATTCTTCCCTGAGTCACTGGGGTCTGCAACATGTGCAGCAAATGCTGCATTCTTCTCTGACACCAATGCGTCAATCGTCACATTGTTGTCATCAAACCAATCAGGCCGCTTACAGTTTGCGCGCCCGATGTTCTCCTCGGCAGCAGCTGTCACCTGGTCGCGAATGTGGTGCCACAGGTCGCCCACTGTGGCTATACAGTCCACATCACCACACAGGCGTGCAGCCATCGCCTTCTCCAGCTCAGTACGTTTCGCCACAGTACCGAGGGAGAGAATGTTAAATTTATGCCGATTCACGGCGGGAGTGCAATACATCGATTTACGAAGATATATGTACAGTTTGGTCCGCACCAACTTGTGATCAGTGCCACGTTCAGCTCCACGCAGTACACGTGTCATGCGCACTTCACGCATATCACGCTGACGTACGATGACATAGTCGAGCAGGTGAGCGTGACCACTCCGTGGGTGCGTCCAAGTTGCTATATCACTCGCACTCAGTGCAAACCGAGTGTTCGTGATCGTCAGGCCGTGAGTGGCACACAGTGAGAGCAGCCTGTCACCGTTCGCGTTCACTGAACCAATGCCATGCGCACCGATAACGTCTGTCCACGCTGATGCATCACGCCCAACGCGCGCATTGAAATCACCCAGCAGAAATAGTCGGTCGCTCTTCGGCACAGACCGTATCACGGAGGATAGCTCAGTGTAGAACTGATCACACGTGTCATCAGGATAACACATGGTCGGATCGTACGTGCTTATAATGATGGCCAACTTACCTCTTCCGAGTCGTAGGCGAACAGTCATCAGTCGCGCGCTGATGCCCGTTGGTTCACCCACCAGCTGGCCATTCAGGCGATCGGATATTGCAAATCCGACCCCATGTTCACGTGGTGCTGAGGCGGCGTTCCCCACCCAGTAGAATGTGTAGCCAGCACTTGCTTCATGTAACTTACCTTGCTCAGCGAGCCGAGTTTCACTGAGCACCGCAATATCGATGTGGTAGCGCGCCAGCTCCATTGCGACCAGTGCAGTGCGTCGCTCCGGGCGCTCGCTGGAGTTCCGGTCCAGTAGTGTGCGCACGTTCCAGCACCCGATGCTGAGTGCTTTCCTTGCAGGCATACGATTGCATTGGTGGGCAATCGCACGCGAGGTGGTCGTTGTCCTTCGGAGGTTTGCTTGAGGGACTCCACCCGGAGCCTTTGGCTCAATAGCCTGACCCACACGGCAGTGGGTGGTTTGGAGGTTTGCTTGGGGGACTCCACCCGGAGCCTTTGACTCAATAGCCTGACCCACAAGGCAGTGGGTGGTTTGGAGGTTTGCTTGAGGGACTCCGCCCGGAGCCTTTGGCTCAATAGCCTGACCCACAAGGCAGTGGAGAGCAGATCCAGCTCGGGAATGTGATTGCAGAGACAGATGGGGATCTGCTTGACGGCCGTCACACGCAGCCTTTGAGGTTCTGGAACAGTTATCATATGTTCTGCGACCGTAATTGGATACGCACCTGCGACCACGGCCAGACGCAGGTGGGTTTTTGGCGGGTTTGCACCAATTTGACCAGGGGCTGCCTGGCTTGAGGCGGGCAGTAGCAAACCATTGAACACCCGGAGGTGTCCTCCCACCGTCAGAGATAATGCGTGGCACTCGTGCTCTACGCCAATCGAGCATTGAGAATATCACCCGTAACCTGTTGTCTCCCATGGCTGGGTTTTACGGGAAGTGGGCCATCGACCACTTCCTAACCTCCGGAGAGGATGGACTAGGATACTGCCAGGGCGCCCAATCCTGACAGGAGAACGACTCGGGTCCTCAGCCAAAGCCTTCGATTAAATGAACACTCGAAAGGCAGCGGGTCTAGCACATGGTCAGTTAGCCGACTCATGCGGATTGGTGTCCTGGATCTTAGCAGGGAGAAGAGCGAAACCTAACTCCCACCCAGCGGTCGCCACGTGTAGTCGCCCAGGACATGAGACTATGGCGCAACAGTAGCAGCAGTGGGTAGACCATCTGTCAGGATCTAGCCACCACCAGCCTCAGCGAACCATAGGCTCTCCCGCCTATATATATATATATATATATATATATATATATATATATATATATACATATGTACATATATATACATATATATGTTGAGGCTGATGTTGCATTCTTGATGCTTCTTCACCGCAGTTGGGCTAAACCAACTTACACTTAAACTAGGTCTTTTTCAGCTGGATAAATTTCATTCCGCTTTATTTGGTTCGTTCTGCCTCCCTGAATAATGTTCTATTAACTGGCCACGTTGCTTACACTAATTGCGCTTATCTTCGGTAATTTTGTTGCGTTTGTAGCATTTTAAGTAACTTGTGGACATTTCTTACTTATCACGGATTTGTTGCTGACCAACTTACTTCATATGGTAATTTAGCGAAGAGTTATGCCACCGTATCTGTATGCATTATTGGATTTATTTTTTTCAGCTTGTCGTTTAAATTGTATGTGGCTGTAGTTTGATATCCTTGGTATGGTTGCGCTTGATGTGTATGTTGACAAGGTGCCTACCTGTCTATTACCCACTACCTCGTCCATACTGGCTCCAGGAGACAGTTGGTCGTTGCTGGAGGGGACGGGGTGCACGGTTCTTGTGGCCGTGCTAGGCTCAAAGAGCGGTTCCATGCACTCAGTGTGGAGCGGACTACGGTCCAGCCACCGCCTTGTGTGCGCTTGATTCCCCAAATACAGTGTGCTTGTGTTTGCCTGTGAAGGAGTGTGGGCCGGCTCCGTTGATGAAACGTGGTTCCCATCCGCATGCCTCCCGGTCTTATTCCTTCGGGTTTACACTGGATATGGGGTATGTGGTTGGAGCTGTGGGTGGTGCAGCGCAAGCCATCCATGGTCCCTCTGTAGGCGCAGGCGTCCTGTGGCTTGCCACAGTGACAGGCAAATCCGAAACCGGATGCCGCCAACCATGTATGTATGTATGTATGTATGTATGAAGCAGGTGCTGGCTACACATTCTACTGGGTGGGGAACGCCGCCTCAGCACCACGTGAACATGGGGTCGGATTTGCAATATCCGATCGCCTGAATGGCCAGCTGGTGGGTGAACCAACGGGCATCAGCGCGCGGCTGATGACTGTTCGCCTGCGACTCGGAAGAGGTAAGTTTGCTACTTTTATAAGCACGTACGGTCCGACCATGTGTTATCCTGATGACACGCGTGATCAGTTCTACACTGAGCTATCCTCCGTGATACGGTCTGTGCCGAGGAGCGACCGACTATTTCTGCTGGGTGATTTCAACGCGCGCGTTGGGCGTGATGCATCAGCGTGGACAGATGTTATCGGTGCGCATGGCATTGGTTCAGCGAATGCGAACGGTGACAGGCTGCTCTCACTGTGTGCCACTCACGGCCTGACGATCACGAACACTCGGTTTGCACTGAGTGCGAGTGATATAGCAACTTGGACGCACCCACGGAGTGGTCACGCTCACCTGCTCGACTATGTCATCGTACGTCAGCGTGATATGCGTGAAGTGCGCATGACACGTGTACTGCGTGGAGCTGAGTGTGGCACTGATCACAAATTGGTTCGGACCAAACTGTACATATATTTTCGTAAATCGATGTATTGCACTCCCGCCGTGAATCGGCGTAAATTTAACATTCTCTCCCTCGGTACTGTGGCGAAACGTACTGAGCTGGAGAAGGCGATGGCTGCACGCCTGTGTGGTGATGTGGACTGTATAGCCACAGTGGGCGACCTGTGGCACCACATTCGCGACCAGGTGACAGCTGCTGCGGAGGAGACCATCGGGCGCGCAAACTGTAAGCGGCCTGATTGGTTTGATGACAACAATGTGACGATTGACGCATTGGTGTCAGAGAAGAATGCAGCATTTGCTGCACATGTTGCAGATCCCAGTGACTTGGGTAAGAGTAGTCAGTTTCGCAAACTTCGACGGCGACTGACCTGAGAGCTCCGTCGCATTAAAAATGCATGGTGGACGGAGAAGGCGAAAGCGGATGGAATGCTACGCTGAACGCCGTCAACACAAGGAATTCTTTGACTCCTTGAAGGCGGTGTATGGACCGAGATTGGAGCTGCTGAGGACACTGATCGATGGTAGTTCAGGCGCTGCCTGCACCCAGACTGCAGACATAATGCAGATCTGGCGGAAACACTTTGACTGTCTCTTAAACAACCATTCAGAGATCGACTGGCCTACATTGAACGGCCTGAAGCAGCACGATGTGAAGGCGGATCTGGCGGATACGCCGAGACTGGATGAGACGCAGAGAGCACTTGCTCAGCTGCGAAACGGCAAATGTGCCGGAGGTGACGGGATCCCACCCTGAAGTATTGAAACACGGTGGACCCGCGTTGTTGACTGCGCTGCACCACTTGGTGCAACGCGTGTGGATTGAGGAGGAAGTGCCTTCTGAGCTGAAGGATGCCCTTGTGCTACCACTGTACAAGGGCAAAGGGAGCAAGCAATGTTGCACGAATTATCGTGGCATCAACTTGCTGAGTTGTGTGGGCAAGGTGATTGCCCGAATCCTGCTCAATCGCCTCGTGAGTCAGATTGTGGAACCAAACGTGGCGGAAGAGCAATGTGGATTCCGTTCGGGTCGCAGCACTATAGATATGGTGTTTGCGGCTCGTCAGTTGCAAGAGAAGTGTAGAGAACGACACCAGCCATTGTACTCGCTTTTTGTTGATTTCACCAAGGCATTTGATACGGTGAACCGCGAGGCAATGTGGCTGGTGTTGGGTAAGTTTGGTTGCCCGCGTAAGTTTGTAAGTTTAATTGAATGTCTGCACAGTGGTATGCGAGCGAGGGTGCAGCTGAGTGGAGAGACCTCTGATGACTTTACAGTTGTCTCTGGAGTGAAGCAAGGCTGTGTGTTAGCTCCTGCCCTGTTTAATATCTATCTTCATGCAATGTTGTCTTGTGCTTTTGATGCGGCTTGTGCTTACGGTGTTCGTGTGGAGCACCGTATTCATGGTGGGTTGCTGAACATCCGTCGTTTCGGTGCGAGAGCTCTAGTCTGTGAGACAACCATCAGTATGTTGCTGTTTGCTGACGACTGTGCGTTATTTTCACACAGCGCGGATGAGTTGCAGCACATGACTAGTGCTCTGGCTTCGACAGCGGCCAAATTCGGGCTCACCATCAACACAAGCAAAACTGTCTGTCTCTTTCAGCCTTCACCGGAGGTGCAACCTTCAATATTGCCGCAAATCAGCATTGGTGCTGAAGTATTGGAAACCACCTCCCGCTTCTGCTACCTTGGGAGTGTGATGTCGACTGATCAGCAGCTACACGTTGAGTTGCGTAATCGCGTGTCGAAGGCGGCAGCGGCATTCGGGAAGCTAGAGTACCGAGTGTGGAACAACCATCAGCTTAGCATTGGCACGAAGCTGATGGTGTACAAATCCATGGTACTGTCCGTTCTTCTCTACGGCAGTGAAACGTGGACGATGTACCGTCGGGATGTGCGATATCTCGAGCGGTTCCATCAGCAGTGTCTGCGACGAATTTTGCGGATCGGCTGGGGCGCCAGAGTTGCAGACACGGAAGTGTTGCGCCGAAGTGGGATGTATGCAGTGGACGGCATACTTTTACTGCGACACCTGAGATGGCTCGGTCATGTGAGCCGTATGGATTCGACGCGGATACCGAAACTTTTATACCGTCAGCTGAGTATAGGGAAGCGGCATGCTGGGAAACCCAAGTTACGTTACCAGGACATGATTAAAGTGAGCCTCATACGTTCTAATCTTGATTGCAGATCATGGGAATCGAAGGCGGCTGATCGTGGTGCATGGCGCGATCTAATCACGAAGGCAGTTGCTGAGGTGCGGGAGAAAGCCCTCCTGCAAGCAGAGAAGAAGCGGCAGTTGCGGAAGCGGCAAGCACCGATAAATTGTACTCCATCGGCATCGAGCGCATTGTGTTGTAGAACATGCGGTCGCGAGTGCCTTAGTCAGGCAGGCCTAGTGAGCCATGAGAGAGGTCACTCCGGACCACTGCCGAAGCGACGACGGGTCCCGCAGTGAACGTAGGCAGCACCGGCGCAGCGTTTGTAGGCACGCTGAACTCGATTTACTAACCGCATGCTTGCATGCTAAGTCTCTTTTTTTCAGGTGGTGGGTTTTCTGTTCTCTCCTAATGCCTTTCTTTCTCATATAAGTGTCTAGTGGCTATGCGCTGTGTCACTTGGGGCCACTACAGAAGCGACGACGGGTCCTGCAGATAATTACGACGAGCCGGCGCAGCGTTTGTAGGCACGCTGAATTCGATTTACTAACCGCATGCTTGCATGCTAAGTCTCTTTATTGTAGGTGGTGGGTTTTCGGTTCTCTCCTAATGCCTTTCTTTCTTTCTCATATAAATGTCTAGTGGATAAATGTCTAGTGGGCAATGCGCTGTGCCATTTGGGGCCACTACAGAAGCGACGACGGGTCCTGCAGAGGATTACGACGAGCCGGCGCAGCGTTTGTAGGCACGCTGATTTCGATTTACTAACCGCGTGCTTGCATGCTAAGTCTCTCTATTTCAGGTGGTGGGTTTACAGTTTGTGCCTAATGCTTTCCTTTCTCATATGAATATCTCCATGTACTCTATTCCATTAACTTGCACACATCGCTTCAGCCAATTGTATTCGATTTCCATAGCATTTTTGTGTTCGTGGCATTCCGTGAACTATACTTCCTGACCTCGTGCACTTAGCTAGGATTTGTTTGTAAACAACTTATTACGTATGCTATTTAATTAAGGTTTATGTCACCGTTTCCTTATGCATTAATCGAGTTTTTCTCTTTTTCTTTCTCCCCCTCTCAAGTGTTTGGCTGTTGTTTGATATCCCCGGTGTGGCTGCGCTTGATGTGCATGTTGACAAGGTGCCTACCTGTCTATTACCCACTACCTCGTCCATACTGGCTCCAGGAGACAGTTGGTCGTTGCTGGAGGGGACGGGGTGCACGGTCCTTGTGGCCGTGTTAGGCTCGAAGAGTGGTTCCATGCACTCAGTATGGAGCGGACTACGGTCCAGCCACCGCCTTGTGTGCGCTTGATTCCCCAAATACAGTGTGCTTGTGTTTGCCTGTGAAGGAGTGTGGGCCGGCTCCGTTGATGAAACGTGGTTCCCATCCGCATGCCTCCCGGTCTTATTCCTTCGGGTTTACACTGGATATGGGGTATGTGGTTGGAGCTGTGGGTGGTGCAGCGCAAGCCATCCATGGTCCCTCTGTAGGCGCAGGCGTCCTGTGGCTTGCCACAGTGACAGGCAAATCCGAAACCGGATGCCGCCAACCATGTATGTATGTGTGCCCCATGCTGAGGCTGATGTTGCATTCTTGATGCTTCTTCACCGCAGTTGGGCTAAACCAACTTACACTTAAACTAGGTCTCTTTAAGCTGCATAAATTTCATTCCACTTTATTTGGTTAGTTTTGCCTATCTGAATAATCTTCTATTAGCTGGCACGTCGCTTACGCTAATTGCGCTTATCTTCGGTAATTTTGTTCCGTTCGTAGCATTTTGGAGTAACTTGTGGACATTTTTTCCTTATCGCGGATTCATTGCTAACGAACTTACTTCATATGCTAATTTCGCGAAGAGTTATGCCACCCACCGTATCTGTATGCATTATTGGATTTATGTTATTTCATTTTGTCGTTTCAAGTGATTGGCTGTTGCGTGCTATCCCCGGTGTGGCTGCGCTTGATGTGCATGTTGACAAGGTGCCTACCTGTCTATTACCCACTACCTCGTCCATACTGGCTCCAGGAGACAGTTGGTCGTTGCTGGAGGGGACGGGGTGCACGGTCCTTGTGGCCGTGCTAGGCTCGAAGAGTGGTTCCATGCACTCAGTGTGGAGCGGACTACGGTCCAGCCACCGCCTTGTGTGCGCTTGATTCCCCAAATACAGTGTGCTTGTGTTTGCCTGTGAAGGAGTGTGGGCCGGCTCCGTTGATGAAACGTGGTTCCCATCCACATGCCTCCCGGTCTTATTCCTTCGGGTTTACACTGGATATGGGGTGTGTGGTTGGAGCTGTGGGTGGTGCAGCGCAAGCCATCCATGGTCCCTCTGTAGGCGCAGGCGTCCTGTGGCTTGCCACAGTGACAGGCAAATCCGAAACCGGATGCCGCCAACCATTTTTGCA
>OX104070.1:48178165-48234377 GCA_944474145.2 Dicrocoelium dendriticum | reverse complement strand
AACAGTAGACATTGTGCGTATTGTCTGACGATTTTAAGTCCCATCGGGATAGTTTTCCTGGATCTCTAACCGTCGCAGCCGAGCACTGTAGACGTCCACCGACACTGTAAGTTCTGTCCCGACAGCACTTGCCACTGCGGAGCAATTCGGACTTTTCAGCATTCAGTGGAAGGCAATTTGTTGATGCCCATAAGGAGATTGTATCGAGACCACTTTGCAGTATATCCTCATCGACGGGGGTCGATATTTCCCTCCAAACTTTCAAATCATCTGCGAAAAGCGCGCAAGTAGATGTCAAACGTCCTGGTAAGTCGTTGATATGAAACAGAAAAAGCGTTGGGCCACACCACTAGAGGCAGTACACCATTTCGTTCGGTAGTCATTGACCTGGACGCACCACTGCCGCTTGTCCAGAAAAGACTGCACAGGTCATCCCCTTCTCCAAAAGAAGACCCTTCTCCATAGGCCCCTCCGTGGATCGATCGCGAATTGAGAGCAATAATGAAAAGAAGGCGTAAACTATGGATCGTTTCAGAATTACGCGACTTGAGCCTGACCACTGCCACTACAAAACGGTCAGGAATGCTTGCAACATAAAAAAACGCTAGCAACGCCAAAAGTACGAACTGTCAATAGCTGCACTTTCTAGTACAAACTCCAAGGCGCTCTTCTCATACCTCAAACGAAGCACTAAAGCTGGAATTGGTGTCCCTGTCTTGTCTCCCTGTGAGCACTTGTACCTACTTTACGAAAACGTTGAGAAAGCTCGCCTTTTGCCCCAGCACTATTTCTCTGTCTACTCGACCGAAACGCCACTCCCAGATAGCGTTGCACCCACTCCTCCTTCCCTGTTGGAGCACGTGAATGTTACCACTGACGTTGTAATGAAACTTCTACTTGACCTAGACCCGTATACCTCGCCTGGTCCCGATGGTTTACACCCATTGTTCCTTAAGACCGTGGCCGGACACATTGCCGCTCCTGTCTGTCAAATTTTTCGTCGTTCCCTCGAGGTCGGGCGGCTTCCAACTGCTTGGAAGGTGGCAGTTGTTAAACCCATTTACAAAGGAGAGAACCGACAGAATCCAGCCAGTTATCGTCCCATCTGCCTGACTTCGATTTTGTGCAAAGTCATGGAACGTATTCTGAAACGGGCACTTCGCCTACATATCGATGAGTTGGAGTTCCTATCTCATGCCCAACATGGTTTCCAAAGGGCGCGTTCATGCGCCACAAAGTTACTGATAGCTATGGAAAAATGGGCAAGATCCTTAGATGCCGGTAAGCGTTTGGATGCTGTGTTTGTCGATTTCAGTAAGGCTTTTGACGATGTCCCTCATGAGCGGCTTCTCTTCAAACTCAGGGGAATCGGCGTCACTGGCAATTTTCTTTCTTGGGTCTCCGATTTCCTACACGGTCGCTCCATGCAGGTTAAAGATAACCAAGCGCTTTCTGATCAAATTCTCATGACCAGTGGGGTCCCCCAAGGTTCTGTACTCGGCCCCGAACTCTTCAATATCTTCATCAACAACCTGCAAACCGACTGCTTAATCTACGCGGATGATCTGAAGCTGTGGATTGAGGTATCCAGTCTGGTAGATGCAGACAGGCTTCAAGCGACACTCGATCAGCTCCACGATTGGTCAGTAAAGTGGCAGTTGCCCGTTAACCATGACAAATGCGCTGTCCTTCCAATCGGTGCTCCTGAGCCTTTTGGGACTTACCATATCGGGCGTTTCTTGCTCAGAAATGTCAACTAAGAGAGGGATCTAGGGGTGGTTGTGTCTTCTGATCTCAAATCAATGGAGGACACTCCACCTACAGAATACTTCACGCTATACGGAGAGCCTTCTCACGCCTGACTCCAGCACTCTTCAGACTACTGTTTGCTTCACATGTACGCCCAGTTCTCGAGTACGGATTGCCTGTTGCGTATCCGCTCACTTAGTCCGAACGTGACATGATCGAGAAAGTTCAACGGCGTGGATCCAAATCCGTTCCAGAGCTGCGGGACTTATCCTACCTCTTACGGCTTCAACGGTTGAACCTGTTCTCTTTGGATTATCGTCGTCGCCGCGGAGATATGATATTCACTCGGCGTATTCTACGAGGTGAGCTGGGGGAGTGAGCTGCCATCGTTCTTTTGTCCAAACACAAGTTGTGCAACTCGAGGCCACCGGTGGAAACTTTTTAAACCGCGGCGACTCCGTATACGGTCCGATCTGTCCCTATCCACCCGGATGGTGAATGACTGGAACAGCTTCCCTGAGGCTGTCGTCGATGCTGAAACGGAGGAATGTTTCAAACGGCGGTTGGATACCCACTCTCTGAGTGCGCAGGGATTCTGCTGCCCACAATACAACCATAGCGATCTTCTGCTGAATCTTGTTCCGCAATGATCCCAGCAACCCTCCCAATGTTCGGGAAGTGACGGAGCTGACAAAGGAACTTCCTTCTGCTCTCTACCAACCAATGAAGCAGCCAGTACAGCAAACAGTACCGCCCCCAAATTACGAACAGCTGTTTTCGATTAATCCAACGCTCTCCGCTCTGTCAACGCACTCGACGCCGACGACATTCTCCCTAGATAGCACTCTCTGGGTGCCCTATTTTCAGCATTAGCTAACGCTCCTCCCGTCCAATAAACTTCTTCCCTAGTTTACTCTTGTGTCTTCTACCCATTGCTTTTGGGTTGGCCGTCTAGTTGCGTACCGGATATATAGCACACGATCAACGCGCTATATCGGCATTTTAAGTACCCCCATAGGAAGGAATCCGGTGGGTTCAAATCAGGAGACGTGCAGCCCAATCAATAGGTCCTCCACGACCGATCCAGCGGTTACCAAAAGTTTCGTTAAGGTAATCACGTATCGTTTGTGCAGAATGGGCAGGCGCACCATCCTGCTGCCACCAAACGATACTCAATAAGCCTTCGGCCTGCAGCTGTGGAATGACCCTGGACTGCAACATTTCTTTGTACGAGGATGCTAACAAATGTGAAGCATTAATTCTGTAACTAAAATCAAGTTTTCTGTCACATTCTTGGAAAAGAAAAATGGTCCGATAATTTTTCACCCTGTCAATCCAACCCAGGCCATGAGCCGTGCACCAGGTTGCACACACACAGCGATGCATTGTCGTGGGTTATTGGTAGCCCAAACATGCCGCTTATCGGCGCCATGCAGACGGAAATGTGCCTCATCCGTAAACATGATTGAGTGCACGTCCAGGATATCCAGATACCGTCAGGAAAATGCCATACGGTTTTCATAATTGCATGGCTTCATAATTTGAACCTTCAGTGCACGAAAACAGTGTTTGAATAAACACTTGAAACGAAGTTTGACTACTGTCAAATTTCCTCTGATCCAAGGTATTTTAGCTCGATTAATGTGGTACTAGCCAAGGCGTCTCGCTGATGCTTACTGGTGATTTTGCGGTTATTCCCTTTTTAATCCCGTTTTACACCCTGTTTTGCCTTTTTATTGCGGTCCTTTTGCGGTTTTTAATTCTGCTCTGTTTTCCACTTACACAGTCGTCTTGCTAAATACCGAGGCGGATGAACCCCTTGCGTCCTCCTTTGATGAGTCAAATGCAGCTTGCAGCAATTCTGCCTGTTCAAAGCCAGTTACGGATTCATCTGGTGGTATGCAGTAGAATGTTTGCTCCCGCTGTTATGTCAAAAGTTGTACCGGCCTCCGAGCGAATCAGCACAATATGCTATCATCCATTTCGAACCTGTTTATATGTGCTGATTTTTGCGGTCAGAAAGCGAAGCTCCCGGCTTTCACCTGTGCTGAATTCAAAGCACTGACATCCAGATTCACAGTTGTTGAGAAGGCATTGGCCGAGCTTGCCTCTCCTGCCTCGCTCAACTCTAAAGTGGATTTGATTATGAAATCCCTGAATATTGAGAATGTGGACGCTGTAACGGACTGTGCTTCTGCTGACAGTCCATATGTTGACGAGGCGTTCATCCTACCGGACGCTCTAGTTCGCATGAAGATAACTGACATAGGTGCATCGGACGGCATTGTTGACGCATCCCAAATGGAAGGCGAGTCATGCATTCCTGGGCCATTAAAGAATAAGCGTAAAAGGGCAAGGAAAGCGCACAAACCCTCTGCCCCCAAACCGGGAGGTGATAAAATGCTCAAGAAACAAGTGCCTGCGCTGGAAACGCCATCTGGAGTTGAAATGCTCTCAGTGAGACATGAGGTGCGGTCGCCTTCGGTCCCATCGATTCCTGTCAAGCAACCATGTGGCGTGGATGGTAGAAGATGTGAAGTAAATACACCTCGTTGGGGCGTTTCTTACACTGATAGCAGTGCGATTTTCAGAAACGTCACTGAATCCACTGCCGCTCTTCCCACCGAGCGCATGCTTGCTAATCTTGGTTGGAAAAAGGCTGCTTATAGAGTGTTTCGTATGCTGTGATTTATTCGTCGCTCCTTCGGTGTCCTAACAGCCGATCTCTATGAAGCTGTTCTCAGTCTTTGTGCCACCCCACTTAGAATACTGTATCCAAGCTTGTCTACCATATCTTGTAAGGAACAAGATGTAACTGATGAGGGTTTTGCGAGTGAGTACAAGGTTAGTGCAATATTACAGGGGCAAACGTATCCCGAACGTTTGCTTAGTTTGGGTATGTACTCAATGCACTACCGGAAAATTAGAGGAGACTTGATCCTCACTTACCGTATCGTAACGGTCCAGACTTGTCCTGGCTATTTAGTCCCACCAAGCTGCCTAGTCTCCGAGGTCACCCGTTGAAGCTTCACAAACTGCCTTCTGACCGGGTAAGGACGGAAACTCACTTGTCGCACCGGGTTACTAAACGTTGGAACTCGCCTCCGGAGCACGTCGTTTGAGAGTCGACGGTAGAGGGTTTTGAGCGTCGGTTAGATGCTCTTGGATGGCAATACCAAACTTTCCCCTTTTCCTACCCGACTTGTATCTCCAATCTTCCGTTCGTTTTTTTCAATTTCTTCTCACACTTTGATATTATCATTATTTAGCTGACATTCTCCTCCTGTTTTCTTCACTCTCTTACTTCACATAAACCGACCTGGCAGGGACTACTGGGCTGGAAAATGTGGGCAGTAATTGGTTGAACAGGTTGTGATGCGATCTTTGTTTCAAGCTTTTCAACGTCTCAAGCAGGTCTATCAATTCCCCATCCAACGATACGCAAAAGAAGGAACATCCACGCGATTATCCTATCGATCCGACCCCAACTGAATTTGAAATTGCTATTCGTTGTGCGACAGTCGTTGGAATCGTGTATTCTTTCATTACAGCATTTTGGATATACTTCGGTTCCTACTAGGACCATTGCCCGTTGCCTAAATGGGGACAGAGATATTCGATACCCACGACGCGGAGAATTTCGACCCATGCGCCTCACAACTCCTCTGCCTTGGTAGAGATTTATTCACTTGGAAGCTCCTAGTGGATGTTACATTTGATTTACGCCTTCCCACTAGGAGACTGGTACATGTATTCGTACTAAATGATCGCTCCTACTTATGGGGCCGTGTACCGTCCGTCGGTAAATATACAAATTTATTGATTGCTTGATTGATTTATAGACGTCTCCTACTCTCCTGGGTCGCTGGATGGCCGAAGCATGCAATTTAAAGTGAACGATGTCTACTCCAATCCTGTTTTTATCATCAGCGGAGCCCCACAGGACTCTGTCCTTGATCCTGAGCTCTTCAACATCTGCATCAATGATCTTCCATATGAGCTCCAAACTGATTGCCTCATGCTGATGATTCTAAACTGTGGCTAAAGGTGTCCAGACTTGATGATGCCGACCTGCTACTGATAAGGTTGGACCGATTGCACTGCTGGTCAATGGAATGGCAGCTACCCATTAACCATGCTGAGTGTTCTGTCCTTCCAATTGGTGCCCCGGACCTCTTTGGTGGTTATCGTATTGGGGGCTTCCTGCTCAGAAACGCAACCTTGGAGAAGGATCTTGGAGGTATTGTCTTGCCAAACCTACGCACAACTCAAGGCACCATAAAGAAAGTTGCCGCTTCTAATAGCATGTCCTTTTCTATAAAAAGATTCTTTTCCCAGATGACTCCAGAGATACTCCTACTTCTCTTCAACTCTCATGTTCGACCAATTCTTGAGTACGGATTGTCAGCATTCTACCCTCTCACGAAAGGTGAATGCATACTGATAGAGAAGGTTCAGCGGCGGAGATCGAAATCCATCACGACATTGCAGGACTTGTCTTACTCTCATCACTTGAACTCGTTCTCCCTGGCTTGCCGAACAACCTCCTCGTGGTGCCAGCTGGGTGGTTCGGGTTTTTCCCGTTCCAGCGAATGGTTCGGCGGCAGTGTTCCAGGACGTGGTGGGTTTTCGCCTGGCAAGCGTTCTCCCTATAAAAAGCCACATATGTCCGTTTAACAACACTGCGACGTGGCGGATGTGACTCGTCACTAAATAAATTCACTGCCCCTTGCCCCTCCCTGAGAGGCATTGTACTTTAAGGGTGAGTTGGGCCCCTGGTCCTTCACGGACCGAAAGGCGTATGAACCATCTACTTGGTCACCGGCTCCCAACGGGTTGCGACGCCCTCACATCGCCCTGCTGCCTTGTAGGTTAGATCTTTGATCAAAGGCTCGGGGTAGGGCCCCCTAAGACAACCCTCTACTTCGGCCTGGGCAACCGGGTAGTATCACGCCCGCTGACGAATCATGGACAACACCGCTCACTACTACTACTGCTATGCCGCTCTCCTGTCTTAACTCAACCGCTCAACGTCCACTCACAGACCACCCCACCTCCCGTCCTTCACCTACATGTACTCTTGTGTCTTCTACGGTCACCGTCACAAACGACCCACGTCTCGCAGCTGATGGAAGTAACAGCCAAACTCCCGGTTCTCAATGTCCTGCGATCGCAACCGCCTCTCACTCCACCGAAGCTCCAGCTCTTCTCCGACCTGGTTCTCCATTCATCCTCGCAGCGTTTAATGTTCGAACTTTGATGCAGATCGGACGACAAGCATGTCTGGCCCGTACTCTTGAAACGCTATCGGTAGACATCTGTTGTCTTTCAGAGACCAGATTACAAGACTCTAGCGCCGTCATCAGAATGGCCTCTCCGGTAAACTCTGACGCCAAATACTACTTGCGGCTTTCCGGAGACCCAGAAGCTGCCGCCACTGGTCAAGCTGGTGTTGGGGTTGTATTAAGTGCCAGGGCTGAATCAGCTCTGCTTGACTGGATCCCAGTCAACAGCCGACCAAGTGCAGTCAGACTAAGAGGTTCATGTAACGTAAGCAGGCGTCGAGATGTTAAGCGTGCCTTATTTGTCGTCTCCGCCTACGCCCCTACAGACTGCAGCCCGGATGCAGTTAAAGATAGCTTCTACCAACAACTACATGAACTTCTGCGTTCCTCCAAACGGACGGATATAGTCATTCTTGCCGGGGACTTTAACGCACGGGTTGGCCGCCTTCTACCAAGCGAGCACCACATTGGGGGTAGTTTTGGTCTCGGTGGCAGTCGATCAGACAATGGAGACAGACTACTTGCTCTTTGCTCTGATCATCGCTTGTTTCTTTCGAGCACTAGTTTTCGACACTCGAGGAGACAGACTGCTACCTGGCGCCCGCCCTCACAAACGCAAGAGTGCTCCCAGCTTGACCACATAGCAATCAGCTACAGATGGCGCGGAAGCGTAATGGACTGCCGATCGTACTGGCCAACTTTTCTGGACTCTGATCACGCATTGGTTCGTGCTAAGATTTGCATGCGTTTCGGAGGATCACCTAAGCGCGCCCACTACCGACCGGACGTCGCAAATCTACAAAACGCTGCGATTTTAACCAGGTACCAAGCCTCATTGTCAACTTTGCTTGGCTCAACTATTGACGGTGATCTCGATTCGCAGTGGGCGCATATCAAAGATGCTTTAGTTTCCGCCAGTATCGACACTTGTGGAGTTACCCGTCACCCACCGAAACATTGGATTTCCGCCGACTCCTTGTCGCTGATGGACAAACGCCGCTTGATCCCATCGGATTCGAGACACGTTGAAGAACGCCAATACCTTGGTCGAGAGTTGCGCAGGAGTCTGCAAATGGACCGCGAAGCTTGGTGGTGTGAATGTGCTAGGGAGATGGAGCTTGCTAGTCTCTGTGGTAATACCAGGAAACTCTTCCATCTCCTTCGAGTTACCGAAGGTGTTCGATCTGGTATAAGTGAAACAATATGCGAAGAGGATGGCACCTTAATCACCAATCTTCAACGACGGTTGGAGCGATGGGCCGAACATTTTGGCTCGCAGTTTTGTTGGCCCCCAGCTCCATCTGCTACCTCTGGCGCTCGCGCTGGGGCCGAGTGGTCTATCCCAACAGACCCTCCCTCTTCCCAGGAAATCGAGCAGGAGCTCCGGCACCTGAAGCGTTATAAAGCTCCCGGCCCTGATGGTCTTCACCCAGCTCTATTTAAAGATGGTGGCGCATCGCTGGTCCGAGAACTCACCGTTTCGTTCTCGAAAATTTGGTCGAAAGAGAAGGTTCCATCATCTTGGGGTGAATCGATAGTCGTACCCATCTTCAAAAAGGGCCTGCGCACAATCTGCTCCAACTACAGAGGAATAAGTTTAGTCCCCGTCGTTTGCAAGCTGCTGGTGTCCATCATACTTCGCAGGCTCTCCCCAACACGCGAATCGTTGCAACGAGAAGAACAAGCTGGGTTTCGCCCTGGTCGCGGCTGCATCGATCAAATCTTCACACTTCGCCAGATCCTCGAGCTCCGCCATGTGTATCAGAGGCCAACGATTGCTGTGTTCCTGGATATCCGTGCAGCCTTCGATTCTGTCGATCGTACAGTACTGTGGCAGTGCCTTCTGAGGAACCGTGTCCCCGAGAAGTTCGTCTCCATACTGCGCGCTCTATACAGTCTGACCTCGGGCAGGGTTAGGGCTTATGGCATGCTTTCGCCTACCTTTGTGGTCTCCAGTGGAGTTCGACAAGGGTGTCTTATTTCTCCTTTCCTATTCAACTTTGCCATTGAGGATGTCCTGAAGAACGCTCTGAGCGATTCGTTGAACGCTGGCGTTGAGCTCCTCCCAGGTAGTCGAGTTGTTGATTTGGATTATGCTGATGATATCGTCTTGCTGGGTGACGATCCACAGGTCGTCCAACTTGCATTAAACCGCTTGACGATTGAAGCATCAAAGTACGGTATGTGCTTTTCGCCATCCAAATGCAAGGCTCTCCTTCAAGACTGGCAGGTGCCTCTGCCTGCACTCACGCTTGCTGGTGAGACACTGGAGGTTGTGGAGAGCTTTGTCTACTTGGGAAGTTGCATCACTGCTGGCGGGGCTGTTGGAGACGCAATTTCGATGCCCATCTCGAAAGCACGCCTCGCTTTTTCTAGGCTGAGGCATTTGTGGCGTCGCCACGACATTCGTCTCTCCATCAAAGGGCGGGTCTATTGTGCAACTGTTCGTGCTGTACTGTTGTACGGATGCGAGACCTGGCCCATTCGTAAAGATGACTTGCGCAGGCTATCCGTCTTCGAGCACCGCTGTCTGCGATCCATTGCCCGTGTGTGGTGGCAGCACCACGTAAGCAATGTGGAAGTTAGACAGCGTGTCTTGGGACGTGGAAGCCACTCGCTCGAGGAGCTCATCTCACTGCATCAACTGCGGTGGTTGGGACACGTATTGCGCATGCCTGTCCAGCGTTACCCCCGTCGTGCGTTGTTTGCACTTGCTGGACAGGGCTGGAAGAGACGGTCTGGTGGACAGCCTACAATATGGAGAAGCCGCATGAAAAAGTTGACGAAACAGTTGTCCTCGGCCGGTTGTTGTCGACTACCTGGTTGGGGTCCGAGAGACGAGGATACTTGCTGGTTGAAAACCTTGGAAGTTATGGCTCAAGATCGATGTCAATGGCGGACGTGTGCATCAGTGTGTTGCGGTGTCCCTTCCTCCTCCCACTAAAAAAGATCAAACTGAAAAAAAATTTCAAAAACTGTGAGTGGTAAACTTGACAAAAAAGCATTTCTTGTTGCTCTTTTCTTATTATTCATATTGTTTTCCTATTCAGCCATGATTCCGTTGGCACAATATCTGTACCACAGATTGTGTATTATATATATATATATATATATATATATATATATATAGTCGTCACCATGGTGACGTGATTTACACGCGACGTATTCTCCGAGGTGAGATGGGGATGAGATACAAGAGTTCTTACGTGTTTGAGGGAATAGTTCGGCACAAGGCCACGAGATGAAGCTGTTTAAACCAAGGAGGCTTCGGATTTGCTTTGACGTCACTTGTCAACTCGTGGAGTGAATGATTGGAACAGTTTACCTAAGCTAGTCATTAGTACGCAAACCGCGGAAGGTTTCAAACGATTGCTAGACAAGCATAGATCTTGCTGTTTTGGCTCTGACCGCAATGTTCCCTTGTGGAACACTGCCGCATCAACTCACATGATCCCTACAGTGAGCGGGAAGTGATGGGGCTAACATAGGATATTCTTTCTGCGCTTTACAAACCAATAAACCAGTACTCCCATTCATAGGATGATCAGGTACTCTGGAACCTTATCATCATTGTCGGTCAGTTCTGTATGAGTGTTTTTACCAGATCTTTCCTTACGCAAGGCAGCATTCCGTGCGAGGCCATGGCACGTTTGGAACAACCAGGCGCCGCAACCGTATTTCATTTTCCACACTCCCCACCGCAACCGGTGCTATTGCAGCATGGCTCACCATGTACGAATTCCACCGATATCTCGGACTCCTCTGGCCCTCAACAGAAGCCGCAGCTTATAGGTCCGTTGAAACAGCAAACATTTGTAATTTCATGGCGACACCTGCCGCAAATAGACGGATTTGAAACGGCTGTAGCAATGCAATCCTCCGCACTTTCGACCCCGTGCGTCGCTACCCTGGAAGAAGTTATCATTTGGGACTGTAGTTCACTGTGCTCCACTCTTGTCCTGTGTTGCTCAGTGCCACGTCATCAGGAACCTTGATCTTCAGCTACTCGCTGCGTCCTCTGAAGACAGCATGCACCGTCCTAACCGTGATCCCCTTTCAGACCTACTCAGTTTTCCCCACTGGAGACAATCCTACAACTTGTCAAAATTCCAAGCCATCGGTCCCACTAACCGGTTTGTGTTCCGGCCCCGAAGCTAGATCTACCGGAGCACCGCTCCAAACACTTTGTTTTATCCGATTGCTACAGGCTTTCACGAGCTAAAGGTACGTTTCTGGTGCATTTTCCATTTACAGCGGGTACCCATACTACTTTGTATAACACTTTCTGTGGTTCCCAGCCGTCTTGTTTTGTGCCCGATTTCTCTATCTGCATTTATAGACCGGACCTCGGTGTGCGACCACTCTTTGCCCGACTTCGCCACTCTGCGTGCGCCTGTATGGCCAGATCAACTAAGGTTAATTCACGAAGTAGTACAAAACGCATTTTGTTTGTGATTTCTGCTTATTCTCCCACCGGCTGCATTTCTAATGCTGTCAAGGACACATTCTATCACGAACTGAGCGCGATACTGCACAGTAATGCCAGTTCAGTTATCACGCTACTTTCAGGGGATATGAACGCACTATTAGGGCATCTGAGCTCTTCAGAAGCTCAGCTGGGCATAACTCCGAATGGACTGACTTCGGCGAGCGTCTGCTGCAACTGTGTGCGGAGCACTAGTTGTTTGTTAGTAACGCTGCTTTTAGACACAGTGGGCACCGAAGTGCCAGCGATGGACACGAATTGATCACTGACATAAGTTACAGGTGACGTGATTCCATCCTGGATTGCCGCTCGTACTGGAGTACCTGCGTCGACTCTGATCATGCCTTTGTACTGTCGTTTCTCCATGAACTTTACCGGGAGGCGCACCAAGCGTCTCCCTCGATTGGCAACTGAGAAATTACTTCAGCCCTCGGTCAGGCAAGCCTATCAAGACGCACTGCGCACCGAACTTTCGCTGTCTTGTCCTATTGACGCTGAGCTACAGCCGCCATGCACGGCGCAGGAGCATCTGCTTGTGCTACTATCAATCGTCACCGCACCAGTCACTGGATATCCGAGAGGTCGGTGAACCTGTTGGAATCTAGAAGAAACCTCCCGGCTGGGTCTGAGCACAATGTGACCATATGGGCTATTAGGCGCAAACTAAAGCGGTGCCTGCGTGCTGGCAAGGAAGCCTGATGGACTAGTCGGGCTCAACAAATGGAAGAGGCAGGTGCAGTAGGCATTTACCGCAAGCTCTTCCAGCTGATTCCCACCACTTGTCCCAAGAAGCCATGCGTCAGTGAGACAATCAGAGACAGCGCGGGTACACTTATACACAATATGGAGCACCGTATGGCTCGTTGGATGGAACACTTTCATGATCAGTTCAATTGGCCCCCTGCTCTTGGTCCTCTTTCTACCCAGGTGATGCAAGACTAGTCATGGACGGTTAGTTGAGAGACTCCATCGGAGGCCGAGGTCCGAAACGCGATCACAGCCCTCAGTCGTTTTCGTGTCGCTGGGTCGGATTCCCTCACATCTGCACTATTTATGGATGGAGGTGAGGTCCTCTGCAAACACTGACCTCCCTATTTGAACGTATCTGGAAGGAAGGGAATGCCCCGCCTAGTTGGAGCGAATCGATTATAGTGGCAATATACAAGTAGGGCAGTCGCACAGACTGTGCTAACCACAGGGGTCTTAACCTAATGCCAGCTGTGGCAAAATTACTGGCCTCGATTCTCGTTCGTCACCTCACTGTGGAACGGGAATCTCGGATTAGGGAAGAACAGGTAGGTTTCCGCTCAGGACGTGTCTGTATAGACCATATATTCACACTGCGGCAGATGCTGGCGTGACGCCACGCGTACCGCAGACCGACTATAGCTATGTTCCTCGATTTCATGAATGCGTTCGATTCTGTTGGTCGGTGCATTCTGTTCGAAATACTTTTGCGGTAAGGTGTTCCCACGAAATATGTGAATATCCTACGTGATCTGTACTCTAACACTACAGGCCGCGTCAGGGACTACAGTGGCCTATCGTATGGCTTTTCGACCACAAGCGGCGTTCGTCAGATTGTCTGATTTCCCCGCCTTTGTTCAGTTTTGTCATGGACTACATCATGGAGCGTTCCTTGGCGGAATCTCGATGTAAGCGTTGAGGTCCTGCCCAGTGAAAGGTTGATTTATGTTGATCATGCGGACGATATCGTCTTACTTTCTGACAATCTTGCGATTGCTCTAGACTAGTCCCGTCATATGTCATACGCTGCGCACCTTCAAATTACTGCAGGACCGCTAGCCTCTTGATGACCCCTCAATGAGTTACTCACCAAGGACAAACGTTGGCACTGGTCCGAAGATTGTCAGAAGTCCTTTGAGGAGGTGAAGCGAATGCTGTGTTCTGACCTTATGCTGACACATTACGACCCTACACTTGAAATCGTGGTGGCGGCAGACGCTTCGAAGTATGGCGTGGGTGCAGTTATCTCTCATAAGTTTGCTGACGGATCGGAAAAAGCGATCGCACACGCAGCTCGATCACTGTCGCCAGCCGAAAAGAATTACGGGCAGATAGAGAAAGAGGCATTAGCGATAGTCTTTGCAATAAAGAAATTTCACAAAATGTTGTATGGCAGGAGGTTTACCCTGCTTACCGACCATAAACCACTCCTAGCCATATTTGGATCAAAGTCCGGTATACCCGTTTATACCGCGAACAGACTGCAGCGTTGGGCCACGGCCTTACTCGCCTATGATTTTGCGGTGAAGTACACGGCTACAAAGGACATAGGTCAAGCAGACGCACTTTCCCGGTTATTGGAGCTACAACAGCATCAGCAGGAAGAATCTATAATTGCAGCAATCTCCCTTGAATCAGAGGTCAACCAGGTCTTGATGGAGAATTTTAGGAAGCTTCCCGTGACGTTTGACATGGTACGTGACGCAACTGTGCGAGATCCCCTCTTGCGCCAGGTAATCAAATTTCACACTACGCAGTGGCCAAGTGATACTCTATCCGGAGAGCTACAAATTCTCTCTCGGAGAAAGGACGAACTTTCGATCGTAAATGGGTGTTTACTTTTGGCCGAGAGAATTGTCATACCCAAAGAACTTCGCCAAAGAGTCCTTCAGCAATTTCATCGGGCACATCCTGGAATTAACAGAATGAAAAGCATTGCTCGGAGTTTTGTCTACTGGCCAAACATTGATTCGGAACTCGAGCAACTAGTAAAGTCATGTCCCAGATGCGCGCTTGCTAGTAAGGCACCGAGAAAAGCTGACTTAGCTTCCTGGCCGTTGGCAACAAAACCGTGGGAACGCGTGCACGCTGATTTCTTTGGTCCCCTAAACGGTCAGCAGTACCTAATAGTTGTTGATTCCTATAGTAAATGGCCCGAGGTCTTCTGTATGGAGCGTGCGACAAGTGGTGCAACAATTAACATTTTGAGGAGACTTTTCAGTCAACACGGAATACCAGAAACCTTGGTCACTGACAATGGCTCTCAGTTCACTTCTTCCCAATTTGCCGGATACTGCGCACAGCATGGTATCACGCATCTACGGTCGCCACCGTTTCACCCTCAGTCAAATGGACAAGCAGAGCGCTTCGTCGACACGTTTAAGCGATCGCTACTAAAGATGCGGGGGGAAGGAACCACACAGGAGATACTTGATACATTTTTGCTCGTGTACAGATCAACTTCAAATCCCCAAGTACCAAACCAGTTGTCGCCGGCAGAAGCACTAATGGGAAGAAAACTCCGTACTGTGAATTCCCTGCTAACTCCGAGGTGTACTAATGAGCAAGAAAGGAACGTTCGGATGGAGCAGTACTACAACGAGCGACACAGAACTCAAGCACACCGCTTTTACCCCGGACAGCGTGTCTTAGTAAGAGACTATCGCGCGGGAAACCCGCAATGGGTGGTAGGATCGATACGGAGAAATATTGGACAGGTGCTATATGAGGTTAATGTGGGTAATTTGATTTGGACCAGGCATTCCAATCAGCTGCGACCAACTAGCATCCCTGCGGGCACAAGCGCTCGGTTACTACCGTTAGATATTCTACTAGAGAGTTTCGACATGCCATCTAATCCCCAAAGCCATTCGGATGCATCCCGCACAGAAGTCTCAGAGGAACCGAAGGTCCAGACCCGGCGCTGTACTGATCGACTACGGAGACCTGTCGTAAGAATGCAGTTGGATCCAAAAATGAAGTCTTATGTCAACTTTTGCGGGGGAAGGTGTTAATGGGACGGAACCAGCCAATGAGAGCGTTTTACGCTGAGGGCTATTGATTTGGCCATAAATTGATTGTACCATTTTTTGGACGTTAAGCAAAATATACGTGCCAGCCGTCGCCGGACGCCGGTCTCCTGCTTTGGGAAGTCGGGCTAATCAGAGTGCACGCTAGCAGCAGGTCATCGGTAGGTCAGCCGAAACCATAACATATATTTTTGGCGACGGAAGGTAGTGGATCAAGATGTCAATTTCAGCGGAAGACCTGAAAATCATTTTGTTGCAGTAACAGCAGCAATTTGAAACAGCACAGCTGCGTATGATTGAAACCCTCACCCAAATGTTATCTGTGCAGCCTACGGTCGTTCAGAACAATGGGAAGCCTTCGGCGGATGCGATAATCAGTAGTGTTAATGAGTTCATATTCGATCCTGACTCAGGATTAATCTTCGATGCGTGGTTCAGGCGCTATGAAGATGTTTTCAGGGCAGAGTTGTCAGGTCTCGATGATGCATCTAAAGTTCGCCTTTTGTTACGAAAACTCGGAACGGTTGAACATGACAGATACATTAACTACATTTTGCCAAACAACGCGCATGATTTCAGCTTTGATGATACAGTTGCTCGACTCACAGCGTTGTTTGGAGACCAGTCGTCTCTTTTCAATAACCGATACAATTGTCTAAAGCTATGCAAAAAGGACAATGACAGTCTTATTGCTCACGCGGCGATAGTCAAACGTGAATGCCAGAAATTCAAACTGAAGTCGCTCACGGAAGACCAGTTCGAGTGTTTGATACTAGTATGCAGTCTACAGTCCCCAAAAGACGCCGAGATACGAACGAGAATACTTGGTATGTTGGAACGCGACACAGATGTTACATTACAAAACGCCATTGCTGAAGCCCAAAGAATCATGAATTTAAAGCACGATACGGCTATGGTGGAAGATTCGAGAGCACATTCCGCAGATATATCTGTCCAGCAAATTTCAGGAAACAACCCACCGACCGCTCAACCTAGCAGATATCCACAATCCAAACCCCCATCACCTTACTGGCAATGCGGAGGATGGCATTTTGTGAGATGGTGTCCTTTCAGCAAACATGTTTGTCAAAGGTGCTTTAGACGGGGGCACAAGGAGACCCACTGCAGATTCAAAACATCATTTAGATCGTCATGTGATACTCGAAAAGCAGGTTACCGAAGGTTCGCGACAAGAGTAAACGCTAACTATACGGACGATGTTAAAGATAGAAGAAAGTTCATCACTATTACCATCAACGGAAGAGTAGCGCGTCTGCAGATTGCTACGGCTTCCGATATTACAGTCATTACGGAAAACTTATGGAAAGCTATCGGTTCACCTGACATTAAACCAACTAACCATAAAGCGAAGAGCGCATCAGGTACGAGTCTAAACTTGATCGGTCAGATTGAATGTGAATGTCGCTTTGCCAACTTCACCGCTTGGGGAACTATTTTCGTCACAACACACAAGAATTTGAACCTCCTTGGATTAGACTGGATTGAGCGATTCAACCTCTTAGATGTTCCCATTAATCAAATCTGTGCAAGTGTACACTTACACAAACCAAAAGTCCCCAAGGCAATGGCAATCGAACAAATTCGAGAGAAATATGCACCTGTTTTCCGTGAAGGACTTGGTAAGTGTACAAAGTTGCAAGCCTCATTGTCCTTAAAACCCGATGCTGTTCCTGTTTTCCGTGCAAAGCGGCCAGTACCTTACGCAGCAGTCCCAATTGTTGACCAGGAACTTGATCGTTTAATGAAACTTGGGGTTATCTATGCGGTGAACTACTCTTCTTGGGCGGCTCCAATTGTGGTTGTCAAGAAGCCGAACGGCCAGATCCGAATATGTGCCGACTTTTCTACTGGGCTGAATGAAGCGTTAAACACGCATCAGTGTCCTCTGCCAGTCCCAGATGATTTGTTCTCGAAACTAAATGGGGGTCAGTGTTTTGCCAAGCTAGATCTATCGGATGCGTACTTACAAATAGAAGTTGATGAAGCTTCTAGAGAATTACTGACGATAAATAAACACCGAGGTTTGTATCAGTATCATCGACTTCCATTCGGAGTTAAGTCCGCGCCAGCAATTTTTCAGCAAATCATGGATACTATGCTAACAGATGTAGATGGTGCTGCCGCATATTTGGACGATATCATTGTCGTCGGAACTAACCCAGATGACCTTTTCAGAAAGCTGCACTTAGTACTTGATCGCATACAAGAGTACGGATTTAGACTTCGCCCAGAAAAGTGCACGTTTTTCATGGACTCCATTAGTTTTCTTGGCTTCATAATTGACAAGAACGGTAGACGTCCAGATCCGTCAAACATTGATACTATAAAAATGATGCCACCTCCCAAAGATGTGCCTACTCTGAGGTCCTTCTTAGGACTCGTCAGTCATTACAGTCAATTTCTGCCACATATGCACAGCGTGCGTGGACCACTCAATGAGTTACTCACCAAGGACAAACGTTGGCACTGGTCCGAAGATTGTCAGAAGTCCTTTGAGGAGGTGAAGCGAATGCTGTGTTCTGACCTTATGCTGACACATTACGACCCTACACTTGAAATC
Organism: Dicrocoelium dendriticum; assembly: GCA_944474145.2. NCBI lineage: Eukaryota > Metazoa > Platyhelminthes > Trematoda > Plagiorchiida > Dicrocoeliidae > Dicrocoelium > Dicrocoelium dendriticum. Next base: position 48,216,500 of record OX104070.1, on the reverse strand, counting down.
GTGGTGGCGGCAGACGCTTCGAAGTATGGCGTGGGTGCAGTTATCTCTCATAAGTTTGCTGACGGATCGGAAAAAGCGATCGCACACGCAGCTCGATCACTGTCGCCAGCCGAAAAGAATTACGGGCAGATAGAGAAAGAGGCATTAGCGATAGTCTTTGCAATAAAGAAATTTCACAAAATGTTGTATGGCAGGAGGTTTACCCTGCTTACCGACCATAAACCACTCCTAGCCATATTTGGATCAAAGTCCGGTATACCCGTTTATACCGCGAACAGACTGCAGCGTTGGGCCACGGCCTTACTCGCCTATGATTTTGCGGTGAAGTACACGGCTACAAAGGACATAGGTCAAGCAGACGCACTTTCCCGGTTATTGGAGCTACAACAGCATCAGCAGGAAGAATCTATAATTGCAGCAATCTCCCTTGAATCAGAGGTCAACCAGGTCTTGATGGAGAATTTTAGGAAGCTTCCCGTGACGTTCGACATGGTACGTGACGCAACTGTGCGAGATCCCCTCTTGCGCCAGGTAATCAAATTTCACACTACGCAGTGGCCAAGTGATACTCTATCCGGAGAGCTACAAATTCTCTCTCGGAGAAAGGACGAACTTTCGATCGTAAATGGGTGTTTACTTTTGGCCGAGAGAATTGTCATACCCAAAGAACTTCGCCAAAGAGTCCTTCAGCAATTTCATCGGGCACATCCTGGAATTAACAGAATGAAAAGCATTGCTCGGAGTTTTGTCTACTGGCCAAACATTGATTCGGAACTCGAGCAACTAGTAAAGTCATGTCCCAGATGCGCGCTTGCTAGTAAGGCACCGAGAAAAGCTGACTTAGCTTCCTGGCCGTTGGCAACAAAACCGTGGGAACGCGTGCACGCTGATTTCTTTGGTCCCCTAAACGGTCAGCAGTACCTAATAGTTGTTGATTCCTATAGTAAATGGCCCGAGGTCTTCTGTATGGAGCGTGCGACAAGTGGTGCAACAATTAACATTTTGAGGAGACTTTTCAGTCAACACGGAATACCAGAAACCTTGGTCACTGACAATGGCTCTCAGTTCACTTCTTCCCAATTTGCCGGATACTGCGCACAGCATGGTATCACGCATCTACGGTCGCCACCGTTTCACCCTCAGTCAAATGGACAAGCAGAGCGCTTCGTCGACACGTTTAAGCGATCGCTACTAAAGATGCGGGGGGAAGGAACCACACAGGAGATACTTGATACATTTTTGCTCGTGTACAGATCAACTTCAAATCCCCAAGTACCAAACCAGTTGTCGCCGGCAGAAGCACTAATGGGAAGAAAACTCCGTACTGTGAATTCCCTGCTAACTCCGAGGTGTACTAATGAGCAAGAAAGGAACGTTCGGATGGAGCAGTACTACAACGAGCGACACAGAACTCAAGCACACCGCTTTTACCCCGGACAGCGTGTCTTAGTAAGAGACTATCGCGCGGGAAACCCGCAATGGGTGGTAGGATCGATACGGAGAAATATTGGACAGGTGCTATATGAGGTTAATGTGGGTAATTTGATTTGGACCAGGCATTCCAATCAGCTGCGACCAACTAGCATCCCTGCGGGCACAAGCGCTCGGTTACTACCGTTAGATATTCTACTAGAGAGTTTCGACATGCCATCTAATCCCCAAAGCCATTCGGATGCATCCCGCACAGAAGTCTCAGAGGAACCGAAGGTCCAGACCCGGCGCTGTACTGATCGACTACGGAGACCTGTCGTAAGAATGCAGTTGGATCCAAAAATGAAGTCTTATGTCAACTTTTGCGGGAGAAGGTGTTAATGGGACGGAACCAGCCAGTGAGAGCGTTTTACGCTGAGGGCTATTGATTTGGCCATAAATTGATTGTACCGTTAGTTGGACGTTAAGCAAATATACGTGCCAGCCGTACGCCGGTCTCCTGCTTTGGGAAGTCGGGCTGATCAGAATGCACGCTAGCAGCAGGTCATCGGTAGGTCAGCTGAAACCATAACAGTTTTGTCATGGACTACATCATGGAGCGTTCCTTGGCGGAATCTCGATGTAAGCGTTGAGGTCCTGCCCAGTGAAAGGTTGATTTATGTTGATCATGCGGACGATATCGTCTTACTTTCTGACAATCTTGCGATTGCTCTAGACTAGTCCCGTCATATGTCATACGCTGCGCACCTTCAAATTACTGCAGGACCGCTAGCCTCTTGATGACCCCTTGACCGTTGCTAACGAGGAACTCGAAGTAGTTGATCGATTCAATTACCTTGGCAGCTGCATCAGCAACGATGGGCGCATAGCAATTGAAGTCAGTTCATGCATTTCAAAAGCCAGGTCTGCTTTCTTGAGCCTGTGGCGTTATTGGCGACAGAAGGGAGTTTCCCTATATGGGAGTGAGACTGGGCCCCTTTGATCTGATGATCTGAGGCGCCTATAAGTCTTGGATCAACGCAGTCTGTAGAGCGTTGCTCGTGTCGGATGGCACCAACGTGTGCGCAACGATGATGTGCGTAATCGAGTACTAGGCAGTGATAACCAGGCTAGTTCTTTAGAATAATGGATAGCACTAAATCAGTTGCGTTGGCTTGGGAACGTACTACGTATGCCCGGTCACTGCTTACCTAGAGGGGTCTTTTTTAGTCAGCTAGATGTAGAGTGGCGCAAGGCTCGAGGTGGATAAAAGTTGTCTTGGCAGCGTGAAATGAAGTCACTGACGACCAAACCGGCTGCCGTCGTTTCGTCTCGCCTTCCAGGCCGAAGTCCCCGTGACCCGCCTTGTGCTTGACTCTGAACGTTACAGCGTATGGCTCGCAGCTGGCACCAGTGGCGTGTCTGCAGTTACTTTTTAGTCGGACTGCCTGTTTACAGTGTGTTTGGTGCTGAATTATCTGCAGGTTAGTGGCTGATTATGACGTGGGGCAGTGAAAGCCGCAAAGAAGCTGTGCCACTGATTCCGCTTTTATCTTTGCACGGTAGTCAGTTGTTTGTGACGCTTTGTTCTTAACACAAGGTGTAGACGCCTTGATCCTGAATGTTTGCTTAGAGCATTAAGGTATTTCGGTAAGTCCCCTTTCCTCCTTTTTATTATTCTTTATTCCATTGGTCATTATGGTTGTATGACAGCGAAGCTTCAGTTCGAATAGCTGATATACTGTTATTGTTGTTTTGTTGTTTTTGGAAGAGTGGTAGCTTACGTTACTCTCTCCTCACCTTTCACCGCCACTTACAGTGTACGACACGGTTGTCCCATGTCCCCGTTTCTCTTCAACTTTGCGATTGAGTATGTCCTATTAATCACTCTGGAAGGCCTCCAGTGTTTTGTTTTAAAGCTTCGTCCAGGCAACCGCGCGATTGACTTAAATTATGCCGATGATATTGCCTTGATCTTTGACGACCCACAGATTATCCAGGTCATTCTAAGCCTCCTGGCCACTAAAGCAACCACCCGCTGACATCTCTATTCCATCGGATTTGGACTATTAAAACCATTCCATCCGACTGGAATTTAGCGGATGTTGTACTAGTTTACGAAAAAAGCAGACCGTACCATTTTTTCAGCCATCGTGGCACCAGTCACATTTGTGTCGCATCCAAACTGCTGGCTGCTCTACTCTTGGGGAGACTCGGTTGCGTACGTGATCAGCACTTGCGTGGACAAAAAGCTGGATTTTGCCCGGGTCGCGGTTGCCTCGATCCGCCAGATGCTTGAACATCACCGTACGTTTAGTCGACCAACCATAGTCATGTTCTTGGACATTCGAGCCGCGTTTGACTTTGTTGACAGAGTGGCTCTTTGGGACTGCTTACCGAAAAGGAGAGTACCTGAGAAGCATTCTCCGTGCCATCTACCATCAAACTTCGGCCCGCCTGCGAGTATACGGAGACATTTCGCCCCCTTTCAGTATCACGAGCGGTGTAAGACAGGGTTGCCCAGCCTCCCCATTCTTGTTCATCTTCGCCATGGACGAGATCCTGGATACTGCCCTGGATTACTGTGAATCCTGCGGTGTTGAACTGCTCCCTGGTGGCCACCTTCGGACTACGCCGTTGACATCGCTGTGATTTGTGAGTCCTCCCAAGCCGCTCAGCATGTGCTCCTCAGACTTGAGACGTCTGCCTCCCAATTTGGGTTGAATTTTGCCCCTTCCAAATGTAAGGTCCTATTACAGTACTGGCCAAGTGTCTTCCTTCCCTCACTCATTCAGGGCATCCGCTAGAAGTGGTCGACAAATTCATTTATCTTTTGAGTTGTCTTAGTTTTGGCAGTTTGGCAGATATGATCTCCCTGCGTCTCTCCAAGGCTAGAGTCGCTTTCGCTAACCTTCGTCACCTGTAGCTTCGTCGTGACCTCAGCCTCGCTCTCAAGGGATGAGTCTGCAATGCTACGGTAGAAGCGATTCTGTTGTACGGCAATGAGACTTGGCCCGTTCGTAAAAGCGATGTTCAGCTGCTATCTCTCTTCGATCACCGCTGCCTGCGAAGCATTGCTCGCGTTCGATGGCAGCATCACAACAGTAATGGAGAAGTCCGTCGGCGAGTCTTCAGATTTAACTAACTCCGCCGACCGCTTGATAGCATCAGTTCACTGCGCAGGCCTCGCTGGCTTAAGCATGTGCTCCGCATGCCTACCCAGCCTCTACCACGACGAGCTCTATTTGCTAGCACAAGCGTGGCTTAGAAGCGGCGAAAAGGAGGGCAATGTACAACTTGGATCCAGTGCGTTAAGGTACAAACGTTGAAGCTAGCTGTTATCGGGCGTTCCCGTTGGGCGGCCCCCGTCGAGGTTTTTGCTCCTGAATTTTCCAGTTTTTTGTATCAATTCGGCAAACCGCTATAATATCCAAGTGCATAGATTGTGGCAAACGCGTCACCTCCCGCCCAAAAGCTGTTCAATGCGCTCGGTGCGAAAGGTGGCTGCACACTTCGTGCTGTAACATCGATGACGCCCTATATAAATGCCTTCAGCGCACTGCCTCTGAGGTCGTGAGCTCCCATTGTAACTCATGTCGAGTATTGGTGGATGACGAACGCCTTCTGGCTAACCCTCATCCTCGCAGTATATGTAACCCTACCGCCCTGGCCGTGTACAACACGGAAGATGAGTCACCCGCACCATCCATGTCCCTACATGCATCTGGGTCTGCCACACCCACACCGAACCGAAACCGCACTCTCTCCGCTACGTCGGCGGAGTCATTACCTCCCTGTAAGATGATGTGTCGACCAGAAAATAAGCCCAAGACCTATGCTGTCATGGCGAGCGCCACCGCTCCAACAGCAACCAGCCTGTGCCCAGCTGAAAGTATGCCCCGGCGGAAGCTGGTCTCTAAGCCCAAGGCGAAACCCAACACCTGGGATAACTCTTCCCTAATGAAGAGAAATGTGACCTCAACCTTAATCAGTCAAAGTCCAGATACCAATGCCGCTAAGTTTAATCCCAGATCCGGAGATAAACCCAATTCTAAGCTCAGCACCTCAGTCACAAATGAAGCTAGTTCTCAATAGACTTTCTGAGCTGGAGAAAGTGATCAAAGGTAATCCGTCCTCTCGTAGACCGCAAATCCCTGAGGGCACTCCACCTTCTCGGGACCGTTGCCTCACTATTAGGAACACAGTCGAATCGTACAGAGCCACCCCAGCAAAAAGAATTTTGGACGACCAAATATTTTTTGAGCGGTTGGTCTCTGTTATTTGGTGAATGCGAACAGGCAATTAACATCGTCTCTGCATTCCGGCTCGGTCGGAAGCAAGTGGATCCAACTAAAGTTCGCCCCATTAAAGTCCGTGTGACAAACACACTTAGTCTGCGACGGACCTCGCGTCTCAAAGGTGAGCCTTATTACGTACTATGTGACCTTTCTCCAGAGGATCAGATAAAAATGAAAAAGGCTGTTGAGAAGCTACGAACTCGCCGAGGAAGTGGTGTAACAGACCATATCGTGGATTTTTGCGTGGTTCGGAAGACCCTGGGAACACGTTGGAGACTGATTCTCTTCCTCCCGGGACAATAAAGCACATAAATGGACTACGCGTGTTAACCGCCAATGTGCGCAGTCTAAGGTACACATTGGATGAGATTCAGTTGGTAACCTTCACTGAAACCTGGCTATTCACAGACGTCACCAATTCAGAGGTGTCCATCTCCGGTTACCACCTCTCCCGATCCGATCGACAAGGAGGGTGGTCAGGCGGTGGCGTAATGGTCTATTGGAAGACTGATATCAAAGTACATGTAGTTGAAGCGATCAGTGCCAACGACGATGAGTTCGATGCCTTCTGGTGTCGTGTTCATGATGGACGGAGTTCTCTTACATTTGGTGTCGTCTACAGGCGCCTTCAGGATCCGGCGCCCGTTTGATGAACTCGATCAGGAGGCATGATGCAGGAAAGGATGGTCTTATCGTTGGGGATTTCAATGCTCCTTCTGTTAACTGGAACCTGCTTATTTGTGACCGACCTACAGACTCCTTCGAGGCCAACTTACTGGAGACCATTCTTCATTGTAATTTGCTCCATGTCACTACACCAACTCGTATTCCTCCAGATCAGACGCTGCATATCCTGGATCTCGTGCTATCCCCCAGCACAGACATCACGTACCGTTCAGTTCTACACCCCATTGGCAACAGTGATCTCTGTACTGTCTCATTCCAGTGGTCACGTCGCTTCGCTGTTCACAGCCAACGTGCTGACCGTCGGAATTGCTGGCGTGCCGATACACTTCGTCTGAAAACGGCCGCAAGCGTTGTCGATCGGAGTATCCCTGAACACCTCAATGTTGAAGCGTGGAATCACAAGATGGAATTCGGTAAAAGTTACCGTAATAGATAAATAAGACATAGCGGTTCTGTGTTCATTAATATTAACTGAAGATGCAGCCGGGTTTACGTTACTTATTAGCGTCGCATGGTAATCATAAATTAACCCGCTGCTGGGTAGACTAACAAGTGGTACTGAGTAGGATTGAATGTTTGGAGCGAAGGATTGGCAGTAGAATGGGAACAGAGACACATGACGACGTTGAAGTGATATACACCGTGCGTTGATAAAGTGGTGTATGATTGTATCAGGTGGGCAGAGGGACGCTCAAACCATATACAAATATTCTCGTCTTTGGGGGTAAAGCTGCGAACGCTCATCACCCAGCAAGCAATAATGCTGAAAATGGATCCTCAAGTATTATTACAGGATCGAATTTAGGGCGCTACGAGGGTAAACCTGCAAAGGCTCAGTGAGATAGGAAAACAAGGTTTATGATGAACGTGGGGCTACAGCGGCGTGTTCATCATGGTAAATAACTGCATAAGGTGAACTTACCACGTTCATAATAGATGAGCATCGTGGTTCGCATTGGTTGCCGTGTTCGTCACAAATCAAGATGTAGGAATTAACCCATATATTTCCTGAAGATTACGAAACCACCCACTGAACCTTGTGAGTTTGCAGCACGCCGCAATGAATGTGCAGACTTTGCATGTTGTCTATGCAGTGTGGGACGCCAAGGAACAGTGACAGAGGGTGGCCCTGCAAAGGGCCGTTGCTCCGTTCTCTAAGGAATGTAGACGAAAGTGGCAAGCGAAGGAAGACCGGATGCGGTGCCATGACAGGGGACGACTAAAGCACGTACGTCACAGGGTGACCAAGGGCGGTAATGAGGACGGCGGATTGCGGCGCATGTGTGTTGTCTTTAAAATGGAGGTCGTCATTGAAATTTGATGTTACCTTTGGTTCGCATTCACTAACGCCTGATATAGAGGTACCAGTCGGTGGGAGGAGGGCCAGGGGCAACGATAACCTTGATGTTGTGGGCGGCGCATAGTACTGTGGCTTTGAAAGAGAAGTGATCATGGGAATCCAATGGTACCTTTGCCTTTGAAAACATTGTGCATCACATGCGGGTGGCAGTACGCGGGAGTAGGCGCAGTGGCTGTGTTAAGTACTAGGGCAAACGGAGGCGCATATCACTTGGGCTTTGAAAGAGAAGTGCTCATGGAAATCCAGTGGAACCTGTGGCTATGAATCAACGATGCATCACTTGCCAGTGGCCGTATGTGGGAAGAGGTGCAGTGCCTCTGATACATGATAAGGTGCTAGCGGATAAGCAGTGTTGGATGTAAGTGGTTCGGGACATTGGGAACCCGGATGCTATAAAGGTGACGGACGTTTAAACCTTTCAGAAATATGCACCACTAGTTGAGTGAGCGTGTATACAGCTCGGAACCCATCAAGGGTGAATACTGAGAAATGGTTTCGCCAGCCTCATGAGAGGCCACCGTGACAGTTCAAAATCAATGTAAACCGGACATGTAAAAAGAACTCCTTAGGCAGTACAAACATGTAATATTGTTGTAAAGATGGGTTAAATGCGAACAACTGGTGTGTAAAATACGCGGTTGTGTTTAGACGCATGGCATTCTGCATCAGTCTGCAAGCGACTTGACGGTCAGAGCAGTCACGCATTCCAAGAAAAGATGCGCGCGTTCTAAAAGTTACATGTGCACGCATAATACACAAACCGGAGGTGCGACGAAGTAGGTATGCTGTGTCACATGTTACGTGGAGGCGGACCAGTAGTGGCGGACCACTGAAGTAGGCACCACAAATAGACAGGGTTTCTGAAAGAAAGGTTTCGTGGAGGCTGAGCAATGGTGTCGTATCACCCATATAGGTGGCACGCATACACAGCAGTTCTAAAAGCCACATGTGAACAGCCGATACACTTACCGGAGATGCAACGGAGTATATATGCGGCGGCAAGGTTTTCGTGGAGGCTGAGCAGTAGTGGCGGACAACCCGTATAGACAGCATGGATAGACATCAGCTCTAAAAGCCACTTGTTAAGAGCCAATACACTTACCGGAGGCGCAATGGAGTGTATTGGCGGGGGCAAAGGTTTCGTGGAGGCTGAGCAGTAGTGTCGTATCACCCATATAGGTGGCACGCATACACGGCAGTTCTAAAAGCTACATGTTAAGACCCACTAGACTTACCGAAGGTGCAACGGAGTAGATAGCGGCGGCAAAGGTTACGTGGAGGTAGAGCACTAGTTGCGATATAGAAGCACTAGTGTCGGCTCAATCATATGGACAGCACGGATAGACAGCAATTCTCAAAACCCCATGTGGACAGACAATAAATGTACCGGAGGTGCAACGGATTAGATAGCGGCAGCAAATGTTACGTGGAGTAGGACAACTATTGCCGGAACACCTTTACGCGCAAGTATTTCAAACAAAATGCATACACCGACAAGGTGGAACCCCAACGGCTGTTAACAGGAACCCAGTGAACCGGCACCCACAGCCTTGAAGCATAGAATAAATCCCACTACCTCTTCACTAGTTATTTCCGCAGCGGAGTCTCCGGAGGTGCGCAACCAATAACGAGGTCTCCGGTGCACAGCCGTATACTTTCCGAACAGTTCGACGTGCCGCAGCGAAGGTTGTAATCCAACTTAACGGAAATAACATTCCCAAAATCATGCAAAGTATTCGGCGTTTGCAGGTACCCATCAGAATCGAGACTTTGAAGGTTCACGTCGATTTCCGTCAACAACTCTTGCAATCCACCAATCTTTATGTGCCTGTCTATCACACTGCGTACACGTCCAACTGCGGAGACCGTTACAGAGTGAGCGCAATCCACCGCCGGTACCTGAGTGATATGACGGTCAGTCATGTGTTTCGCATAACTAACGACCACCGACGGAGCGGGCTATTCATTGGCCGGCGATTTCGGCGAAATGGACTCCTCTTCCCCAAGCCGCTGGAGTATGCGTAGCATACAGCAAAGGACGCATCCTTTGCACCCACCAATGCGCAGATGGTGGTATCGTTCTCTTCAAACCAATAAGGTTGCTTATGCTATGCGCGCCCTATGGTTTCCTCCGCAGCATTTGCCATCTAGTGGCGAATGTCCCGCACAAGTAGGCCACTGTTGCTGCGCATTCCACATCAGAGAGGCGTGTAATTGCCGAGTAGCGGTTTCGCGTAAATAATCCTACAAAGCCAACCACGGCGTTAAATGCAATCACACGGGATGCTATCGCTAGCCAAAGAGATGGCCTACACATGACAGCAGCAATGGTTGTAAGTCCATTGGTACTACAACTTGCATACGTTGTCCTGCATGAATACGGACTCCTCAACCACAACCTGTATGCATCTCACGCTGCCGCCTATGGCAATAGGTTAGTGGATCAAAACGGCGGAGGTCGCATTGCAACAGGTATTCGGTGATTACCACAACACCCGTTCAAAGAGTGTTAGGCAAGTATAACATGGTGAAACCGGCGAGCGGTTACCTGAAGCACATAGCATAGACAGATTGTGCCAGCTCTCACTAACATACAGGATGAGAGCCCTCACTGGGGCCTTTTATACACAGACTTTCACATGACCCAACACCCACTTCTGTAGCCAAAGGATCGGCAGGTTCAAGGAGGCAGCTGTGACGTGTGCCATGCGTCAGTTGACGTCAGTATCTATGCGCCTATTGTCCGTCTGCGGTATGCACGGTGCTGCTTAGGATGTAAAGCGCACAGCGCTTTAAGTAGAAATCACAGGAACCTGCGAAGAGTTATGCGCGCAGAATGACAATGCATACAAACTTGTACAGCAATATAGCTGTTCCATGAAGTGAATGTGAAACTTTCACACTTTCCGATTGTAAGGGAGATCTCAAAGGAAAACTACGAGGCAACACACAATTTATCGTCATTTGAAGCTCTAAAGAAACGCCACGTTATGTACCTCAAATTTAACTTACCCGCAGCAGTACATACATGTGTATGCCGGCTCACCATGGTATCCCCCAAAACTGACGAAACGATCGCCCGCATACGTCGCAACTTATCCAATCCACTTGCTCGCAGCTCGCGGAGTCATCATTCTCTTGCTGACACAGAGCGCAAACCGCGCTGTCCGCATCTTCACTAGCCGTCGCCGTCCTTGTACACCATGCATTTGTGCGAGGAAGAGCGGAAGTTCTTGTTTGCAGCGTACAGAATTTCAATTGCCGTGATGTCATGATGCGACGCGCAACCTCCACCACCCGGAGTCTCAAAGGTGGCTTCCGTTTGTGACGCCTGCAGCCACTGTCAATACCCCTCGAAACACCAGGACTGGAACGATAGGGAAATCCTGAGTGTTCCTTCTTGAGCGGACCGTTGAGCCAGCGCGTGATAAGGTTCTAGGAGGTCTTGAGAGATCTAAAACGGAACACACCCCGGTCAAGCAATTATTGCCCAAGTTCCCTGCACTATCAGTCCCCGCTGTGTAGGTCACGGAAAGTAAGCAAGAAATAGAAAGAAAATGGAGGCTAAAGCGGAATGAAAGTTATGTATATGAAGGATAACACCAGAGTGAAGCGAATGACAGAATACGAACTAAAAGTTGGAGGATAGATATGGTCATGAGAACGGAAAGGTTTCGTGTTGCCAACTAAGAGCGTCTAACTGACGCTCAAAACCCTTAACCATAGGCTCACTGACAACTGTTTCTGGAAGCGAGTTGCAACGCTCGATAACTCTACGCGATAACCGTGTTTTCACCCCGATGCAGTCAGAAGGCGGCTTGTGTAGCTTCGTGGGATGACCCCGAAGACAAGTCAACCTAGCCGGGCTGTATAGCCTGCTCAGGTCTGGTCCAACCTTCCTTGTTAAAATGCGGTAAGTAAGGAGTAGGTCTCCTCGAAGTCGTCGTTAGTGCATTGAATACATGCCCCAGCTAAGTAGACGCTCGGGATACGTCCGTCCCGTAACCCCACGACCAATGTTTTGCCTACTCTCAAAACCCTCTCGAACTCCATTTTCTCCCGAAAAAGGCAGGGTTGGCAAGCCTGAACGCAGTATTCCAGACGGGGCCGAAAGAAAGCGGATAACAGCTTCACAACTATGTCGGCCGTTAAGACGCCGAAAGAACAGCGTATTAACCACAACATTCTGAAACCCCTACTTGCGGCCTTTTTCCAGTTGTCACCAGAATGCAAAGATGAGGAATGGAGGACGCGTAGGTCTACCTGGTTGGAGAGAAGGGAAGTTCGACCCCACCGAGTACTACCTCGAAGGCGGGAAAGTTGCTTCTATACGAAGGACGGAACACAGCCTGCTTAATGGGCAGTAGCCACAATGTAGACCAGCCCCAGAGTCTGTGCAGGGTATGCTATATGATCTCAGAACTCTTAGGAACATTTGCAACATTCCATAGCTTAACGTCATCAGCAAAGAATGGGGATGATACTCTAAGCTCTCCAGGGACATCGTTTACGTAGATGTAGAACAGCATCGGTCCAAGAACCGAGCCTTGTGGGACACCGCTAAAGACCGTTTGTCTAAAGGATAAGCTGCAACCCACACGTACACACTGCTCTCTTCCCTACAACAACGCACATGGCCAGTGAAGGGCGCGGCCGGATACGCCTTAGGGGCTCAGCTCTTGTGATAGCCTCAAGTGGGGTACCTTATCAAACGCTTTCGAAAAGTCTACGAAAAGCACGTTCACTACGTGGCCATTGTTCATTGCCTCGGCACAAAGTTCACGAGCAACTAACAAATTTGTAAGACACGAAAACTCCTTCCGGAATGCGTGTTGTGCACTACTGAGTAGATTAAATCTATTCAGGTGACCTTCCAACGAATCGCTCATCTGCTTTTCAAGCAGTTTCACCACGGCCTATAATTGCCTGACAGGCTCCTGTCGCCGTTTTTGAAGGTAGAACAGTTGGCAGCCTCCTTCCATTCAGAAGGTTGCGGCACAGTAGCTGAGGTGTTCCCCACCTCTAGCTAGCGTGTATGAGGATGATGATTCAGAAGGTAATGGACAGCTGTCGAGTGACTTCTGAAACACCATCGTCAGCGGTCCACTTAGTTCCGCCGCCTACTCATGCAGAAGATGCGGGTGAATTGAATTAGGTCCATGTGCTTTGGAAGGGTTCAGTTCTTGCAGCAGTTTAAGGACTTGCGTTTTCACCACGGTAAACTCAGCTAAATTAGAAAGCTCAGGTAGCCTGGGGACAAGGTCATCGCTATTCAACGCGGCCTCACATACCAAAGCCCCCGTATGCTGCTCCCCAAGTACAACATCCTTATCTGGGGCCGCATACGTACGAATTCCATCGGCCCGAACCAAAGTTGGGATTACCGAATTTGAACCACAGCGTCTCTTAACATAAGCGAAGAACTTCGGATTTTCCGAAGCTCCGTCTGCCAATTCCTTTTTGTATAACAGCCAAGCTTTCCTTAAGTGTTGTTTACACCAATTTCTAGCCTCGCGGTATCCATCATAAGTGCTAGTTGTTGGAGCCGCACAGTAGGTCCTACATCACCTGCAACGCTTCTGGTGCACTACAAACAGCATTATAATTTGAGCTGAAATTGATAATCACAACCGACAGAGCTTCTAAACCTTTTCACCCGACTGAAACATGTGAGTACGTGATAATTCAATTCACATCTAAGGTAAAGCGCAACGCCCCCGCCTTGTCGGTCAACGAAGCGATCACACCTAAATAGTGCGTAGCCAGACAGATGTACTGCACCGTCCGTGATGTCCTGAGACAGCCACGTTTCAGTGAATGCAAGTATATCGGGATGAGACCCATCTACAAGCAGACCTATCTCGCACTTCTTATTCCTTAGGTTCCGCACATTGCTTAGCACTATCTGAAGGTACTCGTATGGTTCAGTCCTGTGTTGTGCGCTAACAGTACTGGCACTGGTAGGGCGGAAACTGACCGCCGGCTGACCACCCGAAAACCCACCAACCGGAGACCGTGTTCACCGGCCGCACGCCTGGTTTTGAGGTATCTAATGGCCTCTTTTAGCTTCAGGCTATCCGCTAATGGGAGGTCTGGCTGAGCGCTAATATTAGTACCCTTCAATTTGAAGGCAAACCGCAACAGCGCGTTGCGTTCCTCCGGAGTGGATAGGACTACCCGAAGTAAGCGCGGTCGAGGGTTTGGGGCGTAAACTGGGACGTTATACAATCTAGTCAGTTTCCTGACCATTTCTTCGCAACTGCTGCGTAACCTCCTCGACTTCCGTGACACAAGTTTTACGATATCGACAACGTGTGTCATACAATCCGCGTCTCCTTGAACGAATGTTATATTGAAGACGCACAAATGCACGCATCTCCTCCGTGCGACGAAACTTCTTAATTAGGTTAAGCGCCATGCTTTCCTGCTTGGCTGTTAGCCGCCGACTTTTGTCATACAGCCAAGGCTTCCCCACGTAAAATCTGTGCGAATGCCAAAAACAGTTGTTTCCAACCTCGTATCATTCCCCGCTAAAAACCGCTGAGAAACACCGGTACCTGTTAAAATATATTCATCAGGCGGATACCCAACACTTACCGCTTTCCAGCAACCTTCGATCGCTTACTATGCACGCACACAAACTGCATATATATGTACTGGAATCTTTCCGGTATCACCTGTCCAGTCTCCCATTGGTAAGCTTTCGCACTTTTAACGCTCCGACGAATGAACGATGTCACCGTTTCCATGTGAAAAGTGTCAGATCCTCATTCTTCGATGAAAAGCACCTATGAACCCTTGAAGGTACGTCGGAATGCACAACAGTCATCCACCATGGCTGCTTTCACTAGAAGCGGGAAAATGATTAAGCACCGTAACCCATTTAAACCGCTCACTTTATTGATTTCTAATCCTCCTCTTAGCATATTAACAACGACGTAACATAATAATAAACACACGCATGCGTCGGAAGGCCCAAAATTTTCGTTTATCAACATACAACCTTGTGTACCACAATCACACTGTAGTGTGGAACGGAAATTGTTGTAGCGCGCTGCTTGACTTTGAACTTGTGCTCACGCTACGCGCTCATTTGCCTTGCAGGAACCTAGTCGTGCGCTTTAGCGGAAGAAGTGCAGGCAGAAGATTGACGGTAACGTTTAGTTTCCCTTTTTATAACATTATTTCCTCTATTGTAGTTTGCTACTTGCTGCTCAATAAATCTCCAGTTCCAATCTCCGGAGCTCTCCCGCGCTTGAATATTACAATTTTGGCGACCCTGCCGAGGCACGTTCATCAGGAATCCTGTATCACTGGTACAATGAAGATAATGCGGAGGACGAAAGTAAGGTTGACGCCAACGACCCGACGTCAAAGCTCTCCGCTTCGCTCGATGTTTTATCACGGACGTTGGAGAAAATGTCGACGGCACCAACTTCTTCAACCTGTATGCCACGTATCCCGCTGCCAGATAGCTTTACCCTGGGCATGCTGTACCCCAGGTGGGAAAAGCAAGTGCAGCTTTATCGCCGGCATTTCCCAACCAACCAACATACAACTGTGCTCGCCGGCCTGCTCTCGGGAGAGGCCTTTGATATTGTTGCGGACAGTAAAAGCTTGGAGAAAGAAGTAACAGCCGAGACTTTTTCAGCCATGCGCCGCTTATTGGCCAGCCCCGGTCTACCTGCGCCCCTACGCAGGGCATTCCACGCAAGTTACCAATATCCGGGGGAAACCATCCGCACGTACTTTCGCGATCTACAGAGGATGGTCGATACAGCATACGAGAACGAAACGCTAGACGAACGTAAAAAACTGGTCTTGGGACAATTCCTAGATGGCATTCAAACGCCGTCTATTAAAAGAGAGTTTCTGCGCTACCCTCCCCGACGTTGGTACGCAGCGTTGGAAACAGGTGACCAGTTGGAAGAGATAGACGCAGCAATAGATACGCCTACATCTGGCTGTTTTGCTTTAAGAGGGAACACGCGACCCAGACGTGTCCTACCCGAAAGAATGAATGGAAACCCTGGCCGTCTTCGGAGATATCCCGCCTCACGACGACCGGCACAACCAGGTTTTCGGTGGCCCCGCAGTTTAGAGGGTCTCTTGTACCGTGAGCCCAGAGAGCGATTCGAGAAGACGGATCGAGTTGCAGGGAAACTTGTATTGGTACATTAAAAGATTCCTGTTATCTAGCTATAAAAGAACGACACCGTGGACGTTCTAGCTAGGGGAACGGAGCATGCACAGCACACAGGGCAGTTGCGAGTTGCAACCGAAACGAGCGCCAAGCAAAATAATGACGATGAGCAAGTCAAGCATTCGAACTCAACAATCAGTTCAACAAACCACACCGGTTGCCTAGGTGTACAATGAAATAATTTTAGTTAGAATTTTACACAGGCAAACCGGGGAGTCTCCAGACTGCTACAGCAGACAAACGTCATACCGCTGATCGTCTCGCTCCAGGAACACGCCAGGTAAGCGTGCCATGACATCAGTTGTGATACCATCTCTTACCTGCAACTCGATTGTAACGTCGTTAACACTAGAATTATCGATAGCTGGGATTTGTTTATTGGGGCTAGTGGATACTGGCGCAGCTAGAAGCATAATCAGGGCCAGCGTGAGTAAGAGCTTCCCAAACTGTGTTAGAAAACCTTGTAACGCTCGCCTTACCGCGGCCAACGGGCTACCACTAGTTGCTCGGAAATCCATCGTTGCCCCCGTTGTTGTAGCCTGCACGAGTTTAACCATGAATTTATTGTTGCTGACCGGATACCGTTCGATGTTATTATCGGAATAGATTTGTTGAGGAGGTTAAAATGCCGACTTGACCTGGAGAAGTCTCAACTAATCACTGATTCGTGCACTATACTACTGAGACCATGCAGCAACAGCAATTTTGAGGATTTTACGTTATATGAGCGCAGTATCAAAGAGCAACAATGTGTAGACGATTTTATTCGGTCGTTTGGGCTTTCAGCTGACATTAACACTGGCACGATTAACGCTTGTTCTACAAAATTATCCAGACGCCTTTGCATGGAAATCCGGCGATTTGGGGCGGACCGGCCTGGTGAAACATGCTATTGACACTGGTGTGGCCAGTCCGATCAAGGTGCCTCCGAGGCGCATTCCAACCCACTGGCAGGGTGAGATACAGAAGCTGATAGATGAGATGCTAGAGAAGAATGTTATCCAGCCCTCCAACCCCCCGTGGGCATCTCCTGTTGTCCTGGTAAAGAAAAAGGACGGTGGTTTCCGATTATACGTCGATTACCGAAGATTGAACGAGGTTACTCGAAAGGACGCCTACCCACTCCCAGGGATCGACGATCTGTTCAACGCACTTGGTGGATCTGTGTATTTTAGCACACTTGACTTGGCTTCCGGCTACTGGCAGGTGGAATTAGAAGAGAGCGATCGGGCGAAAACCGCCTTTGTCGTGCCCTCCGGGTTGTGCGAGTCTCAGACCATGCCATTTGACTTATCTAACGCTCCAGCTACCTTCCATCGCCTTATGCAAAAAGCATTAGCCGACCCGATCCCGCGTACATGCCTTGTGTATTTGGATGATGTCATCGTGCATGGAAAGAAGGAAGATGAACACTTGGACAATTTGGCGAGTGTTTTGAAATGCCTAGTGAGAGTGGGATTAAAGCTTAAACCCTCAAAGTGTCATTTCTTGAAAAAGGAAGGGGCGTACTTAGGGCACATAATATCTGGAGATGGTATTCGAACGAATCTGGTAAAGGCTGAACAGGTTAGATCGTGGCCAACGCCAACTACTACGGAGCAGGTACGTAGTTTTCTCTGGTTAGCATCATATTACCGGCGATTTATTCGAAACTTCTCGTCCATTGCAGCCCCATAACACTCATTACTAGAAAAGGGTCGAATGTTCGAATGGTCCAATCATTGCACAGAAGCTTTCAATCACTTACGCGAATCTCTCTGTGCGGTCCCTTTGCTAATATTTCCCGATTTGTCCACGTCTGCTGGCCAGTTTATCATGGACACTGATGCGAGTGATAAGGCGATTGGAGCGATGTTATGACAACTGGGATCGGATGGTGTCGAACGAGTTGTGGCATATTGTAGTCGCAGTCCTAGCTCGAAGGAGCGAAATTACTGCACTACAAGAAAAGAGATGTTGGCATTGGTATATTTCATCAAACAAAACTGACGCTATCTGTTATTTAGAAAGTTTCTGGTCCGCACGGACCACCAATCACTTCGGTGGCTGCAGAATTTCAAAGACCCCGAATGCCAAATCGTGCGTTGGCAAGAGCAATTGCAGGAATATGACTTGAGTGTAGACATCGGCCCGGTAAACAACACGCTAATGCTGATGCATTGTCACGGATTCCCCCTCGCAACCATGGAGAGTGCCCTTCGTGTAATACACAACACGTAGCAATCTCTAAAGGGCAGAGTGTGGTGGGTGGCAAACGGTACAGGCGAACGATCCCGATACCGCATTGATCTATGAGAGGCGTCTTAATGGCGACGACAAACCAACGAGTAAAGAGATGGAAGGGAAAAGTTACGAAGCTCGTTGCCTTTGGTCCATGTGGGATTATCTGACCACTGAGGAAGGGGTTTTGGTTTTCAATTTCGGACCGACGTACACAAGAAGAATCATCGTCCCGCACTCTATGGTTAGGGAAGTACCGAGCGATTTACACAAGGAAATGGGACATACAGGGATCAATAAAATGGACGAAACAGTTCGACGACGTTTCTGGTGGCCCCATCAACGGAGAGATGTGATCAACTACTGGCAGGCGTGCAAAGAATGTGGTGCCTTTAAAAACCCTCGTATCGTTCACCGTGCACCCTTGCAGCCCATGGTGGCCGGCTATCCTAACGAGATAGTAGGAGTGGATCTCATAGGCCCTCTACCTGAGACGCCACAAGGTAATCGCTTTATTTTGGTCATGAGCGATTACTTTACTAAATGGTGCGAGGCTATACCGATAGGACAGGCGGATACGTCTACTGTGGCAACAGCTTTGGTAAATCAGTGGGTCTGCCACTGGAGTGCACCAGGGCAGCTACACTCGGATAAAGGATCGTGCTTCGAGAGCTCACTGGTAATTGAAGTTTGTCTGTTACTTGGGATAGACAAAACTCGAACCACAGCGTATCATCCTCAAGGAAATAGACAAGTGTAAAGAACAAATGGTTCTCTCAAACCGTTGCTGAAGGCCTTCGCGGACAGGCACATCAATGAGTGGGACAATGTGTTGCCCAGATGTCTACTTGCATACAGGAGCACAGTACATTCATCGACGGAACAGACACCATTCCTTATGTGGACGGGAAGAGAAGCACGATTACCTTCGGATCTACGTCTACCGATGACGCAACAGCTACAGTCGTCGGTTATGGACTATGTTAGCAAGCTGTTGGACTCCCTTTGGCAGTCTCATCAGTCAGCACGAGTGCATTTAGGGAATGCACACCGGCGTCAGAGGGAATATTACGACAAGAAGGTATTTGGGGTACCCCTGAAAGTTGGTGATTTAGTTTGGTTACACCACCCTCAAGCGTGAGGAGTGCCGGCAAAAGTTTCACAGAGAGTGGACGGGTCCATATACGGTAGAACGAGTGCTCTCTGAGGCCACCTGCATGATAAAGGATCGCAACAACCCTAGTAGTCAGCCTATAGTTGTCCATTTCAATCGCCTCAAACCTTATAGACGAGACGCCGAGTCAGTTGAGTCAGAGAGGGCAGATTCACCACCAGTGGTTAGGGCGGGAGAGCTGAGGAAAGTCAGTGCTGTAGCGAACAACCGAATGTTAGTTTAACTAGCATGCAAACTGGATCCTATAAAAAGCGATTCGGTGATGCTTTAGTGATCTTTTTTGATACAAGATCAGTAGCATCGGTACCTTCCGATGCTTTTTAGTGGGTTTGTGAACATCTTAAATTTTATCTGGTTTATGTTTCATAATTATTTACTACTTTATGTGTGTCTTTTGGATTATACCTTTTATAAAGCTGTATCGCCAACCTCCTGCAACGAAAATTAGTGGTCAGAGTCCGGATTTCTTTATCCCAACCCATACCAGTCGAGTGTGGTGTGTCCTAAGGCTCAGTACTAGGTACACGATGGTTTTTGCTATTCATCAATGACCTTGCACAGAAAATTGCTTAAATTTCCTGCTGTTTGCTGACGATGTCAAGATATGACGCCAGCTTCAGGCGGACGCTGACCAGAATTCACTTCAATGTGATCTAACTACGGTATAGCAATGGTCCACCCGAAATCTGCTACAGTTCAACCTGGACAAAATACAAGCTACTCTCCATACAACATAAGTGTACCTATTCCTACAGGTTAGGAATGCAAGTACTGCAACAATCATCCGCCGAACGAAACCTTGGCGTGCCTGTTCACGATAACGGGCTATTCCAAGCCATCCACAAAGGCATTGCTATGACGGGCGTTCAGAACAATGGATAACGCTATTTTCAGACGGATGCTAAATGCGTATGTTCTCCCCCATGTCGAATACGCAATTCAAGCCTGGCAGTCATGGCTGAAGCACGAC
Organism: Dicrocoelium dendriticum; assembly: GCA_944474145.2. Taxonomy (NCBI): domain Eukaryota; kingdom Metazoa; phylum Platyhelminthes; class Trematoda; order Plagiorchiida; family Dicrocoeliidae; genus Dicrocoelium; species Dicrocoelium dendriticum. The sequence goes on along the minus strand of OX104070.1, from coordinate 48,196,178 downwards.
CTTACTGCATTGGACCAATCTCAACGTCGGGCTTCTAAATACGTCCTTGGAATGTGCCACTTTCCATAAGAGCAGAGGCTGAAACGTTTGGGAGTATTCAACGGGCGGTATCGTCAACTACGCGGTGACTTGCTCATGGGGTACTTGTTTTTACGCGATTCAAATCATATGGACCGCTTTTTGCGGCAACTCAGCAGTAATACCAAACTTAGAGGCCACTCCTTGAAATTAACAGCAAATTACGGCCGTCTGGCGTGTCTTAGCAATTTTTTCCACTTGTGTGTGTCAACCCATAGAACGCTCTCCTCGAATCGGTTGTTTCTGCATCCACGCTAGTCATATTTAAAATTCGGTTGGATGACGCATTCCGCCACTTACCTTCTGTTACTTCGCTCTACTCTCCATCCTACTCCCGGGAAATACCTTGGATTTAATTTTTTCGCCTATTGAAACTGTGGAAACAATAGGAGTGCAGGGCTACTGCATTACATACAACAAGTCAATTACTTTGACATTAGAGCTAATAGGTGCATGTTTTCATTAACGTCTTTTGATAACCCACCTGACTATCCAACAAGGCTTGTAATGCATTGCTGCTTAACCCGTATAAAATCATTGTTCATTAAAGACCATTTCTTCAATTCTAACTAATACCTTTTTCTTGTCCGGAAGTATCCGATTACAAGTTACTGATTTGATCCCATATCTCGTGGATATAAGTTTCCATACCATTCGGATGTCCTCAATAGGTAACCACTCTGAAATCATTCTGTTATATCGGAGGTAAGAATACTCCACCACTCCCCGTTGTTTTGTGAATTTTATTCCAATCAACCCTATTCACCCCGTCCTCTTTTACGGTTCCCCACATACGTTTTCTGTTACCTCACCTTTGTAACTAGCTTGGGTTGACACTGAATCTTATGCTTGATGGCTTTTCCCTTACTCTGCACATTTCGCTCGTTCGTGAGACACCGTATCGATCCTTCGCCCCTGTAATGACTAGCTTTGATTAATCGATTGTCAGCTTTTCTGCATAGCCTGTGATATGCCCTAATTGGAATCATGTGATTGAGTTGCACGCACAGACGCTTGGTGGCCGAGTTGGCGTACGGCGTGAACATTGTTGCCCGGTCGTTGGTGTTCTCACTATCGTTAGTGGGTGGAAGCAGTCCTTGGGGTCCGACACAACACATCCCGAAGCTGCTTTTCATGTGGGCAACTCCTACAAACATTCTTTGCAGTCCCAGTGTACAATTCGATCGGAACCAACCATCTGGACCGTGTTTCACGCTGCCGAGAAACTATCTTTTATCTAAAGGCGTCGGTGAGTGAAGTAGCACCCGCGAAAGATTGATGGTCGACGTAATCTTGGACTAGATTCAAAGAGCATTCAGTTGGGAAACCAGCTGAATCTTGTGAATCCGATGGTATGGCTCCCAGTCCCGGATAAATCTGACGTGAATGAGCCGTGCTTCTGGAATGCAACGCGCCTGGAACTGATGATATCTATTCATCTTCACACGAAGACAGTGGGGACTTACTGTTAGTTGGTCAATTCGTGCTAGTCGAATATCCATGTAACGCTGAAGGTGTCTACGGACTATGGGTTGATAATCCTAGTCCTCACTTACAAAAATGGTCATGAAATGCTATCGGAAAATCGCAGCTGAATAGTCCTTGAGGCCACTGTCGCTATTTTGCTCGCAAGCATGCCGCAGCCGGCCTAATTGTCCTCGAGGTGGAATCATTGAAAGCCAGTAATAAATGCGATGAAGCGTCGCTATAGCGAAACGTCAAGAATAGAGAAAGTTGTTTCAGTACTCTCGCAATTACTTTGTCTCGTTACTTTGTGCACTGACTTATTTCAGTATAACGGACTAACTTCTGAAGTCCCCCAAATTTTAGTATGTTGTCATTTTACTATGTACGAGTCAACAGGCATCTGAACAGCACCACTCGTGCAGGTGGTCCATGGTAGCTGTTCTCCTTGATTTGATTAGTTGCGATGGATCGTGCCTAGTTTGTCGTTTGCTACGGAGGGACACGTCAGAGGATTCATTTCTTGTCTGCAACTCCTACTGTCGGAACCAAAGAAGCGTTAGAGTCCACAGCAAATTTCATCCTTGCGCTGACGGATCAAACGTTGTCTGACGCGTCCGAAGCTCTAGTCGCCAGCCAATTCACCTCGCGGGCATGTTTCGACATGTTTGTGCGCGGCGGTGTCAACTCGCGTCCCTGCTTACTCCAAAGAACACGCCAGTAGTGTTTGGGATTAGCCTATTCGGATAGGCCCTACTACAAACGGCATTCACAGCAACTTCACTGAGGTGACGATCATTATGACACGCACTGCCTTCCCATGGAAAGCTAAACCTAAAGCATCACTCTTAAATGTAGCTTACGGTGTGGGAAGCTGTATTAAATGCATGGGAAATGGAAATGCGTACTTTAACATTTCTAGACAGCCCCCTCACAGATGTGTGGCTCTGACTGTGAACAAGCTAAAGAGACGCAATAGTACGATCTATTCTATTCTTTTCTGAACAGAGTGTACAACCGGTCCACTCGTCAGATTTATATCTATCTTGGCTCCGAAGTGCGACAGCCTGGCACCGACTGTAGAGCTAGTAACCGCCGTATGAACTGTTCTACTGGACTCCGACGAATAATGCCTCGAACTCGACGCCAAACTTCAAGTAAGAAAAGAGAAACTAGACCGGACGTAAGACCAATGACCCTGAGTTAGGCATTTCTACGTCGAGATATTACTCCTAATGATCATTTCGGATTGCATGCCTTTTAAAAGCCCCGCGATAGTCCGTTATTGCTGCGGGACCAACAACATGTACATCCGTAGTTGCCTCCCACATGACAGAGGTACAGTTCATCCTAGAAATGGCTGTCAAACTAGGAACAGTTATTGTCGGCAGTACTACCGCGAAACCTAGGATGCCGTCTATCGTCTCACTAAAGAGGTAGCCACACACTCTTCCCAAAAGGAGAACAACAAACAGCATCATAATTCTGACTGCTATATGCTCCAATGTGTTTCAACCTAAAGCAAACTCGAACAAACACAAAGTGTTAGACCACTGGTAACAGTGGAAATATATGTGTCAGACAATAAGGGTCCCAGCTAAACTGGCCAGGGTGATCTGCTTTGTTCGTCATCCAAACTCGGCACACTACGATGAATGCGACTACTTCAAGTAACGCACCAGTCAAGAGATTATATAGAAGCTATTCTCCTTTAAAATGTTTCGGAATACCGGTAGCTCGGATTGACGCTTCAACTATTTGTTTGTTCAGCGAGCTTGGCAAGTTGGGTGGAACCAACAAATGCTCTTCTCCGAACCACCCCATGTACTGTTCACATTTGTTTAGATGTCCATTGGAGTTGATGGTAGTAATGCATATGAAATCCAGACGACTACCGCGAACAAAAGACTTAAAATCACGCACTATTGACAGTGTCCCTGAGCTTCAAGCTTCAACGAACTAGCGACTTAAGCAATGGGGAGAATACACTATTTCTTTATTAATTTAGTGGCGCTTCCTCTGTGAATTGTTCTCTCTCTAAAAAGCAATTTTTTATTCGGCCTCAAGGTTAGTATGGGCCCCCAACTGCAGAGGGTGTGGTCCAGAATGATACAATTTATACTGCGGTCCATGCTCATGATACGAAACTCGCACGAACTGTGGTACCGATTACGCATAAACCTTCCATCAAAGATATATATACACACGACTACAAATTGAAGAGATAATACCAAACAATCTGGCCTCATTTGCAGGCCCTTCAGCATGCAGCTAAGAATCGTGGTGTTGTCGAAACACCAACAGGTGGAGGGTTAGGTTATCAGCCATTGCGGATACTGAACACTCTGCAGACCAACCCGGTGCCTGTGTCAGCGGTTAAACAAAAAGACAACTGTTAGCCTACTCTACAATAGTCGGCATAAACACTTACCTGTAATCTGCATCTACAAACACGCTTCCAACCTGCTAGGCCCTCTCCTCCTTGTGTGCCAACACGCAATTTTTACTCATTAAACTAACCGAACTTCATATTCATCACGTTTCATTGCCTTAGGACCTCATCATGATAACCGAGACATGGCTTAATGTTGATATCACTGATACTGAGACAACACTGCTCAGCATGATTCTCCTACAAGGCGCTCGACCCAGCAGAGCCGGAGAGGTAATCTTGTATTGTCGAACTGACCTGCGTGTCGATATTATCAATGATCTAGGAACGCAAGTTGTCCATTCTCGTTGGGGTTGTCTACATCTGAGACGTGATGATGTGTGTCTACTGTCAATATTTTACTGCTCTCCAATATTCACTTTGGAAATGGTTCACCGCTTATCTTTCGTTATGAAGCGTGTTTTGCCACGGTTATGCAGTCACGCCTTTCTAGTGGGAGACTTCAACCTACACTCAATCAAAGTTCCTGCTTTTCCCAGCCAACAATTCAATGAGGACTTGCAAGAGGCAATCACCGATTGACTGTTCGTTATACAACCATGTCACCTCTTCCACGCGATTAAGAACGAGTGAGAAACCGTCTGTTTTAGACTTCGAGTTCAACTACGAATGACTACTGGTTGATATCAAAACCACCGAGGCACCGCTTGGCCACATCGATCATGCAACGTTGCTTTTCCGTTACATCTGCTGCGCGGAATACCTTAAGCATAGCGCAGAGGAATCCCAAGCCGTCACCAATTGCAACATCCTGTCTGCCCTCGTTCAGGCAACAAACTGGTTTTTCCAGACCGAGCAGCCTCCTTACGTCGCCTGGAGGGAGCTTGTCACCAAGCTCATCGTCTTAAGGACGAATGCGTCCAAAAAACGAAGTATTCACCTGAAGCAAACAAAGTCCTTCCTAAGGTTTCAAACTTGAAAATGCATGGTCTTAAGGGGCTCAGCGTGACTTGTTTGTGGAGTCTGTCCGAGGTTGCACACCTGGGATGCCTACATAACTCAACGGAACCACTGTGTCCCATTGGTTCGTGAAGAAAAGTTTCGGGCCTTAGTGATGAAATTCAGGGCTAATCCTAACATGTTGTACAGGCGCGTCAACAAGCTCCGTAACGTGCAATCGCAATTCCACGTGCAGCAGATGGTCTGGCACTAAGTATACAGGAAGCGGACAAAGCGCTTCAGTACTTTCCAGAGTGAATCGTCACTGGCCTTAGATATAGCTCACACCGCCCTAAGGTTTAAGCCACGTGTCCTTCACTTCAGCAAGTGTGATAAAAAGGTTACTGTCTTTACACTTGCACAGCCCTCCTGAGGTGAATAAGACCGAAGACACTAAAGACAATCGTCGTGAATCCTAGGCTCGATCCTTTCAATGGTACCTTGGTGAACTGGAATAATGGGTTATTATAGGTAAAAAAGTGGCAATGCTTAACAATCCCTGTGGGATGGAAAGAATTTAGGAAAGGAGACATGATGATAAAATGTGAGGCATTTTAGTGGATCCACCAGAATCTTCGTTTTATAACATGGATAAAAGAGCCGAGCTCTTCATATGAAAATAATTATAAATCCACCTAGTGGTAATTTTGGTAACACACAGTTTGGCTGCGTTACGTAGCCTCCTGGCCAACACAAGTTATAAAATGACATACGATGAGCACAATGTTTCGTCAGGTCGTTTATTGTAATATCGTTTTGTTGGAAGAACGTTACAGGACTGACACACTCGAACGGATGGGAAATTTCGATGGCATTCCAGATGGCTATACTGTATTGTCGGCTTTAGCTGATGACCTCTCAGGTTGGTGATGTGATTCAGTTCCAGCAGCTGGCAGTGAGTGGGTTTGGATTCTTCTGGATCTGGCAAACCATTATGAGGTCCCCCCATCTAGCGCCCATATCAACTCCTGTAATTTCTAGGGACTTCATCGCAGGTTCCTACAGTATGGAAACATGAAATTGTCACTGCTATTTATGATTGCGGCAATCGTGCAGATCCTTCCTACTGTCGCCCAACAACTCTCCTCCCAGCGCTATCCAAAGCATTCGAAGTTATTACCGCAGAGGTGCTCATAGGCTAGCTTGAAGTAACATAGTGTCACAGCAACACGGATTCCGTTGAAATCAGTCCTGCACTACAAAATTGCTGCTAACCCGAGTAAACTGGACAAATCTATGTAGTCAATGTCGTATACTTGAACTTCCCATAAGAGCTCGATTGCTGTGACCACCTCATTATCGTTCACAAGCTTCCAAGGCATGGAATCAGTGATCCTTCTTGGGTTAGATGAACGATTTCCTCATTCAACGTCAGCTAAATGTGAGAGTCCGCAGCGTCTTTTCCAACCCGATTGGAATCCAGTGGGGTGTACTCGAGGGGTCGGTACTGGGACCAACTTTATTCCCAGTCTTCATCAATGATCCTCCTACCATACTCCAGTCAAATGTCCCATTATCTCCAGACGAGCTCAAGATACGGCATGACAATAAGACAGTGAACTATCACGCTGAATTGCACAGAGCTCACGGTAGACCCCGTACGTGGTCATCCGAGAACATACTCTATTTAAGGTGGCAAAATGCAAGGTTTTTAGCATACGCCGTACGTTTACCCATGCAATCGACCTGGAATCAGTAGTTACAGTATGTTACATAGGAAAGCGACCCCGAAGTAATTGTGCAGGATCACGTTGATTGCTCGAAACAGACAAAAAATCATCGAAAAGTGCTAGTCAGCACCTTGGCCTTCTACGGGCTGTAGCGCCCGAAAAGATAACTCTTATCTTTCATGTACAATTTACTTGTTGACCGATTGTACATTACTCCTTCTTGTTTTAATCTTACAACCGGCTCGACACACAACTGCCTTGTAAGTCCCCGCGCTCACGTGTACGCTCTTGCCTCGCTTCATCCGTCCGTTTCTTGTTCTAGCCCATCGAATACAGTCCGCTGTGTCCGACTCCCATTGCCTTCTGATATCCGCGCTTAATTCCGCGCATCGTCTCGGACTAGTATTAACTAGTCCTACAAATTGGTGACCCCGATTCGCACGCGCGAATTCAACTTTTTTCTCGTTTGTATTTTTTGGTGAGTTCGTTCCTTTTTCTCGATTATATACCTATATTCATTTGTTTCTTGCGTAATTTTGGTACTTTTATCGTATTTTGTTCGTTCTTTATCTTTCGACTCACATTTCGAGAGTTGCATCTGAGTCGTTTCACAGCGTAACCATGCTTCCTTTGGCTGTTCCAAGTTTCATGGAACACAGTCCAGAAGTTTGGTTTAAGATATTCGAGATCGAACTAGAAAATAAGGGCATAACGGCGGACCGTCCAAGGTACAATCAGCTCGTCCCACGCCTTCCTCCGTCGGTAGTGACGCTGATTGAGGACATTCTACTCTGCCCATCGAATGAGGCAAAGTATGAAACGATGAAGCAAGCGATTTTGAAAGAGTTACGACCCAGCGCACGAACACGATTTGAGCAGCTCAATGGTCTCAAGCTTGGAGATCGCAAGCCGTCGACATTGCTCCGCGAACTTCAGCGCATCGCTGGTCCCTTATTCTTGAGCGAAGAAGGGATAAAGGAGCTGTGGTTTGCACGTCTCCCAGAGCCATTGCCGGTAATGCTGTCCATGTTTATAGATGCACCCTTGAAAGACTTAGCTACCAAGGCAGACGCTGCGTTCGAACGTTTTCCGCAGCAGACGACCAGTAACTCCGGTGACGTATTCTCACCGATGAAAACCGAATCCTATGTTTGTTCCCAGTCGCTAGACCGATCTGACTCTAAAGATGAGGAAATTGCGCTACTTCGCAGCAGGATAGCAGCAATGAAGGCTTCGAAGCAGCGTGTGCCACGGTCAAATGCTGACCACGTTTTGGCTACCGTTCATTGCGGCTCGTCTGTGCCTGCACCGAATACGTCACGTTCGGCACGAAAGCGCCACATTTTCCTTACAAGTTCTCAGTCAGATAATGTCAAACCCGTCGAAGAAGTATGTTGGTATCACCGCCAATACGGTGGAAGAGCTAGACGTTGTCGGGCTCCCTGCATTAGGCACGACCCAGGGAAAACGAATAGCCCGCATACTAGCACTACAAACGTATCATTCAATAACCAAGCAAACCGACTGTTTTACGTTAAGGATCGACGTTCTTCCATCACTTTCCTCATCGACACGGGAGCGGAAGTCAGCGTCATCCCAGCGACCGCTAGCGACAAGCACTCGAAGCCTACGTACAATTTGCGTGCGGCCAACGGTTCTCCGATAGCTTCATTCGGTCAGCGCATGATGAACCTGGACCTCAATCTTCGCCGAGATTTTCAGTGGGTCTTCATGGTTGCGTCTGTACCCTTCGCAATTATCGGTATCGACTTCCTCCGACATTTTGGGTTGCTTGTTGATGCTGGTCGCCACAGACTTTTAGACGACCGTACGAAACTAGGTGTTGATGGTGTCCTTTCAGATGCCCCGGTAATCAGCCCTGTATTTCGGATCGCAGACGCACCGTCCGACTACTTGAGCCTCCTCTCCGAATACCCGCGACTGGTTCGACCGGCTGCAGAGCTTCCACCAGTCACGACAGAGGTCGCTCACCACATAGTTACGCGCGGTCGACCAGTTAGCGCACGACCAAGACGGCTTGCTCCAGACAAACTACGGGCAGCACGAGCCGAATTTGACCACATGCTTCAACTTGGTATCGTCAGACCGTCCAACAGCCCATGGGCGTCGCCTCTGCACATGGTCCCGAAGAAGGTTGTGGGGGACTGGCGTCCTTGCGGCGACTATCGATCCTTGAATACGGTGACCACGCCTGATCGCTATCCGATCCCACACATAGTGGATCTCACCGCCAGTCTGGCGGGTAAAAATATCTTCAGCAAAGTCGACTTGGTACGCGCATACAACCAAATTCCGGTAGCCGAAGCGGACATCGCTAAAACTGCCGTGACGACTCCATTTGGTTTGTTCGAGTTTCTGCGCATGCCATTTGGCCTAAAGAACGCCGCGCAAACTTTTCAGCGTTTCATCGACCAAGTTTGTCGCGGTTTAGACTTCGCTTACGCGTATCTTGACGACATTTTAATCGCGAGCTCTTCACGAGAAGAGCACATACGCCACGTGCGAACACTTTTTGATCGTTTATCTCAACACGGGGTGACGATCAACGCAGAAAAGTGTTCGTTTGGTGTCGATTCAGTCAATTTCCTGGGCCATCGTATCTCTTCTGCAGGCGTCGTGCCACTGCAGGATAAAATTCAAGCCATTATCGACTACCCCGAGCCTCATTCTTTCAAACAGCTCAGGCGTTTTGATGGCCTTGTTAACTTTTACCGTCGATTTATACCCAACTGCGCCTCTCTGATGCAACCCCTCACGGACCTTCTCCGAGGGAAACTCAAGAAGTTCGAATTCCCTGCCGCAGCACGCGCTGCTTTTAAGTCGCTGAAAGAGGCTATCGCCAACATAGCTTCTATAGCGCATCACGATCCGGCCGCCCCACTGTCCCTCAGTACTGACGCCTCGGACGTGGCAGTCGGCGCAGTTTTACAGCAACGCGTAGCCGACACGTGGCAACCCTTAGCCTTTTTCTCCAAACGCCTACAACCTACCGAATCTCGCTACAGCACGTTCGGTAGGGAACTACTAGCCGTATATCTAGCGATACGTCACTTTCGACATGTCCTAGAAGGCCGCTCCTTCGTCGTCTTCACCGACCACAAACCCCTGACTTACGTGCTCGGCTCGACTACCGACCGATACTCTCCTAGAGAGTCGCGCCACCTTGACTATATCGCTCAGTTTACGACCGATATACCGCATGTCTCAGGTGTGCACAACGCCGTCGCCGATGCACTTTCCCGCATCCAAGCTATCTCCGCTGACGCCGGCACTGCTATCGACTTGGCAGCCATGGCCACAGCACAACTCAACGATCCTGAGGTTGATCTACTACGCAGGTCTCCCTCATTGAATATACGACCCGTTCCGCTGACATCATCAGACGGCACTATACTCTGCGATCTATCTCTGGGCACGCCGCGCCCAGTCGTCCCACGTGAGTTTCGGCAGACCGTGTTCGACGCGTTGCACGGCTTGTCTCATCCAGGCGTTCGTGCATCGGTTAAACTCGTAACCGCACGATTCGTTTGGCGCAATGTCAATCGGGACGTCCGTACCTGGGCAGCTGCTTGCTTTCCGTGTCAACGCGCGAAGGTGCACAAGCACACGAGAAGCCCATTAGGCACTTTTCCGACGCCAGACGCACGCTTTCATCACGTGCACGTCGACCTCGTAGGTCCTCTGCCGCCTTCCAAAGGCTCGGTATATCTACTGACCTGCATCGATCGATTTACTAGATGGCCTGAGGCCGTCCCCATCCCAAATTGCTCCTCGGAAACGGTAGCGAAAGCTTTTATGGAGCGCTGGGTAGCTCAATACGGCTGTCCCGCCATCGTGACCACTGATCGAGGGTCACATTTCTCGTCGACATTTGCCATGTTGCTTAAGGATTTAGGCTGTCGCCACGTCCAGACGACAGCGTATCATCCGGCCGCTAACGGCATGGTGGAGCGTTTTCACCGCCAGTTGAAGGCAGCGCTACGTGCGCACGCAGATCCTTCATGGTCTGAAACGCTTCCCCTCGTTCTTCTAGGCTTAAGAAACACGGTTAAAACCGATTTCGACGCCACACCAGCGCAGCTAGTCTACGGTTGCACGCTGCGGTTGCCCGGACAGCTGGTAGCACCAGCCCCATGTACTTCCACTTTTGACTACGGAAGTTACACTGACCGATTGGCTCACCAGATGCGTGAGCTACGTCCACCCGCTCCTCGATCGCAGAAGACACCAGTGTACGTGCCCGAGAAGCTGTCTACTTGTTCACACGTCCTTCTTCGCGCAGACGGTGTTCGACAGCCTCTTCAGTCGCCGTACATAGGACCCTTCAAGGTGCTGCATCGTGCGAGTAAGGCGTACACTATTGACCGCGGTGGTCGACACGAAGTCGTCACCATCGACCGTCTAAAACCCGCCTTTATGGAAGAAAACCCCTCGCCTCCTTCGTCTAGTAGTGCTTCGTGCGACGTCACAACTCATCGCACCAACGTACAGCATCCTAGTCCAGTTCAACCAGACCACGATATCGGTCTACAAGCCGTCCCAACCTCTCCCGAATCTAGCCCGCCGCCTCCCACGACCAATCGCCGTGGTCGGGAGGTGCGTAAGCCCGTCCGCTTCTCCGACTATGTACAGTGTAAATACTTTTAACTTTGTAGATATTGTATATATTTGCCTCATTTTTGGCCGATTAACGTTTTGAAAACAAACAAAAATACCAAAAACCCCCGAAAAACCTTTTTTCAAAAAAATATTCAAAAACCAAAAAATATTTGAACACGCAGTTCATTCGTTTGTTCTTTCTGGCGTTTTCTGCGCGTGTTTTTCCATTTTCTCGTCCTTACATGCCCCAACCCTCCCCTTCGATCGACTGGCCCACACGAGGAATGTTTTCGAGGACCCTGACGCGAACACTGGTTGTTTCTCCGCGGGACGAGTGTCGTTTCTCCGCGGGACGAATGTCGCTTCTCCGCGGGACGAGGATCGCTTCTTCGCGGGACGAGGATCGCTTCTCCGCGAGACGAGGGTCGCTTCTCCGTGGGACCATGGTCGTTTCTTCGTGGGACGAGCGTCGTTTTGGCGCGGGGCGGGGTGCGGCGGGGGGAGAGACCACTCCCAAGCGCACCGTTTGGCAGCAGCGGAGGTTGAGGTCCTGTCGGCCTTTTTCTGGACTAGCCAGTTTTTTTGTAGTCCGACAAGCCCGCTCCAACGGCTCGCCGAAATGCACCCTGCCCTGCATTCAATAAATAACAAATCATAACGGCACAGCGGACTCCGACTTCCGACGAACCCCCAGTTACACGAACGCACGCCCATTTTTACTCGGCACGATTTCGCCTTACGAACCTCGTTTCAACATTCCTTTTCGATTTCGAAGGCTTTCTATGTTCAGCCTTCTAGGGGGGAGCTCTGTAGCGCCCGAAAAGATAACTCTTATCTTTCGTGTACAATTTACTTGTTGACCGATTGTACATTACTCCTTCTTGTTTTAATCTTACAACCGGCTCGACACACAACCGCCTTGTAAGTCCCCGCGCTCACGTGTACGCTCTTGCCTCGCTTCATCCGTCCGTTTCTTGTTCTAGCCCATCGAATACAGTCCGCTGTGTCCGACTCCCATTGCCTTCTGATATCCGCGCTTAATTCCGCGCACCGTCTCGGACTAGTATTAACTAGTCCTACAGGGCTACGTTCGTGAACTTGGAACCATCTTTCTTTTTGCAAATGCTGTATGCCAACGTGAGGCCTCATGCGAAATATATTGTCCTGGCCTAGCGTCTTTGGTACCAACACAAAAATAAGTAAATAAACAAATAAATGGGTATCTTTCCCGACGATTGGGATGTTCTTGAAGCTCCATAAAGTCGTTAGGATTTTCTTTCACCTCCCCTACCAACTTAGACTTCTAGCCTCAGGCTTGTATAGCGGTGAATAGTGGTGTCTGCGAGGCGACCTTATCATGGTGTACCAACTACTGAGGAAACCTGATTATGCCTGTCGCGATCTTTTGCAATTCAGCCACCATACTAACCATAAGCTGTCATCTCAAACTTGTCATGCACCTCAGTCATTTTGATTACTCATTATCCAGTACGTGGAACTCTCTTCCAATGTACATCACTTTTACCCATACATTAACGCTTTTCAAAAAACCTCTTGACCACACGTTATCGCATTTGCATTAGGAGTTATAGCCCATGTGGACGGGAACAAGAAATAATACGAACCAGACTGTATCTGCCCGCTGTCTTCGTAACCTGGGAGTGGGGCATCCTGTATCTGTGTTCATGTGAATACCTTAATGAGTCAACTGAAATCCGAAGTTTTTCCTTTTTCCGCCATTTTACCTTTGATCTTGTAATCTCCGCTCAGATCACTCACTTTTTTGCCCGTTCTAAACAATTGTTAACTTACCGGTGCTGCTTTCCATGCCTTCACAACCAGGTGGGAATTTATACACCGACAAGCTAGCCCACATCATATCCGGTTAAATGAAAAGGCTGAAGCGACGGTAAAACCAGCCAAGTGGTTAGTACTGAAAAACAAAGCCACTAGAGAATCCACACTTTTTGCTTTTGGCGGACCGCAAGACCCTACCTTCAAATATGGGTTTAGGCCCAGTGCAACGCATGCATCTTAGAACGGTAAGTACTCTGAGCTTCGTCCTCATCGGCGGCGTTTCCGCGCCCGCATTTCACCTCCACAAGAACAACTGAGAATACGTTTGCAGCGACGAGTGATGATTGATCAAAGCTGATAACACGACCGCGGTGCCCGGATATTACCTGAGCTGACTGTGGAAGCATAAGTGCAGTTTCAAACGGTACCCGGTGTCCATGAGCAATGGAAGAAATGCGTAGAGGTGGCAACATTCGGAAAAAGACGGTACGAAGCCAACATTGCAGGAAAGAGGATAAAGACAGACCGGCTGCGATTGAGAGAACACCGGAAGGGACCTGCTGAATTGGACGCGAGGCATTCTGCAGCGAGTGGTGATGTAGTCACGACAGCAGGACGTCCGAAGATAACAATGTACGCGAAAACTTACGCTTTGCGCAAACAGGTGGAGCGCGAATGGTACCGAAAATGGAGCATGTGCACGAAATTGGGTATCAGATGGAGCAGGATGCCAGCGAGAACCCTGAGGCAGCCTATCGGATGCGAACCGAACGGTCTCTATCATTGGCCGCACCAAGCTCCGCTGCTTAGATGATAGCTGCCGCTTGTTGTTTAACTAGAGTGACCTAAGAACATTATTCGCGGAACTACGTCATTATTAATTGTACTGGTTGGACAATCTACATGAAAAAATTTGTAAACAAACTATGCTGTACTTTTCGGTTGATTGGACTTCTCTCAATAAACCGCTTGTCCCTAAGCGATCGAGTTTTGTGACAAACAGAAAATTGGGCTTCGAGCTTCAAGTTCGCGGCCAGTCCAGTTACGTGGCTCATACTACTGACTAACAACGTCTCTCATGACGACTTACGACTGATCACTTTCAAAGGATATAGTAGTGTGTCTCCGACGTGTGTTCACTCATTTAGTGTGAGAGACGCGAGAGGACGTTGTCGTCGACATAGCCAGGACGTCGATTGGGAATACACTGTTTTGTTTCCTTTTTAACTACCGAAGCAAGCAACCTTCAAGATGGTGCACGTCGAAATGTTCATGGTCCACCGACGGGGGCAGCGCACGAGCAATCGCTTTTTTATCAGTAGACTACTAGGGGCGAGTGAGTCTGCGCGGGTGTAATAACTATCTACCAATCGGCTGAGATCGAAGCCTGGCTGTCATAAAAGGTTTTAGTCGGTAGATCAGCGAAGATATCGGAGTTGACCATGGCGGTGTGGCCATTCTGAGTGAGGGAGATCTGACACTCCATTCGGGTTCTCCACCGGTGGCTCTCTGCCCACGTACAGCTCTTTTTGATCTATGGACGTTTTCATGTTACACGTCCGACTATGAGGAGCACATTCAGTTTCAACCTAGCAATAATTCTTAACAGCGTTTCTGTATGATAGAGCCATGAATCTGTAAACTGAGCTAACGGCTTCATTTTCTAGACGCCATTCAACATTTTGATGATTCCATCTGGATCCGCGACTGGTTATCGGCCACGGCATCATTGCCTTTATTCAAGCTTAATTGCTTATCCTTTAACAAACCGCCGCCTTAAAAAGACACCTCTCCGTCCATCATTCAATACTATGTTTTCCATTGGTTATTATTAACAGTGTTAGAATTGTTGTCGGGAAAGCGTAACGCCATCCGTTAAAGACTTGTGGTGGCCTTCTCCATTGGGTTCCCAATGTAATGGGCCATTAGATTCTCGTGGCAGCCCAACGCGAAACATTTCAAGCGGATTTTACTGTTTCATTTCCCATTGAAAAATATTCGTTTCAAGAGGAAAACGACCTGGCGAATGACGTGCAACCGAAGAACCAGGCAGTTTCCGGAACAGTCACCCATCACGTGATATGCGTACTGTAGTGAACATGAAACATTTACGCTTTCTTTATTTTATGACATTGGACCTTATTCTTTTTGTATCTTCCGATCACCCATTTGTTTTACTGATGGCACGCCTGGTTCGCTTTCGAATTCTTTGGGATTCGCACGCTACTGTGCTCTTGCTAATTTGCTTCTAATTCATTGCAGCTCCTTACAATACACGTTGGGCCCGGCTACGTACTCACTTCTGAATAATTGGTATCCGTATTGGTTGCTACTGGTTCTCGTCACAACCAATACCTGAGTTTCGCTCTGCAAGTGGTGACCCCCGTTGCGAACTCCATCGCAGCCATCTTGTATCCCGCACCCAGATGAAATCAAATCTTGTCGTTTTTGTTTGGGTTTTTTTCATCGTTTTATCATGTCTGATCCGGATGTAAACTTCCTAGTCCTGCTTTCAATAATGTTACTTTTGCTGTCACATCTTGTATTAGCAGCGATCCACAGTTTTGTTTTGTTTTGTTAGAATCTGAGTTCACCAGCTATAGGGTCACCGATGACACAACAAAGTGCAGCCACTTAAAAGCTTATCTGCGCAGCAGCGTAACTCTGCAACTCAGGGACCTTTTAATTTACCTTGTTTCTGAGCAGCGTTACGACACTCTTAAGCAGGCCATCATTAGCAGAAGCAGACCATCCAAGCGGACCCGTATTTAGTAGCTATTCCAAGGTCCGCAGTTGGGGGACCAGAAACCCTCAACACTACTGAGCGAGATGCGCCAAATGCTCGGTACATCGTCCATGGACGAGCCACTACTGCGCGAACTCTGGTTGCAGCGTTCACCAGAAACAGCCAAGGTATTATCACCGCGATTCAACTTCAAGCGCCAGGTAACGCCCCTCAAATGGCTGACGTAGTAGTTGATCCTCTTCGTATTCAGCTCAATTTTGTCGATTCCTCTTTGCCACAGTTACGTTGCACTCATAATAGCGTATCAGTACCTTGTTGTTCACACCCAACCCAGTCTTCCCGTTCTTCGCAGGGATGTACTATTTTAGCGTAACTAGCTGCTTTGCGCCGTGACTTTAACAAGTCTGACAATAACGGACGCTGCTCACGTAGCAAATCGCCTAACCGTAACGACTCTGTAGGCAGTAACCAGTACTGCTGGTACCACCGCCGATTTGGCGCACAAGCCAAGCGTTGCACCACACCCTGCACCTTCAATGCGACTCAACAGGGAAACTCTCGGGCCATGACGTAAAGACGACTAACCACAGTAGCCCTTAATACGTAGTAACAAATTCAAGCAAGCACGTTCCCAGACCGCAGTTAGGTAAAAGCAAAACACAGTACGAAACAGAATGTATCGAGCGAAGCACTGCAACATGGCTCACATGACACAAGTTAAAGCATGAGTGAGGAACTATTGATTGGTCCATGCGAAGCAAACCAATAAGAACGCGGTGTGGATGAACTGACTAATCAATATCATCGACGGATGTAATGTCCCCTCCTCTCTTGGAGAAAGTCACCCAACGGGGAGGAAACGTTCAATGGGTTTAGGTACTCGTTGAGATCTGGGAACTGGTAGGCAGTTTGTTGTTTACGCCGTGTCCTGATTGGTTTGTTCCACCGTCGGCTGGACTGAATCAAATTTATTTTTCTCATTTTCTCGTGTTTTTACACAACGCGGATGTATGTGATCTGAAGGCCGCCTCATCCGCGTGTGACAAGTTCCAGTGCGGCGCACTTTAACTCGGCTCTCGCTTTGCCCTCTGTGGCCACTCTAATTCTCCCCACACAATATTGTGCGTGCGCTCGTTCGAAGCAGTTCAACGAGCTCTACTCAGTGCTTCCCAACTCTTGGATCTAACCTGTGTGGATTATACTTTCGCTCCAGTTTTCGGGGTATTCTTTGCCGAATTCCACTTGTGTAACTACATCAAACCGGTTTTTCGGAAAAGATTTTGGTCTCATTCGGAAGAAGAAGCTGATGCCTCCCAAACTACGCGGCAAACATCTCTGCAAATTGCAGCATAACCAAGTCACAGCCTTTTTGCTCCGCTCATCAACTGAACAGCTGTAGGGACGCTTATCAGTGCTCCACCTGCGTCGTCGCTTAAGGCAGGCCGATTAACACACGCTGCCGCTTTGTGTAGGTGTGTATGTTCAACTGCGAGTCGATTGATCGCTGAACGCGACAGTCTGCGCGTTACGACCTCCATCTGCCTCTACTGCCTGACCTTGGTACCGTTTAACAACTCTCAATTCGTGTGCGTGTTCTGATCTATTCGTGCGTCACCCCTAGCGCAAAGAACACTCATCAAGGTGAGCGCTTAGATAGGCCTTGGTGTAAACAATAGGATGACGACTAGCATTCCAATGGTTCAACGTCGCCTATGCTGCGAGGACAATTGCAGTCAAGTCCTTAAGATCAGTCTTACCTGTTCTAGCTCGCCTGACCGATGTGCGCCGCTCTCAAAGCCGTAAAAGTACAGAACGCTAACCAACCCACTGGGTCAGGTAACGACACCAAATTGAATGGCAGAAAGGCGAAACCGAAGAGATTCCCATCGAAAGGCATTTGCGGGTTAGGAGAATGTCATCGGGTAGTAAAAATCGGTCTGGCTTGTTCGCACTGTTTGGTTTGGTACCATACGAAATGTGTCCCAACAACAGTTACGGGAGCGAAATAGCTCCCAAGATGCATTTTGGTTCTGTACTGCGTGTTCCACCATCCCCCTCGTTAAGTGCTTGCTTATCCTAGCTGAGAAATGCGACCGGTTAATCGCAGAAGCAGAGCAGCGGATCAACAATAAGTTTACTTCAATGGAAGCGAGTATGGACCACAGAAGCATAGCAGCTTCTAAGCAACGGAATGCTGAACAATCCGCTTCCCCTGCACCGCAATCAGCTATGTCTCCATCTCCGTTG
>OX104070.1:47890609-48178066 GCA_944474145.2 Dicrocoelium dendriticum | reverse complement strand
GTGCGCACACGATCTGAACGTATGAAAATATAAGCGCAATGCATTAGGTCAGAGGGAACGTAAACACTTGTACTGGTTAAGAGTGGAGGTGCATAACAGCGTTTTGACATGTGTAATTTCAACTCTGTTGCAAAATTAGATGGTTGTGGATGTTCTGTACTAGACGGACAGAAATATTCGCCGGGCAGGCGTAAAGTGGTTCCAAGAGCAAGTTCTGCAGGTGAGCATTGCAAAGTTTGTCGAAACATTGTACGTAGCTGTAACAACACAAGTGGTAGTAAATCACACCATTGAGATGGGTTGTTGTGAGTCGTTAGAACTTGTTTGATGTGGCGATGCGAACGTTCCACTAAGCCGTTTGTTTGCTGGTGATATGCTGTGGTACGGATGCGTTGGCATCCAAGAATGTTGGTAATGTTTGAGAAAAGAATAGATTCAAACTGGGAACCGCGATCAGTCGTAATGGTGGCTGGAACACCAAATGTCGCGACCCAATGGTTACTGAAATTACGAGCGATTGTTTCCGTGTGAGTGTCAGGTATAGGAATAGCGAATGGCCAACGCGTAAAGCGATCGATGCAAATGAGGATATACGCGTTGCTATTTGACACAGGAAGAGGACCGACGATGCCCAAATGAACATGAGTAAAACGGGCATCGGGATTGCTAAAGATTCCGAAAGGTGAGCGTGTATGGCGGATGACTTTAGAACGTTGACAGGAAAGGCAATTTGCAGCCCATTCCTTGATGTCTCTGTTCATGTTTGGCCATACTTATCGTTCAAAGATGAGACGGATGGATTGGCGGATTTCTGGATGTGAAACATTGTGAAAAGTTTCAAAAACCTGTCGGCGCATAGATGGTGGTACCAATGGACGTGGTACATGCGTTGAAATATCACATTTGATTGTTCCAGGATGTGTATAGAGAGGTAGTGGTTTTAACACAAGTGAAAATTTCTCAGAGGGTGATGAGAATGATTCGGATGATTCTGTCTTCTGAGCCTTCGCAATCTGGTGTAAATCGATTGCGGAAACACGGTCAACACCAGGACGAAACAGAGTATCTGCGACTACGTTTTGGTTGCCGGCAACATGTCGGATATCTGTGGAAAACTGAGAGATGTAATCAAGTTGGCGAATCTCTCGGGGCGAATATTTGTCAGGATTAGCAGAAGAGGCTGAAGCAAGAGCTTTATGGTCCGAATAGATGCGAAATTCGCGGCTTTCCAAAAGATGTCGGAAGTAACGCACAGGTAGATAGATGGCCAAAAGTTCTCGACCAAATACACTATACCGCGTCTCCGTTGGCTGAAGTCTCTTGAAGAAGAAACCAAGTGGTTGTTTCTGGTGGTCAACGGTTTGATGAAGAACAGCCCCTACTGCAGTGTTAGATGCATCGACGTGGAGAGACAAGGAGACACCTTGGCGCACATGAAACCAGGTACATTGTTTCGCTAAGGTACATTTGGCTTTCTCAAATGCTTGTTGAGCTTGTTCCGAAAAATGAAAGTCAGAGTGCGTTTCTCTCAACAGGTCAGTCAAAGGCATCAACATAGCGGCTGCATGAGGAATGAAACGACGATAATAATTAACCATTCCAAGAAAACGCTTCAGTTGACGAAGAGATGTGGGACACGGAAATGAGGTGATAGCGTCTAGCTTAGGTTGTGCGGGAGTAATGCCATGCTGATTAATCGTATGTCCGAGAAAATTTAAAGAGGGAACACCAGATTCGCATTTCTGAACGTTAAGTACTACGCCATGATCTTGTAGGCGTTGAAACAGTATGCGAGGATTGGTAATGTGTTCATCATGGGTTTTGGAAGCAACGAGAATAGCATCTAAATAACAGAATACAAAACCCAGATTGTGGAGAACTTGGTCAATAAAACGTTGAAAGGTCTGTGCAGCATTCCTTAAACCAAAGGGCATAGGCAAAAACTCAAATAAACCAAAAGTAGTGGTAATAGCTGTCTTGTGCACATCATCGGGGTGAATAGGGATATGATGCTACGCTCTGAGAATGTCAGTGTGTGAGAAAACTGTACAACCGGTAATGTTTGCAGTAAAATCGTGGATATGAGGAAGGGGATATCTATCGGGGATAGTGGAGTTGTTTAAGGCTCGATAGTCACCACAGAGGCGCCAATCATTTGGCGTTGACTTAGGGACCATATGCAAGGGTGGAGCAAAAGTACTGTGAGAGGGTCTGATAATTCCCAGTTGGAGCATGTGTTGAAATTCCCTTTTGGCGATGAGCAAGCGCCCAGGTGGCATAAGTCGGGGGCGAGCAAAAACGGGGTTACCGCGTGTCTCTATCCTATGGGTTACAGAATGTTTGGGATTAGCCTGGCGAAAATTGGGTTTAAGCAGGTTAGAGAAATCTATAAGTATGGAAGAATAGGAGGTTGGATGAAGCGTGGACAATAACAATGGAACAGACTGGGAACAAATGATAGGTTCACCGCACACAGATAACTTACTAATACGTCCTGGAGGCTACGGTTTTTCAAGTCAACTAATAAATTAAAATGTGTAAGAAAATCCGCACCTAAAATAGGCTGGCGAACACCCGCAATAAGCAAAATCCAAGGGTACGCAAGTCGTAATCCCAAACTAAGTGTCAGCAAACGTTGTCCAAACGTACGTATTTTCGTACAGTTTGCAGCAGTAAGCTCATTAAAATTCCTAGGAGGGAGAGTGTCGGTGGGTTGCGGGGTAATAACACTAACGTCTGCTCCCGTGTCAATCAAAAATTTTAGTCCAGTAGTACGATCCACAACAGAAAGACGGCGAGATTGGGTTTGATAGCCACGAGTGTTACTCGCCCCTAACACTCGGCCTGGCGGTTTTCCGGAATCTGCGGAGCATTGTTTTTGGAGTTTCTGAACAAACAGGGGGAAACACATTTCCTTGTTATATGACCAAATTTGTTGTGGTACCAGCAGTAGTTGTCAGACTGTCTGTTGTTAGAATTCGATCGGTAAGTTCTGTTGTTTGATCGTTGACGTGAAAAACATCGAAATTGGCGAGAGTGTGAAGCTCTAAGTTCAGCGATTTGTTCGGAAAGCAGCTTAATCTGGTCGGTAATGGACGGTGTTTCCGTCGCTGAGTTGATCGCAGACAAAGAGGTTGAATTTGGCTGAACTTCTAAAATTCCATCGGCCATAGTCGCCAGGTTGTCGATGGGGACAGTGTCAATCGACGGTGCTAGGATTGTTTGTACATGTGAAGGGAGGCGCTTCAAAAACGTTCGGATGAAAAGAGCGGAATCAAGCTGGCGATCACCCAAAGTGTTGTACGTTCGACGAAGTAACTGTGATGGCGTACATTCACCAAGATCAGCACCATTGAGGAGCTGTTCCAGACGCTTATATTCTGATATCGTTGTCCGTTTGATGATAGTGCCACGCAAAGTGTTGAAAGGGGTGACTTGATCTGGGGCTTGTAACACATCACGAATATCCGCTGCAACTTCAGGTGGAAGCACAGAAAGCAAATGATAAAACATGGTTGACTATTTTGTTCGTCGCAATCAGCCGACAATTCAGATATGTCGACCAGCTGTCCGGAAAAGCACCAGACGGCCGTTTCGCCCTATTGGGGCTCATCAGTGGTGCGCATCCTTCGGTCCTCTGCGGAGGATCGAATCCATGACTGCTAGTGGCTCTTGCCAACTAGCCCGCAGCTTATGCAACTGCGCCATGGAGGACGGTATCTAACTATCGTGAATTGTTGGCTAAATGCGATATAGCCCGACGCATCCTCCACTGCCATGCAGATGACAGCGGTTGACTGTTGTGTGATATTCCGGAGATGGAATTGTGCTTCGACCTGACAGAACCAGATTGCTGGATCATGATGCCTAAACGGCGGGAGGTTGACTGAAACAGTGTCAATTCTGTGCGTTGGTTGATGTGATACAGTGAACATCAAATACCTGTCTTCGGAGGCCATTTTAGGTCACGTCGGGGTCACCAATATTTGTTGGTGTTTTATAGGAAAATACGGTTGCGTATTATTACGTAATTAACGACCCAACAAATAATAGTGAAAACTCCGAGATTAGGTAGGAAAATAGATTGCCAAAAGGGACAATAGATTGACACAATTTAACAATGTATCACGGTAGGGCACAAGGCGCTGTTCAATCGTATAGCATGTAGTCAGCCCCGTTGACGTTCCTCGGCCGTGGTGCACGTGAGGATTATGTAGTGTGTCTTTTCAAGTCTCACATGAGTCGATAAGGTCAAGTGACCTTGTATTGGCCAAGCTTACACGTCCCGTTTGCGCGTGCGTGCGTGCGGATGCTACATATACTCCTCTCTTGCAGAGTCAAAGTGGTCTGAATCGGTCGGGTCTCGTGACTTTACGACCGAAACGTGTGACGTAGTTCGGAGGCGTGACTGGTGATTGCGATTTCGTAGTAGGGACGTGATTCGAGGGAGTGACTGCAGCTTCGATGTGTGCGGGCTTGAGACGGTCTATATTCACTGTGTCGGTCCGAGTTGGGAGTTGAACAGTGAAATGCTTAGGACCGCGAGAAATGACTCGATAGGGTCCACCGTACGGTGGTCGAAGGGGTTTGCGCACACGATCTGAACGTATGAAAATATAAGCGCAATGCATTAGGTCAGAGGGAACGTAAACACTTGTACTGGTTAAGAGTGGAGGTGCATAACAGCGTTTTGACATGTGTAATTTCAACTCTGTTGCAAAATTAGATGGTTGTGGATGTTCTGTACTAGACGGACAGAAATATTCGCCGGGCAGGCGTAAAGTGGTTCCAAGAGCAAGTTCTGCAGGTGAGCATTGCAAAGTTTGTCGAAACATTGTACGTAGCTGTAACAACACAAGTGGTAGTAAATCACACCATTGAGATGGGTTGTTGTGAGTCGTTAGAACTTGTTTGATGTGGCGATGCGAACGTTCCACTAAGCCGTTTGTTTGCTGGTGATATGCTGTGGTACGGATGCGTTGGCATCCAAGAATGTTGGTAATGTTTGAGAAAAGAATAGATTCAAACTGGGAACCGCGATCAGTCGTAATGGTGGCTGGAACACCAAATGTCGCGACCCAATGGTTACTGAAATTACGAGCGATTGTTTCCGTGTGAGTGTCAGGTATAGGAATAGCGAATGGCCAACGCGTAAAGCGATCGATGCAAATGAGGATATACGCGTTGCTATTTGACACAGGAAGAGGACCGACGATGCCCAAATGAACATGAGTAAAACGGGCATCGGGATTGCTAAAGATTCCGAAAGGTGAGCGTGTATGGCGGATGACTTTAGAACGTTGACAGGAAAGGCAATTTGCAGCCCATTCCTTGATGTCTCTGTTCATGTTTGGCCATACTTATCGTTCAAAGATGAGACGGATGGATTGGCGGATTTCTGGATGTGAAACATTGTGAAAAGTTTCAAAAACCTGTCGGCGCATAGATGGTGGTACCAATGGACGTGGTACATGCGTTGAAATATCACATTTGATTGTTCCAGGATGTGTATAGAGAGGTAGTGGTTTTAACACAAGTGAAAATTTCTCAGAGGGTGATGAGAATGATTCGGATGATTCTGTCTTCTGAGCCTTCGCAATCTGGTGTAAATCGATTGCGGAAACACGGTCAACACCAGGACGAAACAGAGTATCTGCGACTACGTTTTGGTTGCCGGCAACATGTCGGATATCTGTGGAAAACTGAGAGATGTAATCAAGTTGGCGAATCTCTCGGGGCGAATATTTGTCAGGATTAGCAGAAGAGGCTGAAGCAAGAGCTTTATGGTCCGAATAGATGCGAAATTCGCGGCTTTCCAAAAGATGTCGGAAGTAACGCACAGGTAGATAGATGGCCAAAAGTTCTCGACCAAATACACTATACCGCGTCTCCGTTGGCTGAAGTCTCTTGAAGAAGAAACCAAGTGGTTGTTTCTGGTGGTCAACGGTTTGATGAAGAACAGCCCCTACTGCAGTGTTAGATGCATCGACGTGGAGAGACAAGGAGACACCTTGGCGCACATGAAACCAGGTACATTGTTTCGCTAAGGTACATTTGGCTTTCTCAAATGCTTGTTGAGCTTGTTCCGAAAAATGAAAGTCAGAGTGCGTTTCTCTCAACAGGTCAGTCAAAGGCATCAACATAGCGGCTGCATGAGGAATGAAACGACGATAATAATTAACCATTCCAAGAAAACGCTTCAGTTGACGAAGAGATGTGGGACACGGAAATGAGGTGATAGCGTCTAGCTTAGGTTGTGCGGGAGTAATGCCATGCTGATTAATCGTATGTCCGAGAAAATTTAAAGAGGGAACACCAGATTCGCATTTCTGAACGTTAAGTACTACGCCATGATCTTGTAGGCGTTGAAACAGTATGCGAGGATTGGTAATGTGTTCATCATGGGTTTTGGAAGCAACGAGAATAGCATCTAAATAACAGAATACAAAACCCAGATTGTGGAGAACTTGGTCAATAAAACGTTGAAAGGTCTGTGCAGCATTCCTTAAACCAAAGGGCATAGGCAAAAACTCAAATAAACCAAAAGTAGTGGTAATAGCTGTCTTGTGCACATCATCGGGGTGAATAGGGATATGATGATACGCTCTGAGAATGTCAGTGTGTGAGAAAACTGTACAACCGGTAATGTTTGCAGTAAAATCGTGGATATGAGGAAGGGGATATCTATCGGGGATAGTGGAGTTGTTTAAGGCTCGATAGTCACCACAGAGGCGCCAATCATTTGGCGTTGACTTAGGGACCATATGCAAGGGTGGAGCAAAAGTACTGTGAGAGGGTCTGATAATTCCCAGTTGGAGCATGTGTTGAAATTCCCTTTTGGCGATGAGCAAGCGCCCAGGTGGCATAAGTCGGGGGCGAGCAAAAACGGGGTTACCGCGTGTCTCTATCCTATGGGTTACAGAATGTTTGGGATTAGCCTGGCGAAAATTGGGTTTAAGCAGGTTAGAGAAATCTATAAGTATGGAAGAATAGGAGGTTGGATGAAGCGTGGACAATAACAATGGAACAGACTGGGAACAAATGATAGGTTCACCGCACACAGATAACTTACTAATACGTCCTGGAGGCTACGGTTTTTCAAGTCAACTAATAAATTAAAATGTGTAAGAAAATCCGCACCTAAAATAGGCTGGCGAACACCCGCAATAAGCAAAATCCAAGGGTACGCAAGTCGTAATCCCAAACTAAGTGTCAGCAAACGTTGTCCAAACGTACGTATTTTCGTACAGTTTGCAGCAGTAAGCTCATTAAAATTCCTAGGAGGGAGAGTGTCGGTGGGTTGCGGGGTAATAACACTAACGTCTGCTCCCGTGTCAATCAAAAATTTTAGTCCAGTAGTACGATCCACAACAGAAAGACGGCGAGATTGGGTTTGATAGCCACGAGTGTTACTCGCCCCTAACACTCGGCCTGGCGGTTTTCCGGAATCTGCGGAGCATTGTTTTTGGAGTTTCTGAACAAACAGGGGGAAACACATTTCCTTGTTATATGACCAAATTTGTTGTGGTACCAGCAGTAGTTGTCAGACTGTCTGTTGTTAGAATTCGATCGGTAAGTTCTGTTGTTTGATCGTTGACGTGAAAAACATCGAAATTGGCGAGAGTGTGAAGCTCTAAGTTCAGCGATTTGTTCGGAAAGCAGCTTAATCTGGTCGGTAATGGACGGTGTTTCCGTCGCTGAGTTGATCGCAGACAAAGAGGTTGAATTTGGCTGAACTTCTAAAATTCCATCGGCCATAGTCGCCAGGTTGTCGATGGGGACAGTGTCAATCGACGGTGCTAGGATTGTTTGTACATGTGAAGGGAGGCGCTTCAAAAACGTTCGGATGAAAAGAGCGGAATCAAGCTGGCGATCACCCAAAGTGTTGTACGTTCGACGAAGTAACTGTGATGGCGTACATTCACCAAGATCAGCACCATTGAGGAGCTGTTCCAGACGCTTATATTCTGATATCGTTGTCCGTTTGATGATAGTGCCACGCAAAGTGTTGAAAGGGGTGACTTGATCTGGGGCTTGTAACACATCACGAATATCCGCTGCAACTTCAGGTGGAAGCACAGAAAGCAAATGATAAAACATGGTTGACTATTTTGTTCGTCGCAATCAGCCGACAATTCAGATATGTCGACCAGCTGTCCGGAAAAGCACCAGACGGCCGTTTCGCCCTATTGGGGCTCATCAGTGGTGCGCATCCTTCGGTCCTCTGCGGAGGATCGAATCCATGACTGCTAGTGGCTCTTGCCAACTAGCCCGCAGCTTATGCAACTGCGCCATGGAGGACGGTATCTAACTATCGTGAATTGTTGGCTAAATGCGATATAGCCCGACGCATCCTCCACTGCCATGCAGATGACAGCGGTTGACTGTTGTGTGATATTCCGGAGATGGAATTGTGCTTCGACCTGACAGAACCAGATTGCTGGATCATGATGCCTAAACGGCGGGAGGTTGACTGAAACAGTGTCAATTCTGTGCGTTGGTTGATGTGATACAGAGAACATCAAATACCTGTCTTCGGAGGCCATTTTAGGTCACGTCGGGGTCACCAATATTTGTTGGTGTTTTATAGGAAAATACGGTTGCGTATTATTACGTAATTAACGACCCAACAAATAATAGTGAAAACTCCGAGATTAGGTAGGAAAATAGATTGCCAAAAGGGACAATAGATTGACACAATTTAACAATGTATCACGGTAGGGCACAAGGCGCTGTTCAATCGTATAGCATGTAGTCAGCCCCGTTGACGTTCCTCGGCCGTGGTGCACGTGAGGATTATGTAGTGTGTCTTTTCAAGTCACACATGAGTCGATAAGGTCAAGTGACCTTGTATTGGCCAAGCTTACACGTCCCGTTTGCGCGTGCGTGCGTGCGGATGCTACATTCCACTTCAACTTTGGGACGCATAGCGTACGGCAATGTTCGCGCTTTGTAAAACTTGGCATGGGTCTTCGCCCGTAGATTGATGGAAGCTTTGAAATGTTTCAGTTTTCCCTACTACTTTTCGAATAAAGAGGAAAATTGGTTCAACGGATCGCTTAGACTGCTGTCATTAATCACGACCTAATTAACCTGCATTGTTTCTGGGTAGTATCGGATCCAATTTCTGTCCAAGAGATTTGCTCTTTTCCCAGGTACGACGATCAAAGGTAGAATTAATTCCCGCTAGCCGAGTCTGACTTTAACCATACAATTTCCCAAGACCCTAATCGGATATCCCTTGTATGTTTGCAGTTTGGAGTCACATGGCTGCAAGGGCGGCTTACTCTTAATCGAATCATTGTTTATAATGGTAACTGCAGCCCCCGTATCCAGTTCCAAATTGATCGGTTCATTCTCGATCATCAAACGAACCGTATATGGAGGGCACTTGTTGGGTGATACGGTATTCAAGTATACCGAATTTAGATTGTTGTCTTGGTCTTTCAGAACGTTTTCCTCCGTAAGCGGCAGCTTATTATGGCGCCTCGATTGAGTAAGATTGGTTGGTGGGGCATGTTCCGCTCTGCACAGGCGGGCTAGGTGGCCTATTTTACCACATTTTCGGCAGGTGATTTCTCGGTGGTGACACTTAAAACACGAGCATGTTGAACAATGAACAATGATTTATCACGGGATAAAAGCAAGTGCTTGACGCGTCCCGTAGGATGGTAGCGGTGAATATGATGCAATTAAAATATGTCTGGGTCATCTATCGAACGTCTGCCGAGATGAATACTTTGATAATTAACATCAGTGTAAAATGAAAAAGAGATATCACACGTAAACGTTCAGAAAGACACTGGGGCGCAGTGACAGTTGAGGTAAGGAGTGAGAAAATAAAATATGGTCGCTCACTTAGGTCCATTTGATACATAAATCCTGTTGAAAAGCATGCTTGGCGTAATCCACAACAGAGGAGCTTAGGTAACAAAACGTTGGGAGCTAAGAGGAACATCTAATCGTTGTTTGAAAACATCCAGGGTAGGAGAGGATACAACTGAGTCTGGGAGTGCGTTCCAGGGTTTGCAAACCCGAAGGGAAAAGTAATTCCGTCGACACTCGAGACGGCTATATTGTTCCTTCAACTTTAAGCAGTTACCCCTGAGCTGCGTGTTGTGGCTAAGTTTCAGCAAATGGTGGCATACGTGGTTGGGATAACTCAATATCTGATAAGCTAATATGAGATCGCCGCGCAGCCTTCGATAACGTCCGCTGAAAATTCCCAGCAACTTCAGCCTTCGGTGATAAGAGTGATAGCGCAGGCCCTTTACATTCTTTGTTGCTCTTCGTTGTGGTGCTTCTATCGCTGCTAGGTCGCGTTTCAACCAAGGTTGCCAAACTTGGATTGCGTACTCAACATGCGGGCGCACATAGGAATTGAGCATCATTGGGAAGATTGATGGGTGAAATCTCCCGAATGCCCTTCGCAGCATACCGACGTGCTGGTTGCCTCTTTTCGCAGCTACCTCAGCCTGTTTTGAACAGTTGAGATCGCTCTGTACGATCACACCAAGATCACGTTCCTGGGAGCTATTCTGCAATTCGTTTGTCCCAAGTATGTAGGTGTAGTTATGTCCATGGCGTAATTGTACTACGCGACATTTGTCTACGTTGAATGGTAGAGCGTTTTGAACTGACCAATTCGACCCTGTTGCGTCCCGCAGCGATAGCACACGAACTGTTTTCTAGATTCACCTGGAGTCTGGTTTATCAACTGCGTGAACAGCAGCAACCACTGGATTGGTAGTTAATTCAAGTAGCTGGTGCGAGATATTCGCCCTTAGGCGAACGATTAGACAAGCATTCTCCCACGTGGTATCTGACTCGTTCAAAGACAACAATTTTCCCTTCACTTCCGTCCAGAATCCTCTCAATTAAGCACCGTATGTTTGTTTCTTCTTTAAATTTGCGAGCGGAATTTCGTTGTATTTACACTCGGGAATAAACTGATGGCTGTATGCAATTAAGTCGTTGACGCTGTCGTTCTGTTTCAGTACAAGCTTTGAAAAGTAGTATCTCGCAGTATAAACACTCTGTTTCAATCCCCACAGTGTAGTATGTTGATCCAAGGCCGATGTATTAGTGTCAAAACTTTCCACTTATAGTGCATCATAATGTCGCTGACCTTCATCTCCCAACACTTATCTGAACAGTCTTGATTTGTGTGACTTTGAAAATGAAATCATAGGATTCAAAACAGGCAGCAGTTCCAGGTAGTTAATAACTGATTTCTTCCATCCCATCCAGTTTGACAAAGTCGGTTGGTCCTCAACGGAAGACCAAAAGTTATCAGATGGGTTAGTCATAGGATTCCTCTGGATCCCTGTCGCCAATAATACATAATAACGACTTCAAGCAAGCACGCCCTCAGACCGCAGTTAGGCAAGAGCAATACACAGTACGAAACAGAATGTATCGAGCGAAGCACTGCAACATGGCTCACATGACACACGAGTTAAAGCATGTGTAAGGAACTATTGCTTGGTCCGTGCGATGCAAACCAATTAGAACACGGTGTGGTTAAACAAACTAATCAATATCATCGGTGTATGCAACAGCCCTCCAGACTGCAGTCGCCTCCTTAATGTTAATGACTGCAAACCTGGAACCACGTTCCTGGTCGATACCGGGGCTGAAGTCAGCGTGGTTCCACCTGCACCTGTAGAGACGACTCGGCCGGCCACTCTCAGTCTTTGTGCCCCAAAGGGCACACTAATCCCTACTTACGGCCAGGGTTCTTTAACCCTTAGTTTTCGTCTGTCGAACATTTTGCTGGGTGTTTATTATTGCCGGCGTCCCGTTTGCCATCATCGGCATAGACATCCTCAGACTGTTCGACCTCTTGTTCGATGCGAAACAACAGAGGACAGTCGACGCCGCAACGACGATCGGCGTCGCTGGCACCAACGCCAGCATTGCAGCTATCACCCCAGTCTATGCTTGCCCAGACTTCCTCCGACTATATCCAACTATTCTCTTAGTACCCCAAGCTCGTTCACTCAATGAACGAAGCTCTTCCCGTGGCATCTCAAGTCACGCACTATATGCGTACCAACGGCCCACCTGTCTCATCCCGCCCGGGGCCGACTTTCGCCAGAGAAACGGAGGGCTCAGTTTGAGCTCACGCTCAAACTTGGAATAATCCGCACTTCGGATACCCCTTGGTCCTCTCCAATCTAGATGGTTCCAAAGAAACCGCAATACTGGCGCCCTTGCGGTGACTACCGGGACCTAAACAAGCTTACGCTCCCCGACTGATACCCCATCCCACATATACAGGACCTCACTGCATGCCTCACAGGTAAGACGATCTTCAGCAAGATCTATCTTGTTGGAGCCTATCACCAGATATTTGTGGAGGGAAAAGACATACCTAACACAGCTGTCATCAGCCCCTTCGGCTTGTTCGAATTTTAAGAATGCCTTTCGAATTGTACAATGCCGCACAAATATTCCAGCGCTTCATCCACGGCGTCACCCGTGGCCCAGACTTCGCCTCTCCCTACCTCGACGACATTCTAATGACCAGTTCCTTCGACGAAGAGCACTTAGCTCACCGTCAGTCTCTCTTCCAGCGGTTGACGCAACACGACGTCACCATCAATCCGACTAAGTGTGAACGTGGCCAGTCCTCGGTAGAATTTCTAGGCCACCTCGTCTCATCATCTGGTATCGAGGTCCTTCCGGACAAGGTCCAATCCATCAAAGACTTCCCAGCCCCTACTTCATTTAAGCACCTACGTCGATTTTTTGGTCTAGTCAACTACTACCGACGCTTCATCCCCCACCGCGCTCAACACATGTTGCCTCTGTCTGACCTCCTTAGAGGAAATGCATGCAAATTTGCTTCTCATGATACAACACACACGGCTTTTACCGAGCTCAAGGATACTATCTCTAACATAGCTCTCCTCGCTCACTCCGAACCGGCTGATTCACTTTCCATGGCAACTGACGCTTCAGACGTTACGTTAGGTGCTGTTTCACAACAACATGTTGGTGCATAATGGCAACCATTCGGTTTCTTCTCCAAACGCATGCAACCAGCGGAATCCTGCTACAGCACGTTCGGTAGAGAACTGCTTGTCATCTACTCAGCTATTTGTAATTTCCGACACACAGTAAAAAGCCGGGCTTTCACGGTCTACACTGATCACAAGCCTCTCATCTTCCTCTTCGATTCATCTTCTGACAGATATTCACCACGGGAAACCAGGCACCCAAACTTTGTCACGCAGTTCATTGCTGACATCCGTCATGCCTCAGGTGTCACCAACCCTGTCGCTGACGCTCTCTCTCTCTCTCTCTCGCGTCAACCTGACATTGACCTTGCCGTCATGGCATCGGCAAGGACCCAAGACGAACATCTCTAACGCACTCTGCAGTCCACTTCACTGCATTTGCAATCAGTTCCTCTCCAAACTACGGCCAGAACTATCTTTTGCGATCTTTCCATTAGTTGTCCAAAACCCATCGTACCCGCCTCTTTCAGGCGCCCAGTCTTCGACGCTCTCTACTCACTATAGTACCCTGGTATCCGCGCTTCTTTGAAATCAGTCACCGAACGTTTTGTTTGGTCAATCGTAAACAAATATGTTCGTAACTGGGCTCAAGCTTGTGTCCACTGCCAGCACTCCAAGGTACACCGACACACCCGCAGTCATCTAGGTTCATTCCCTGCTCCGGATTCGCGATTCTCACACGTACAGTTAAACTTGGTAGGACCCATGTCTCCCCCTCGCTGATCCGAATACGTACTGACATGTGTCGACCGCTTCACTATATGGCCAGATTGCACGGCTGTAACAGTCATTCCTGCGTTTTTGACTCGCTGGGTACTCCACTACGGATGCCCATCTACCATCACTACCAAAGGTGGTACGCCTTTCTAATCCTCGCATTTCGATACGTTCTGCGACGTATTAGGCTGCCGCCGTATCCACACGACGGAATATCACCTTGCGGCAATCGCCAAGTCGAACGGTTCCATCGACAGCTTAAGTCATCTCACTGTGCACTTCTGACCCTGACTGGAGCGAAAACATTCCGTTAGTACTTCTAGGTATCCACAGCAGCATCAAAGTTGGGCTACAGTGCGCACCAGCAGAGCTGGCCTACGGCACAACGCTTAAGCTGCCATGAGAGTTAATTTCACCTCCTCGCCATCGTGTATGCCACCGTCAAACTTCGTAGCCTCCTTTTCTCAACTCATGCGTTCGCTGCGCCCGACCCCTCCTTGTGAGCAGACCAGCGATGTGCAGATGCATAGTGGACTCTCCACCTGCACTCGCGTTTTTCGTTCGCACAGACGCAGGGAATCGTCCCCTTCAGCTTCCCTACATCCGCCCTCTCAGAGTTCTCCAACGAATCCCTAAGCATTTTACTTTAGATCAGAATGGTCACCGAACGACGGTATCCATCGATCGCCTTAAAGTGGCATTTTTCGAAGATCCGCTCCCGGATTTGCCTGATACATCCGCAACGGTAAACTCACCCGTAGTTGCATCTTCCGCACTAGACACCCTAGACTCCTGTTACCCTTGACCCTCCGCCAACCTAGCCCCAACCCCAGGCAACTGACCGACGCGGTAGATAGGTTAAACGTCCAGTCCATTTTTCAGATTCATAAATAATACCCATGGAAAAGTAAAACACAGTGTTGCAAAGATCGCTTTTCGGTAGTTCACATCAGGCAATTGCAGCTACAGGACTGATAAATGCAATAGTAAACTGGTAAATGCAACATTGAGGACGGATGGGACGGTTTGAACAGCTACAGCATGTTCGTTCGATGCTCCAACTAACTGAATTAACACCTACTTCTACTCTGGCCAGAGACACTTTCAAAACCACCTTAGTGCACCTCTGCCAACAGTATCTATACTGCGAGAAGAGATCTTCAAACATGCTGTCCATAAAGCATCAGAAGCAATCAAACAATTGAGGTCAAATCCCGATCTTATTCTTTCTAGACCTGATAAAGGATCGGGATGGGTGCTAATGGACAAATCAGATTACATTTCAAAATTAAAAGTTATCTTGCAAGACACGAACAAATTCTTGCATGACACAATCCAGAAGGACAAGACGGCAGACGAGGAAGCAAAGATTACAAAGATCTTGCAGGAATTAAAACAGGTGAATTTGACAACCGATATTCAACTGTAGCAGTTAACTCCTGTTGGCTCTCAACCTCCTCGGCTTTACGGCTTGCCTAAAGTACACAAGCCACAAGTCCCTCTACGTCCAATAATTGACATGTCCGCTTCTGCACACCATTTGGTTGCGAAATGGATTGTGCAGGTATTGAAACCTGTACGTAAGGAGCTCTGTATTCATTCTTTGAAGGATTCGTTCGAATTCGTTGATAACGTTAAAGACCTGAAATTAAATGGTAAACAGATGCTTTCTTTTGCTGTAGAATCTAGTTTCACAAACGTCCCACTGCTAGAAACTGTTAATTTCATCTGCGAGTATATAACGGAAAGGAACCTAAACGTTGGCATTCCAATGCCTAAGCTCAAGGAGTCAATTTTGCGGTGTATCTTTAATAGACAGTTATTGTTTGACGGAATCTATTACAGGCAAATCGATGGCGTGGCGATGGGGTCCCCCCTTGGACCTCTCCTTGCGACATCTTTCTCGCTAAGCTTGATCGTGGTCCCATCCAAGGGGTTAGTGCCTTAGTTGCTTCTTATTGGAGGTATATGGATGACACGTTCATCATCTGTGATTCTCGCAGTGATGTCAACTATGTGGTTGACCAGTTCAACAGTGCTCATCCCTCAATGAAGTTCACTAGTGAAATGGAAAATGGCTTTCTGGAGGTTTTGTTGAGGAGCCGCGAGGACGGACCACTTGAACGTAGTGTCTTCCGCAAAGCTACATGGGTTGGACAGTACACATACTTTTCGAGCTTCGTCCCATTGAAGTACAAACGCAACTTAGTGCGTTGCTTGAATTACCGGGCCACCAACATTTGTAGTCCGGAAACTCTCGCGGGTGAGAAGGACCGAATTGTGAAAACACTTCTTTCGAATGGATACCCTGAGCCTTTCATCAAAAAGCATGCCATGACCCGTGAGCGCAATAAGCCCGTAGCAACGGTTCCGAAGAAGGATGTGTTTTTCTCTGTTCCTTTTAAGGGAGATATGGCGTTCGATCTCCTGAACAGGAGACTTTCTAATGCCGTAGCAAGGACCAACCAGGCCGCCCACCCGCACGTATTTGCGGAGACCGCTCCCTTCATAGCTCAACGTCTTAACGACAGACTACCAGTGTCGTCCGAATCGTACATTGTTTACCAGTTTACTTGCACCTATGATGTCAAGTACCTCGGGCATACGACCAGGCGTCTGTTGGTGCGGATGGCTGAGCATTTCCAGGGTCACTGCGGAGTGGTACGCTCAGAAGTATCAACAGCTCGATCATGGAACATCTGATTCTAAGTGGTCATCAGATTTTGACAAAAGATGCCTTCAAAGTCTATTATGCCGTACCGAGGCGATACCCGAAAGGGTTAGGGAAACGCCTCTTGCAGATGGCTGACGCTATCGCGATCCGGCTAACACAACCAGAGCTATGCAAACATAGGGTGCTTATGCAACCCTTGACTTCGCTATGGCCCTGATGATAAATCTCCCCCGGAACATTACGCATAACCGGGTGCTATTTACTTATCTAATTAACTATTTTTATATGTTGTTAGTATTTACAGAGATTATTTTGCTGTCGGTTAGCCCTATCGCCATGTCATTTGATTAAATCGATTTGAGCACCGAACGAACATGCTAAATTTGTTCAAACCGTCCCATCCGTCCTCATTGTTGCCTTCACCAGTTTACTATTGCATTTATCAGTCCTGTAGCTGTAATTGCCTGATGTGAACTACCCAAAGTAGATCTCTTTGCAACGCTGAGTTTCATTTTTCAGATTGGTTAAAGTTTGTTATTTTCCTTGACTACGTGTTTTCCACCTTTCATGGTAAGCGTATGTATCATCCACAAACGTTTTGAAAAACTACAAAAACCTAAGACCCGTTTTATAAAAACCAACAAGTGTACACATTTTTATTTTCTATACTTGCCTCGTTATCCATACGACATCACGGCGCCTATGCCGTTTTACCTTCTAGAACTTAAGTCCTCTGAGAAACTGCGGAACCCCGTGGTCCACCTGCTCGACGCCTCCGACCCCATAATCCCGGCTCCAAGCGACCGCGACTCCCCCTACCGGTGCGACAACGACTGGTCTGATCCCAGAAGACGACGCCCGGGATTCTTCATGGGACGAAAACCGTTACGGCTGTGGACTCCGGATGCAGTGGGGGTGACACCTCCCAAGCGCACCGTTGAGCCGCAGCGGAGGAAATGTCCTGTCGGCCCTTTTTCTGGACTAGCCAGTTTTTTTGCAGTCCGACCAACCCGCCCCGAAGGCCTACCGATTATGCACTCCATTTCACACCAAAATAATAAATAGGAAATAACAAAAAAGCCGGAATCCAACAAACTCCGCGCGCGCCCTCACTGCCCGCTTGCGCCATCCACACTTTGTTCCCCCACTTGACATCTCTATCGAAGGCTTCCCTCATTCAGCCTTCTGGGGGGAGACGCCTGTAGTGAACATGAAACATTTACGCTTTCTTTATTTTATGACATTGGACCTTATTCTTTTTGTATCTTCTGATCACCCATTTGTTTTACTGATGGCATGTCTGGTTCACTTTCGAATTCTCTGGGATTCGCACGCTACTGTGCTCTTGCTAATTTGCTTCTAGTTCATTGCAGCTCTTTACAATACACGTTGGGCCCGGCTACGTACTCACTTCTGAATAATTGGTATCCGTATTGGTTCCTACTGGTTCTCGTCACAACCAGTACCTGAGTTCTGCTCTACAGTACCTATCGGCCAGCAGAACTGAACTACTAGGCAGGGCACTTAGTGTAGTTGTTCTGAAACGGGAAGATTTCTGGATCAGCTTACAAATATACATTGTTTTCCACCACATGTACTCGCTTCGGTACCTGCTCCCCCAACACGCTTTTGCAACAAGGTGTTGACAGGTGATTTTGGCTAGAACTAGGAGCTAGCAGAGAACGAGATCTGTTTAACCGGAAGCACATAGAAAGTGGCCGATCTAATAGGTTTCTTATATTTAAGTCACACCGTTGGACCGCATTGCTCTAGCTTCAGGCTCTTACTCAGTCTTTTACTTTGGTTTAGGGATAGCAAAACTATCGTTCTTCTCTCATAAGTTACTCTCACTAAACGATATTAGGATTCCGTCCAAATGCACTGTATTTTTCCGTTAATTTTCTATGCCTGATCACCTATGAATCCGCCGACATAACTATCTAGTTTGTTCCGTAAAACCAGATAATTGGTTGGACTGTATCACATTTATATTTCAATCCACGATGGTCAGCTATCGTCAGCCAAAGCTCAGCGGCATTAGGTGCTAGCCAGTGGTACAAGCCACTAACGGTTATGGGTTTAGTTTATTGAAGAGGATAGAAGGAATGCGCACCACTGACGAGTCCAGGAGGACGAAATGGCCGTCTGGTATTTTTCCAGATTGGTAGTCCACCTATCCGGCTGTTAATCTCATTACCATGAACTCAATAAGCAGTGCTCGTTCATAGGCACGGGCCTTCCGTATCAGCCTATCCTGAGCTCAAGGAACGTCAAATAACGTGGGCCCCTCCTATCCAAAATTAAGCTGCTCATACCGAACAGTGGAACACCGTACCACCCGCTTAAGATCACGTCATATCATATGGCGCAAGCTATTTTTCGAATTTTCTGAGATTGAGTTTACCCAACTGCTACTCATGTCCACTTCATTTTCTTTACTTTTAAGCAATAATTCGCGGAAATATAAATAACATTCATTGAATTGTTATGTACAAGCACCTCTTGAGTAGGTGAAATAAAAGCGACACAATAAATGTATGTCAGGTTTAGATTTGTTTTATCCGAGAATGCTTTCTGAGCCTGCGGTAATGTTTATAGTTGCATAACTGTGTCAGTCAAAGAAATTTGATGCGTGCCGAACTGGCAGCTGACCCCGATTCTGGTGAGATGCGTCCGAGGGGAAAGTCTCCATGTTGCGATTTGCTTGAGCAGCCTCGTGTGTCCGCATCTCGGTTAATAATGTGAGCACATGAAAGAAACGAGATATGAAGGAACCGATTCGGTAGATATGTGTCTGTGGCGTGGATAACCGAATTCCTTGCCTCATTGAGCGGTCCGCGCAATGTTTGATCAAAGTTGTGCGAACGGTGTCGGCTAGAAGGGCAACAGGCCTGCATTTGGGTTCCTCCAAAGCAGCTGTAACGTAGGAGGAACCGACACATGAGTAGCGTAAGGGAGACATATTCTCGAATCAAGTAATCAGATCACGTCACTGGGCTCTTTAGAAAACACACTGATACTCAAGTAAAGAAGCAGCGAAAGAGTAAAAGCTAAATTCGTTTGAAATCGGTATGATTAAGTATATGATGCTTTGAGTTGTTATTAGCTCATAACTTTTCAGACACTTCAAGACTTTGATTGATTCGGCGTCTGCTTCCTTTCGAAAGGTGGACTTTCCATAAAAACATTAACGCAATTTTTCCCCTAGGGCTAAGCTCACGTTGATTTCCTGCAGACTGGTTTCTTCGTTGGGCTGAAGATGTTCACAGATGAAATTGCTCGGAGCTCCGGTTTTATTGTACTTAAAACTTCGCACTGTTATCCGAAATCAGGTTTTGGAAGATCATTACATCCTGCGTTTGCCAAACGGTGGCGATTTATCAG
Organism: Dicrocoelium dendriticum; assembly: GCA_944474145.2. Lineage (NCBI taxonomy): Eukaryota > Metazoa > Platyhelminthes > Trematoda > Plagiorchiida > Dicrocoeliidae > Dicrocoelium > Dicrocoelium dendriticum. The sequence continues at coordinate 48,158,266 of OX104070.1, read as the reverse complement.
TCCTATAAATGTAGGATATTCGCTGGTCTTCTGGTACCAAGTCTGTCTAAAAAGTATTGTGTACCACAACTGACCTCACTCTCCTATCTTAGTCGCTAGGTGTCATTCATAGGAAAACGTAGCGGATCATTGGCCAATTGGTTCTGGTGTCTGGCCCGTAGACTAGAGGTAACGAGCTTGTCTCGTAATCTTGCGGCGCGGGTTCGAATCCGCTTAAAGGTGAGCGTCCTCGCGGTACGCTCAGCCCGCGTGCGACTGGTGGTGGTCGCACAGCAGCAAAGTGCCGTTACGGCGTTAGTGGCTAGTAACCCGTAGGCCACCGATTAGACCCTGCAGAGGACTACAGTTTCCCTGCCCTTCAAGCGTTGCAACTAAGTGTCCATGGGATGCATCAGCGTATTGTCGGTATCTCCCTTCGCTTGTATAAATTAAGTAGCCGACGCACAAGGAAAGCTGTACGGAACAGATTGATGTACGTGAATTAGCTGGCCGAAAATTGCATAATTTTATGAAAGAAATGGTCACTACGGTTCCTCACTGTTTGCCCGGCTCGATTTCGTCAGGTAATAACAGTAGCTGTTTCCGAACACTAGATCGTCACTGATCAGAATCTGGGGCCGTGAGTCAGTATAAATAAGGACAGTAAACAATACTTTGTCTCGTGCTCTCTGATCACTTGCAAACGAGCAACATTTCAAATGATAATGTGACAAGAAGTCAATTAGCTGAAATCGGTAATTCACATGTCAAGGAAGTAAAATGGTGGCTACAAGTTGTGATGTATCACAGACCCCAGGGGAGTTTGTGTTACAAACAGCTGTTCCTGGATGCACCGTGTAGGGTGGTGCTTGTTTATGGCCACTGCCTCGGAAAAGTTGAGGTCTCTGGCGTTTGTGGATTACAGCAAACGCCGAGTCGGAGTCGACCTAATGGCCTGTTTCAATCAGTGGTTTCGCAATCGATGAGACAGTTATCTTGTTCGTCGACACGGTTCCCGTTTTTGGTTGCATTGTCATGGTAGCGATAGGCTTCGGAATGTGCTCCCCAATCCGCTTACACAAGCAACTGTATCTGCCAATGTAACCGCTTCCACAGTTATAAACAAATCCTTAGTTGCAATACGTTTTAGCGGAGAGCGGCTTAGTAGACTTGAAGAAAAGCAGTGGTAATTTGTTGGTTGCCCAGAGAGGGTAGAATTTAGCAGCATTGAATCCACGTCGCAGTACAACTGCTGTGCGTCGTTCTACTTGCTTAGCCACAACATCACCTTGGAAGAGCAGTTGCAGATAAATAGGCATTTTTGGTACAAAAAGAACGACCGGCTGTTCACCTGAGAGGCGGCCATGAAACCTAATAAATGCTTCTTGGTAGCCATCTTTCCTTAGGTTTTGCGTGATGAATTGCAATTCAGCTTCGATGAATTCCGTACTGTATATCCTTCAAACCCAATTGAATAATGTTTTGACGAGGCACCGTTTGTATTAGACCGGTGTAAAACTGTTGAATTGTTCCTACAAATCTGTCCACCTAGATTTCCGGTAAACTGTGCTCTGTATCATGCCGTCTTCTGATTTAAACAGGCCATCAGGTAGTCTCCGACTCGGTGCTTACTCCAATCTGTCGTAACACAAACGCTAGAGACCTCAACTTTGCCGAGGCAGTGGCCATAAACAAGCAACATCCTACGCTGTGCATCCAGAAGCAGCGGTTTGTTACACTCAAGCTCCCTTGGGGTTTGCGATACATCCTCAATTTGTAGTCACTGTTTTACTTCCTTTGCACGTGACTTACAGCTTTCAGCTAATTGACTTTTTATGTTACTCGGCAGTGGCAGAATTTTTGATGCAATCTTTAAGATATTCATCCCAGTAGTTCACAAGCTACATAGCAAGGCCTAGTGCGGAAAGGCGCCAGACGCGTTTCGCCTTATTGCTGCCCGTCAGTGGGGCGCATTCCCTCGGTCGCCTACTGGGTATCAAACCCATGACCACTAGAGGCAGATGCCAACTAGCCAGCAACTTGGGCCACTGAGCCATGGGGGACGTCAATTGATCTACACAATTTGCTAGCTAACTGGGATATAGCACCACCTATCTTCCAATGTCGCTGAGAGTGGCTAGCCTGCGAGGCGATGACGTCCTCTCGCTAGCTATATCCATATATGCTATATCCATAGCATTTGAAACTAGGAGAGGCCATTTATTTTATATTACTGGGCGGTAGCCGGATTTTAAACGTAATTTTTGAGGTATTCATCCCAGATTATATCAAAAAGCCCGCTAATGCCGAGTAATATAAAATAAATGGCCTCACTTAGTTTCAAATGCTATGGATATGGCGTTTAGCGGGAGGACGCCATCACCTCGCAGGCTAGCCGCTCTCAGTGACAGTGGATAATAGGTGGTGTTATATCCCAGTTAGCTTGCAAATTATGTAGCTCAACGGACGTCCCCCATGGCTCAGCGGCTTAACCTGCTGGCTAGCTGGCATCTGCCTCTGGCGGTCACAGGCTCGATCCCCAGTGGAGGACAGAAGGAATACACCCCACTGACGAGCACCAATAGGGCAAAACGCGTCTGTTGCTTTTCCGGACTACGCTTGCTATGTAGCTTGTGAACTACTGGGATGAATACCTTAAGGAATAATTGACTTTTACTCATGTTCTCTTAAAATGTTGCTCGTTTGCAAGTGAAGAGAGGGCACAAAATGGTGCCATCTTGCAACCTAGTGGTAGTATAGGCAGCAGTCTATTAAATAGATATGGAGCCAAACATAGCCATGGACTTCACGAAAAGCAGACAGGTTTAACACCGTATCTGCATCATGGGACATTAACTGAAGGTGAGCAACACACCAGCTATTGTGCCACAAAAAAAGGAGCATTTTTGTCAATTTGCGCAAGTTTTCTTAATATTTTAGCGTTTTCAATCGTTAACCATTAAGCATTCAAACCTATGCAATTATGTACACAGATCCTCCCCTGGTTTCGATTACCAGCCATTTCCTGAATTGTTTCTAGCCATCGGAACTCCTCATCTTTTGGTCCCCAACTAGGCAGACGTGTGGATTCAATGATGGCAAGACGTGAAGTCAACGATTTCATTTGCTGTCACCAGGTGGATGGTGGACCACCGCGTGTTCGCTTCCAGTCGAGTCCTGCACGAGCAAACAGAGCGCGATAGGGCAAACGCTCAGCTGACATCCGCAGGACGTGACCGAGTCATCTTAACTGGCGCAGCAAAACCAGTTTGTTGAAGGGAATACTTTCATTTCCTAAGACACTACGTCTGACTTCCTTGTTGCAGATAAACTGTTGCCACAACACGTGCAATCCTACTCAAGCAGCCATTATCGAAGGCAGAGAGCCGGCGCATGTCATCTATGCTAACTGACCATGACTCCATTCCAAACGACAACACCGCCAAAACAGCGACATAGTAAACATGACCCTTTACCAAAAGGAGACATCCCGCCGACGCCACAATTACTGCAGGACGACAAATGCCGACCGAGCTTTGGCGATGCGAAGAATAACTTCGTTTCCGATAGTACCACCAGCAGACACACAGCTGCCCAGGTAGACAAACGTAACCACTTTTCCAAGCTGTGTACCATTACTAGTGAGCATAGGAACGGTTGAGTGCTAATCCTGAAGCAGAACTTTACAGTTTGACGAGCAAAGCACATTCCGTATCTAGATACCTCAATCGCCAAACGGTCTAGAATGGTTTGCATGCTCTGTGAATCGTCCCTGTGTAAGGCGTTGTCACCGGCATAATCTGTCAGTCGCTCCCTTACTTGGTAATAGCTGTAGACCAATATTTTGGTAACCGTCTCGAGCTCTCGACAGGACGCACTAAATCGTAAAATTGAAGAGGAACGTGAAAATGGGGCAACCTTGTCGTACACCGCTATTGACAGCGAAGAACGACAAAAGCCTGACATACACCCTCACTCTGCCAGAGATGTGGAAATACTGTGCGCGTAGGAAGGCAGTGTAGTTTTCTGGAACGCCGTTCCTTGGCAAACAACGCCATAGTGCAGGTCGATTAACCGAGTCGAATTCTGCACGGATGTCTAGGAATACAACGATGGTAGAAGGGGCGGTGTTCCAGGATTTGACGGAGTGTGTATATTTGACCCACACACCCGCGGCCAGGTCGAAAGTAAGCTTGTTCTTCCTGGTACTGCGATTCGCGAACGGGAGATAATCTTCCGAGGAGAATGGATGTCAGTAGCTTGGAGATAACCGAAATGAGACTAATCCCCCGGAGATTGGGACACGAAGTGCGAGCACACTTACTAAAAATCGGAACAATAACTGACTTGCCCCAGGAAGGCACATTTTCTTCATGCCAGGTTTTAGAGAACAATGACATTGGTTGGCTAATGACAAGGGAGTTTCCATACTTGAACAGCTGCGGACGACATCCGTCTGAGCTAGCAGCCTTGAATCGTCTTAGGTGGCGAATCGCAAGAGAAACTTACGCTTCGTTGGGTGGATCAAGTGTGAAGGTCCAGTGTGGGTAGCTACGGTCGCAGGGCATATAAGTTGACGGTGGTGGCTAACTGAACTAGGAATGAACATGTTCGGCCCAACGGTCCAAGCGTCTCTGTAAGTTGGCAATCGGAGAACCATCCGCTACGCATACCGTCTCACTGTCACCAGACTTTCTGTGACCAGTGGGTCGAATGAGCTGGAAGAGCTTGCAAGTATTGCCAGAGAGGATGGCTGCCCTCATTTGCGAAGCACGCTGAGACCACCAGGCTTCGCGGTCACTACGTAGGCTTTATTTGAGCTACCGACTGACAGAACGGCGCATCTCATTATGCTTAGACTCCGCTAGGATATTCTTGCGGTGGTCATATAGATCCAAAGAGCTCGTGGAGATCCAGGCCTTCATAGGGTGCTGAGTAAGACCACAGACTGACTGCCCGGAAGAGATCATGGTTCTCTGCATGAACGTCCAGTGTTCATCCATATCTTTCGGTGGGTCGCAGCCGAGTACACTGACCAGGGAAGCTTGATATCTCTGCTAAACCGAGAGTGTGTCTAGTTTATTTGTGGCTACCTTACAGTGCTTCGTTTTCGGGGACCCACGGAAACTCATGCACATGTTCGCGTAGATAAGAGCATGGTCTGAGTAAAGAAAAGTGGACCAGATGGACCTGCAATCCTTTGAACCACCCATCCAGCTGAAACTGATTGTGATGTAATCAACCTGCGACCAGGATTGAGATGCAGAAGGGGTAGCCAACTAGCGGAACGTTACCCCGAATGCCGAAAGCTGGTGCTCGAAGAAAACAGATGCATATCTTCGCACGGTGTGAGAAGTCTCACCCCATTAGCTGAGCGGCTCTTGTCGAGCGTGTTGTGACCACCAAGGTGACTTTGCAATGAAATAGACGATCGACCCGTGCGTTGAGATCCTCAACAAGGACAATGATGTCGAAGTTGCGGGCTCAGTTCAAGACCTGATGAAGTTCACGGTAAAAATCGTTCTTGATTGAGTCGGAACGACAGTCAGTTGGAGCGTAAGCTGAACACACAAACAAGTTGCGTCTCTACTCACGACATACGTTTATCTTTCGTGATCCCCGAAGCCAAACTGCACACAGTCGGCTATTAATCGGGAACCACTCCAGCAGTACGGCCTCAGCTTTGCTACTTAATGCTACACCAATGCCAGCCAAACCTGCCGCAGCTGCTTTTGTGTCACCAGATAGACGTAGGTGAAATATGGCTCGGTGATCGATGAGCGATCTCAATTCGATCACAGTACTGGGATCTCCTAAGTAGGTTTTGGAAAGATGGCCAACATTGATAGTGAGGAATTTCAAGGTGCGTGAAAGAGCAGCTTGCTGCCTGATATGCATGAGTGTGCGAACACTGAAGCATGCAAAACGGAACAACGACCGATGCCGAAGGAGTGCGACTGAGCGAGCTCTCTGGGTGTCGACGAAACCATCGGGAGTAGGATCATGGGTACAGCAATCAGCTGAGGACGGAGAACGGTAGTTAGTAAGAAATGAACTGGTGGTATGTTGTTGTGTGTGATTAGCAGGAGCAAAAGCAGCTGAGAGCGATATTACAGATGAACAATCCATAATTGTCAGTGGGCATGATACTATCCGGTTGCCCTAGCCGAAGTAGGGAATTGTCTTAGGGGACCCCATCCCGAGTCTTCGGCTAAATAGCTTGAACGCAAGGCAGCGGTGCGATTGTGAGACTGTTAGTCTGACCCTCAATTATTGGCCTGTCTGGTATGAGTGGCTCTGAAGGCACTTTAAGTGCCACCCAATGTAGCTTAATGAGCCACAGGAGGACGCAAAATATTACACCATCTTAAGGTCCAGTCTCGTTGCGATGGCTCCTGCAACAGGCGTCTTCTTATTGTTAATACAGAGAACTCAATGCTTCAAATGCATCGTTTGTTGTGCGGGACATATCCCATCTAGTCTGCTCACAACGGATGAGAATGTGCAGTCTAGATACTGGCAGTCAGCGCCAATGGTTCGGTCCAAGCCTCAGACACTGAAAGACTATTCAGACACGTTTTGGATACTGCAAATATTTTACGAGTTTAGTTTTCATAAACCCAGCTAGATCGCTGACTTACTTCGCATACATTTAATATTAGTGTTGACTGGCTACTACAGTTTCTCTCTCGGGCACCACTGAATTTCGCGCCCAACGCAATTTGCCTTTATGACTCCGATGAACAAAGTTTCAAAACGTTCATGTAACTTACTTTAGGGAATGTCTGAATATTCAAACTAACCTAACTCAACGCAAAGTTCTGAGGACTTACTTGGCTGAAGTAATGTTAAGGCCTTCAGACAGCTCCACTCCAATTGGTCTAATCGGAGATTCTTGAGTAACTGAATCATTTTCTCCAACAATTTACGCCGATGCAACTGTGCACTTCTGTCTTTTCCGTCAGTCTCGACTTGTTCAGTTTTCACACACCGACTCTCTTCACCAATGTGCCAGTTTTGCTCGACAATCTCGGAACCTCTGATTCGAGCCACCAGTGACTCGCAGCAGCGCACACTGTCTGAGAGCGACGGGTGGGGATGTGGTGGCCTTTGTGTCGTAGCATCCTCCCTTGGGTGTAGTAATAGCTAAAAAGTAAATGTGCTTGGTGAACAGATACAGACCCTTCATCAGTTTACTTCTATCACACGCCAACGCCATCTGCATACAGTATCTAAGCTACCGCTGGGGAAGTCAATATGGTTTCATCTACTGAGTCTCCCGTGCTACAGAAAATGCTGGGTTGTACCAATGAGAACTCCTGACACAACAGGGCTCTTCAAATTTCGATGTGAGCTTTTAAACCCTAGCTTATTAGATGGACGTCAAACACCGCTGGTTTGTGGGTGTCTGACGAGGTCTTGTGGAAAAATTTCGGTATCTTAAAGGCTGTGGACCGATGAAAAGTGTAAACACTTCTATCATTATGGAAGCACGTCTCTGTCGCAAACCTCATTGAATACGCAGTAGGTCGATTGCGTACAGCAACAGGGTTAATCCTCCAAAAACCACTATAAGGGCCACATAATGAGGGACTAGATTATGCAATGGCATAATTGATGGCCAGTTTTCAGGTAAGCTTAGATGTTACTGTTGGTTTACTAAATCCTGTCTAAACTCTACCGATGGATCTCGGATCCATTCTTCACCCGAGACAGGAGCGGTCTGTTCCCTTCATTCATGTCTAAACCTGTCCCTTTAAATCCGAATCCATGAAGAACACCTAATTGCAATCTTATTTAAGTTCCCATTTATGGCATACCCCGTACACTGAGTTGATGGTCAACGTGCGTTAGCTGCGCACACGGCAACCGTAGCATATCATTTATTCTGCGTCACAGTCGGGAGTAAGTTTATGGAGAACTGGATGCTCAATGCGGAGCGGCTTGTTCCATGGTGCCGTTGGCCTACTGCGTCCTGCCGCACTAGATTTGGCACAGTTCAGCAAACATCGGCTTTAGCTGAAGCAGCTTTTGTGTCAAAAACAAAGCGTTGCATAACCTGGAATCAATCACTCACAGATGATTCGCTTTGAATGATGTCTTCAGACCCATCCGTCTTCCGAAGCGAAGGTTGCTCAGGATTATTTCATGATCGGGTGCCGCTTCCATTTAATGCTGTAATCCACATTGGCCATGCACCTCATATCACCTACTCCAGTTAAGAAATGAGTCTTCAAGCGAATGGGCCTGACACAAAAGCGCATTCCTGTTTAACTTAGTATGCATCCTTTTCCTTAGGTACAAAGCTCCATTAATTCCTTCGCACCCGTTGGATAGAGCCTTTAAGATAATTCAGGGGATGCTAATGATGAACAGAGGACTGATTAAAAAGGGATCAAGAATGTCCAACTTTCTCCACTTTCTGTGGACGCAACTACCCCTATCTGCGCTATAGGTTGCAGCACTTGTTGAATTTTCTTTGACAACTTGATATCAATAGTGTTAAATTGACCTTTTGCGTTGACATGGATCAAGTGGAAAGTTTGGCCAAACATCAAGGTTCGGATATCTCTAGGAATGATTTGGCGCTCGTAATCCTATTGCGTTTCTAGGTACCAGAACAACCACAAATGAACCGTGCAGCTAATATGCCTAAGCCCAGATCCCACACCAGTTAAAGGACAAAAGCTCTCTAGCAAAAGTGCTACACAGTCCAGCGAAAGGCAAACAAACAGCAGTGAAGGCAGGCCGGTTGAGCAGTCTCCCAGGTCTCACGAAATGCTGAAAAGCATGCAGAATTACGCACAACTTGCACGATCATCGTCAATAGCTGGACAACAACACTAGACTGCTACAGATATTGCAACGAACGGCATTGCACATAAACAGTCTCGCCGTAGTTTTGGCCTGTCTGCCACGGAAGACAAGTCAGATACTCATAAGACAAACCTCAGCTCACAAAGAACTGCAGAACAAACAATTACTACGCAACCAAAAGGGGTTGACAGTGATATGTGCAAACGTCGCAGAAACCATCAGTGAATCGTTAAAATGCAAACAAACCGAGGAGTAAAACCGCTGGGCAGAGAGAACCTGTGCACACGAACTGAAATTGCTCCCAACGAAATTCATCATGTCCGCAGGTAGGGGAACCTCGGTTACTGAGAGTAACATTTGGCAACACACGGGACCTGGAAGATGTTCTCTTATCAAGCCATGTTCTAGTAAATTATTCTGTCACTGCTCGCATTTTTCCGGACAAACCATGGGCAGAAAGACAGAAGCGGAAATCGGACCCGAACATATCAAGTCAAAAGGAAACGAAGAAAGTGGTACTGGTTTATGGTGTATCAGAATTAAAGTATGACGATAACAGTGAACTACAAAAGTACCATATCGAAGTGGAGGTACATCACCTAAATCTATAAGGTGCAAAATGTGGTCGCTTTCGAAGTCACCCGTCTCGTTGCCTCCCCAAAATACCACGGCAACGGTCCAAGGATTTAAGTTACCTTGGCTACGCCCGACCGTGTAACGATGGCAATCCAAGCGTGGCATGACAACGGGAAACTTGGGTCTCCAGAGGTACGCTTAAGAGCATTCCTTCAAGCAGTACAGACCTCCGTTACAGATTAGCTAATGTTGGTTGATCCTAGCTCAGACCAGTCAACCGTAAAAACACGGTTCAAAAAATGCCAGCGAACCTGCACTATTTGTGACAGTCACTCACTGCGAACGACCTCCTAAATCATCCATAAATAGAACACTGCTACATCAACACTCGGGAACTCTACTCTAAGCTACCAGAAGTGTGCCATCGACGAAACAACAAATTGGTACATTGTAGCAGTGACCGAAACTTGGCTACTAACGACATACTTGATCCAGAACTTAAACTCAGTGAAATGTCGATCATTCGAAATGACCGTCCATCTCGCGATGGCGGGGTTGCCATTTACTATGCAGATTACCTTAACTTTGAGGCCATTATTAAACATTTCCTTGTTATTCTTGACACCCTTTGCAGATTGCAGATAGCCGGTCGAATTGGTGGATCACAGAAAACACGATTCTCGACTTTTAGCAGTTGCGTACAGGCCACCAAAGTCCTCCACAGAGAATAATAATATTCTGTTAAACGCCCTCTACTATTCAGTTTCAAAAAGTACTCTCTTTACCTTGTACTGGGCGATTTCAAGGTACCTTCAATTGTCTCAATGTCTCCTAATGGGCCATCATTTAAATCAAAACTGCTTGAGTTTATGTACATGGCAGTTTTGTATTTCTATGTGCATCGACCTACCAGACACCGCGGTTGAAACAAGCCATTATTACTGGATCTAATCCTGACAAATGAAGAATTGATGGTTGAGTCAGTCCCGCACGACCCTCCACTAGGTAGTAGCGACCATTCAGTCCTAACATTTGATTATGTGCTATGTCAGTATGATTGGTAAAGAACGCGAAACCCATTGAACTATTACTGACGATTCCAAGCTTCACAAGCTCGCAACAACCGTTAATTGAGGGTTACAGACTCAGTTCGGCGAACGACGCATGGAATGAATTGCAAGGTAAATTTAACTGGGTCATACAAGCAGCCACAAACATTGTACCATTAAGGATATCACGCCGCATCAACCGTTGGATCGGAAGCAGGACAAATAGATGGATCAAAAGAAGAGATGAGATTTGGTAGCAACATACACTATGCCCATGTGATACCTCATGGCAAAATTACAAAACAACCAGCAACTACTGCACGTCAGTTATTAGGGCAGACAACTACGAATGGCAGGAGAACATGGCACTCAATTTTGCGAGTAACAACAAACTACTATACAGGTATGTGAACGATAAAAGATGAGTTAAACCTGGGATACCACCACTCAAGACGGCCAGCGGCTTAACGAATATTGCTGTGAAAATCGCGAAGGGTTTACTCCTGCAGTTTGGCTCAGTGACTACAAATCCCATGGAACTTTTCCTCTATCAACTCCAAATCAACCTCATCGGCTTATCCAGTGTCACCTTTACCCCAGAGGCCATAGTGAACAAATTACAGTCTCTCCGGGGAAAACAGTGCTTCCGGAATCGACATAATCTGTCCACTATAGCAATACATCTTGCAGCTTTTTCTAGGGTCTGCTTGACTCCCATCCGCTCCCATCTGAGTGGAAAACTACAAATATCATTCTAACATAAAAAGGAGGCAAGCGATCGGATTCTGCCAACTAACGACCTATTACCCTAATACCTGTTTTAGCAAAAGTGATGGAATAGCTAATCATAAATGAATGTCTGCAAATAATTTTCAATGTCCATCATGCTTTCATACGCAGACGATCTTGCCTCACCAATCTGCTCTTTGCCCCGAGGATTCATGGACCAGAGCAGCTGATGAAGGTGTTCATATAGATATGGTTTACTTAGATTTTTCTAAGGCATTCGACAGGGACGATAACTTCTTTCTCCCGCGAAAGCTTACTGCCTATGGTGTCAACGTTTCTCTGCTCACCTGGTTAGAAGCTTATCTATGATGTTAATTCTCATCATCCTACGGGACCTGTCAAGCATTGCTTTTATACCCGTCATAAACCATTGTTCCATTGTTCCATTGTACAATACAGAACCATCAAGGAAAGAATAGTCAACACTCACTCCAAAGGCCTGTGCGTATCCAATGGTTTACCATCGTCCTCGGCCAGCTACTGCTCTTAGTTTACATAAATGACCTCCCAGAAAACATTTTATCTCCGATGTGGATATTTGCAGGTGATGCTAAAATATGCAGAGCAATTCGCTCAGCATCCGACCCTACTTATCCCCAGAACGGTCTAGACCGGATTAAAAACTTGGTAAAAAGAAACCAACTCCCGCTGTACACTGCAAAGTACCACCTGATGACGGTGCGTAGCAGCTTCAGCAAAACATATCTCCTAGGACAGCAGGTTTTGAAACAAGTGACTAATGAACGAGACTTACGTATCATCGTCCAAGAAAGTCTTAGCTGTTTGCTCTAATGCTCGAAAGCAGCGAATGTGACGAATTTGAACGTAAGACTTTAAAGGCGAGCTCTCTGCACCTTTGAACGACGGCTAGTACCACTGTTGGTGAACATGTCTTCCGCCCGCCGTTAAGTAAGTGATTCAGGCCTGGCGCCCATCGCTAAAACGAGATATTCGTCTCTTGGAGCAGCCCCAAAGCAGAGTCACCAAGGCAACACGTGGACTATCCGGTCTGTTACGATCTGGGCCTCGGCTTACTTGGTGTGTTCTCCTCAGAATACCGATGACATCGCGACGATGTCCTCAAATACCAGATACTAAGTGAAAGCAAGCACCCAGGTACACCACTGCTGACCCTGGCCTCTTACAAAGATTGTCGAGGCCATCACCCGAAACTAGCAACGCAACACTCCCGTTTGGATTGCAGGAACTAGTTTTACTCTCTTCAATCTGCTCCCACTGGAATGCACTACCAACACATGTGGTGAATGCACCAGACATCGCGACATTCGAGAGACTTCTAGACTTTCATCTTAGTGCTAAATGTTACGCAAAAGTAGGATAATGATGCTTTTTACTACTGATGCTTCACGCTCTACGTTGGAACCTTTTTGATTTTAATTTTCTTGCGCATTTTCTAGCCTTTGGGTCTCGGAAACGTTTGCTTTTTATCCCGTCATACACTGTTGAACTAGTAAGTTTTTGGCCCACTGGAGTTTTACACTTTTGGTCACATCCACAATCAACAAGCAAGCCTACCTCCAGATTACAGGTCCTGCTTTCTCCCCTATGGTAAGGAATAGACTCTGCAGTGCTGAACGAATTCAGACCGCAATCCTGGGATGAGTTCGAAGCGGTGCCTTGACCGTGTTCCTATGAGTATATGTACGGATAATTTTTAACTACTACATACCATACAGAGTGTGAGGTACCGATCCACAACGCCTTGTTGCAAACTTGAGCAGAGCATCTGAGTACGGCGGACCCAGTCGATAAAATTCGCGTTACTCCTGACTAGTATTAGCAAACATGCTACCAAGGCCACCTGGAAACTTTCATGAAATGGGTTCTGAAGACTGGTATTGTATAATGAAAATAGTAACCGCGGCTACCATCAACGGTGTTCTGGGGTATCATGTTATTTTTACAACACAATGTGATTCTGGCGTTAGCTTTGCCAAAAATTCAATAAAAGTTAGTTAATTTACCAACGACTGAGTTGCATTCATGCGGTGCTAGGTCCTCGTGTTGCACTTACCCAGACTGGTTTTTGCATTTTGTACTAGAATCATCGGGATAAATCACGCAGCTTGACAGAAAGATGAACATGAAAACCGTCTCCACCGTTCCAAGGGAACCGGAGTCCGGTTGACCAACAGAATTCATTTCAGATATTCCCAAAGCAGTTTGTGTTACCGTTAATATGACCAAGGAGATGAGTCCATTTTTTCTAGCTACTACGACTAGTGTTGTCGGGGGAGACTTTGGCCTGGTGATTAAGGAACCTACTGGCAACCACCATATTCGAGGCGTAAATCCAAGTTCACGCCATGTCAACTTTTATTGATCATAAAGAGCAGTGCAGTAGTAGCCATCACCGAACAGGCCGTTACGCAGACGGTTAATCATCGAAACAAAAAGTAAAAAGCAAAATTTCCTCTGCTTACCATAAGCTCGAATAATATGCTTAGTGGTATTTGTCCACATAGGATTAACTTCTCGCAATCCGACTCATCCAAATCCACGAATACTGTATGCGTCGTATCCGGCGTTTGGCTGGCTGCGGTACCTCGTCGATCCGGGCACAGTTCAATGGCTTGCCAATCGCATAACAGCCACTCTTCGTTGGATCCTTCTTCGTCTGAATCACCATCGTCCTCAGCATTCCTAGACCATTCCAGGGTGTGTTGTCTACGACGCCATGCATACCTATCAGCATTCAATCTCTGAAGCAGACTGCTTGCACCTCGAAGCATTTGTCTAGCCCACTGCTCGTACTCTGTGGGCAGCGATGATCGATTCATGGCGGAGCGACGTTCGGCCCCGATGAGCCAATGTTGAACGGCTTCGAATACAGTCAGGTGATTCGGTGATGGATGTTCTTGCATTGAAGAATGAGGGCAAGATGAGTCAGGTCGGGATAGAGAACTACTGGCTGGCGGTACTGCGATGGGCTGGGCACCACTGTATTGAGGAGGAGTGTCTTGGGATAAGGCAACACCGCGTAGACGTACGCTTGATGCTGGAACGTATCCCGGGTTTACACCTGTATGTATTGGTCCTTCCCAGCTTCCCTGAGTGGGCTGTGATATCTGGTGAGGATATGCTTGGCGGAGGGTTGGCCACTGATACCATTCCGCACATCGATAAGGCGGTTGCTCTATCAAACCTCGGTCAAAATGTATTTCATTGTTTGGGACCATGGACCAACGAGTCACGGGAGCACCAACATTCATCGTAGCCAAGTATAAGTTGCTGTCGGAGTGGCGAACAGATTGAGGCGTTTGTACCAGTTGTGTGGGGCTAGGCACTCTGGACATGTAGGCTATACGGTCCGTAAGCGTTGACATCTGATTTGAACCGACAGTGTTCCGGGGAACATTGGAGAACGCTGCTGCTGCAGCCAAGTGCGCAGCCGCAGCAAAAGCGGCCCTTGGTATTGATCCACTGAGATTAGATTGCACTGACCCCTCTACGTGCGTGGAGGGCAACTGAGCATAGTGTTCGGGGATGCTCCTGGCTTGTCTGGAGTAAGGCCTAGGTGTTGCAGACCCCGGGGCAAGATAGGCGACAGCTGCCGCAGCCACAGCGGCTTGTGCAGTACAGTGCGTCATATAGGATGGAGGTGATGCGTGGGCTAAACTTGTCACACGTGCGCGTTGAACAGCTGCAATAGTAAATCAAAACAATTGATCAATTGTTTACTTAAAGCACCCACTAAGATCACTTGCGTAGTTAACAAGAATAATCAAAAAATGGTTATCTATACTGTCAAGTCCAAAGAGAAGTTTGAATATTTAGCCAAAGTGGAGTACCCATTTGAGGACATGATATTCCTATTCCCAAAGCTCTGACTTATTTCCTTACAAAAAATTCACGCGTTTGCTTCGAATACTTGCATTATGAAGCACTTGACGTTTTCACTTCAAACCATTGGCATATTCTTGACTATTCATGCTTTCACCGTTGACAGACTGCCGAGTAGTAAACCACTACGCTGTAACGTTTTCCCACGCCGCTGCACATCTTCCAGTTTTCACTCTTCCTCATTACGATCGCAAACCTATTTGTAAGTCACTTACTGACTCTAATTTGATTTGTAGAACCACGGTAACAGAAATTCAGGTCTTATTTTCTCTTGCTAGATCGTGTGTATGGTATAGGTTCAGTAGCCTGCAGTTTTCCTATCCTGTCTCGTGCGATTACCTCATCTAGGCTTTGTATAATCGCTACATAGTTGAATAGTTCAAGAATGTCTGTTTCTGACTTTGATGCTGTTAGGGAGCTGGCTACTTAACCCTCAGTTTCATGAATTATGTTAGTTGCCTATTTCTTTGTTTGCGCAGTTACCTGCTTCTCTGCTACATTTTGGACACGCCGCTTTTCTCAGCCTCATTCGCAATCGCTCACAGCTAATTTCAGCCGTCTCATTCTGTGGACATTCTGATTGGTTTCTTTTGCTCAGCGTTCCTTAGCTTTTTCACGTGAATGTATTATTCAGCCGACATATATTTATTATACCTGTTTTTATTTTCCTGGTGTGTATCATTCTCACTATCAATTGTTTTGGCATTTGTTTAAACGCATCACTTCTCCACACTGATTGGACGCTACTCGTCGTCTTTAATGGTCGCTCACCAGAAGGTTACCCCCAGGGATTAACTCCGCAGACACTATTTTCTTTGCCGCACTTCAATGGCTCGTAATTTTCGCGATTCTCATTTGCTTGTTTCATTTTTTGTTTTCGACATGCCTGTTGGATCTCATGCGTTTAGTAGCTTGGATTCGCCCTTGTTTGTAAAGCTGGTGCCGTGCTGTAATAGAAAATCTGTTCATCCCGGCTCATCTTGGACTTCTTCTTGCGGTGGTGGGGTGAAGGCGTACTGGGCGTCACAACATATTCTTCTGGCGACGAGAAGTGGTGAACCATGTCGGTTTCGTTCGAGCAATTGCAGACTTTACTTCAACAGCAACAATTGCAATTTGAGAAATCGCAAAGGCAGCTGATAGAACTGCTCACACAAAATTGAACCTTCAGACAGAACCCCCGACGTCGACGATTGCACGATCATCAGTGGATGCCCTTACTGCATCAAGCACAGAATTTGTGTTCGATGGATTGAGTGGTGTAACCTTCGATTCATGGTTTAAGAAGTATGAGGATATTTTTCGAGTGGAGTTTGCTGACCAAGATGATGCCTGGAAAGTTCGATTGTTGTTGAGAAAACTTGGAGCAGTGGAGCATGAACGCTACACAAATTTCGTGTTGCCGAAAAACGCAAGGGACTTCAGCTTTGATGAGACCGTGAGAACTTTGACGCAGATCTTCAGTGAGCAAGCCTCTTTGTTCAACATTCGGTACAATTGTTTGAAGTTGGTCAAACGCGGTGTTCATGACTTTGTCACTCATGCTGGGATTGTGAACCGCGAATGTGAACGATTCAAACTAGGCACGATGACTGCGGATCAATTTGAGAGTCTTATTTTTGTGTGCAGTCTCCAGTCCCACGCTGATGCCGATATTCGCACACGAATTTTGCACAAGCGTGAACAGGAACCACAACTGACGTTGCATGATATCGCTACAGAATGCCAGCGGATGATTAATTTGAAGCACGATACAAAAATGGTTGAAACTGGTGACCACAAAACTGAACCCAAATCTGTCGTACAGTTATCCGACGTAAAGGAATGAATCGAACTGGATCAACTCAGAAGCCCCCGACCGCATGCTGGAATTGTGGCGCCTGGCATTTTGTGAGAGATTGCACATATAAAACGCACCAATGTCAGAAGTGCAGACGGATTGGCCATAAGGAAACCCCTGCCTAGTTGTGAACAATTTCAGACGTTCTTTTCCCCCAAAATGCGCGTAAATCCCAAGTTTAGAAGAGCCAATTTTCACGGACCGTCCGCGAAGATAATCCTCGCCGCCTTTCGCACAGAACTTGCACGCAAGGGAACGTACTTGTCAGTAAAAGTCAATAGTGTTCCTATCACGTTGCAGCTGGATACAGCGTCCGACATTACAATCATCTCGAGAGCAGTCTGGAAGAGGCTTGAGAGACCAGCATTCAAACGCACAACCCTAACGGCTAAAAATGCATCTGGGGGACCACTGAGATTAGATGGTGAGATTGAGTGCGAAGTCAGCTTCAATGGCTTGAATCTTCGTGGCATGATTTACTTGGTTACGAGCAGTGACGTAAATCTGCTCGGCATCGATTGGATCGAGAAGCTGCATCTATTCGACTTACCATTGAGTCACATTTGTTCTGAGAATAATGTCGCGATGCTTCATACAGCCGTATCGAATCAGCCGGGTCAAAGTATTGCAGAACTGCTTCAACCGAAGTATGCATGTGTATTTCAATCAGAGCTTGGACACTGCACGCAAATGCAGGCAAAGCTTACCCTGCTTCCTGAGGCAAAGCCAGTGTTCCGACCCAGACGTCCAGTCCCTCACGCATCCCAATCACTCGTGGAGCATGAGCTTGATCAATTACAACAGGCCGGAGTGATCGAGCAAGTCAGTTTCTCACAATGGGCGGCACCTATCGTTGTGATCAGAAAACCGAATGGCTCAGTTCGTTTGTGTGCAGATTGTTCAACCGGCTTGAATGCTGCATTAGAACCCCATCAGTACCCGCTTCCACTCCCAGACGACGTGTTTGTAAAGCTGAATGGAGGCAAGTAATTTGCTACTCTGGATCTGGCAGATGCTTGATTGCAACTGCAGGTCGAACCGGAAAGCAGAAAGCTTCTAACAATCAACACGCATCGCGGTCTTTACCAGTATAATCGTTTCCCATTTGGAGTAAAAATTGCACCTGCAATCTTTCAACAAGTTATGGACGCTATGTTGACTGGCTTGACGGTGTGATGGGAGTATACACTCGAGCGAACGTGCGGTGTCAGCTCACCAAGGAAGCTGTTAGGCTGCCGCAAGGAAAAGCGGCAGCTAATTGGACGTTCACACGTTTCTCGCATGCACGCTGATTGGCCAACAGTTGGACGCATTGGAGTGAGTTTGTTTGACTGAATAAAAGGAAAAATGTCATGCATTCACAAAGGTCGTTAATTATGGATCCAACTAGCTGTATATACCAATATGTTTCACTCGCCCTCTGCCTGCGTTTTCGCCTAGTCCCTTTGTTTGCAGAATACACGTTTTGTCACGGAGGGACCGACTTTTTACAGCGGGAGCAGCAGCCTATCTAGGTGATATCATCATAATGGGCGAACCCAAGAGGAATTGTTTCAACGACTGGATGACGTGATGATGAGAATTAAGTAATATGGATTCCGGTTGCGAGCTGACAAATGTAAATTTTTCCTGAAATCCATCAATTTCCTGGGTTTCGTGTCTGACGAGAACGATCGACGGCCTGATCCTGAAAATATCGAGGCCATAAACAGACTACCGGCACCAACGGATGTCACAACCTTGCGCTCATTCCTTAGCATGGTGTGTCATCATAGTGAGTTCCTGCCTTGCATGCATCGATTACGTCATCCTTTAAACCAATTGTTGATGAAAGATGTTGAGTGAAACTGGTCCGCACAGTGTCAAGAAGCTTTTGGCAAACTCAAATCTCTGCTGAAATCAGATTTGCTCCTTACGCATTACAATCCGAAACAGGAGGTTGTCGTGGCTAAGGACGCTTCGAGTTATGGAATTGGTGCTGTCATCTCACATCGCTTTCCAGACGGGTCCGAAAAGGCTGTGACACATGTGGCACGAGCGCTGACCGCATCTGAAAAGAACTACAGTCAAATTGAGAAGGAGGCGTTGGCTATCACCTTTGCCGTACAGAGATTTCACAAGATGATATATGACAGAAGATTCACGCTGGTGACTGATCACAAACCGCTTTTGGCAATCTTTGGATCTAAGAAAGGCATTCCGACATATACAGTCAGTCGACTTCAGCGCTGGGCAACTCTGCTCCTGGGATATGATTCTGGCATGCGGTATTTGTCCACTGATTCTATTGGACAAGCGGACGCCCTGTCCAAACTGATTAATACCGGTAGACGCGATCAAGAAGACGCAGTCATTGCATCCATTGCAGCCGAATCGGACGTCAGCTACATGATACAAGAGGCAGTGTGTAACTTGCCAGTGAATGGTTCAATGGTTGCGCAAGCCACTAAACAGGACGCTGTGCTACAATAAGTATTAAACTATACAAGAAGTGGATGGCCAAAGAAGTGTCCGAACGAAGCTTTGACCCGGTTTTTCACAAGGCGAGGGGCATTGTCGGAAGTCGATTCCTGTCTGTTTTCGCAGATCGCACAGTCATTCCAGAAGTGTACAGACAGCGCATACTAAGAGAGCTGCACAAGGTCCATCCAGAAATCGCCCGCATAGAGGCACTCGCTGGCAGCTACGTCTTTTGGCCGATGATGGACAGCCAAATTGAGGATATCGGTCGATCCTGTTCCAGATGCATCAGTGCATCCAAACTGCCGGTGCGTGTGCCATTGCAATCTTGGTCGAATCCAGAATCTCCCTGGTCGCGCATACATGTTGATTTCGCAGGACCAGTCGAGGGTGTGGAATTTCTTGTGATGGTTGACGCGTACAGTAAGTGGCCGGAAGTGATCCGGATGCAAACCACGTCCTCAAACAGCACGATCTCGAAAATGAGACATGTATTCAGTCAGCATGGCCTACCAAAAACCGTTATTTCTGACAACGGATAGCAGTTTACGTCCTATCAATTCGCCGAGTTTTGCGCACAAAATGGAATCGAGCACTTGAGGACAGCACCATATTACCCACCGTCAAATGGCCAAGCGGAAAGATTCGTCGATACCCTGAAAAGAGCACTTTTGAAGTCAAAAGGCGAGGGAACGTTGGACGAAAGACTGGAGCGGTTCCTACTGAATTATCGAGTGACTCCCAATCCCAATGCACCCGATGGGAAGTCACCAGCTGAAGTCCTAATGGGTCGCAGATTGAGAACTACACTGGATTTGCTGACACCCAGGCGTCCTCTCCCAAAAACAAGGAACTTAGCAATGGAGCAGCAATACAACAGGCGGTACGGAGCACGGAGAAGGATGTTCAGAGCTGGCGAATTTATATCTGCAGCGGTTATTCAGGGACGGCGGATCAGCTGGATACCCGGACGCATCGTGCGACGTCGGGGATGGGTGATGTACGATGTTCAAGTTGGTGCACAGGTATGGAGACGTCACGCAAATCAGCTGAAACTGCGGTGTACACTGGAAGGTGACGTTCAGAATGCCAACAGATTTGATGTTATTGAGTTGCTTGACAATGGCAAACCAAGTGCTTCTTCACGCCGAGAATTTCAACCAAGGGAATGCCCGGAACAAGAAGGTCGGAACAGACCCCAACGAACAAGAAAATTTGTACAGCCGTTCCAAGTGGACCCGCGTCGGAAAAGCTATGTTTCGTACAGGTAACTAACATTTTAGAAGGGGGAGATGTTAGGGAGCTGGCTACTTAACCCTCAGTTTCATGAATTATGTTAGTTGCCTATTTCTTTGTTTGCGCAGTTACCTGCTTCTCTGCTACATTTTGGACACGCCGCTTTTCCTCAGCCTCATTCGCAATCGCTCACAGCTAATTTCAGCCGTCTCATTCTGTGGACATTCTGATTGGTTTCTTTTGCTCAGCGTTCCTTAGCTTTTTCACGTGAATGTATTATTCAGCCGACATATATTTATTATACCTGTTTTTATTTTCCTGGTGTGTATCATTCTCACTATCAATTGTTTTGGCATTTGTTTAAACGCATCACTTCTCCACACTGATTGGACGCTACTCGTCGTCTTTAATGGTCGCTCACCAGAAGGTTACCCCCAGGGATTAACTCCGCAGACACTATTTTCTTTGCCGCACTTCAATGGCTCGTAATTTTCGCGATTCTCATTTGCTTGTTTCATTTTTTGTTTTCGACATGCCTGTTGGATCTCATGCGTTTAGTAGCTTGGATTCGCCCTTGTTTGTAAAGCTGGTGCCGTGCTGTAATAGAAAATCTGTTCATCCCGGCTCATCTTGGACTTCTTCTTGCGGTGGTGGGGTGAAGGCGTACTGGGCGTCACAACAGATGCTGACACTGCTTGTGCCGCTGTTGGTGTTACTGATGCTGAGAAACTTTTGAATGTTTGGACCCGAATTAGCCTGCTAGTATCGATTCTACCTACTTATGCGTTTGCAGGCTAAGCAATATAGAGACGATGGTCGTTTTTGGACACGATGTTACTTCGGCCCAGACGAGCAGTAAACCAATTAATCGGTTGCCCTACTACATATGTGGTCTTTCGTCTGGTGTTGCTATTCAGTCGACTAGGCTCAAGCCAATAACCTACGCCAGTCACGTGTCGTCGATGGCGCGATTGGATGATTCGTTGGCAATCGTATGTTCGAGGTTTCGAAACACTGTTGGTGATCTTCATTTGGATTCATAAGTTACCAATAACTGTTTTCTTGAACCCAAATCTAACTATCGCGGTCCGAACACAATGTGCTGCCTCTTTAGGTGAGAGCTGATCACATTTGATTGTGACTCAGCTCGTCATTGGATGTTTAAACGATGCTTGGAAGCCAATATGGCAGAAACGGTTTTCGATCCGACGATCGGATGTTCATGTCTGATACTATAATGCCGTGTTGAAGTCAACGAAGCCATAGAAAGCCGTTTAACCCTAAAACCTGTTAAAGGTTTCTAAGAGGCTATGAGTATAATGCGCAAGCGCTTCGGACGACTTCATATGATAGCGAGGACCCATATTAGTGGCTTACTTGATGGAACAACATCAATGATTTTGCAGCCTTCTGTCGTTTAGCTTTGGAACTACGGTCCTGTTACTTAACTCTGAAACAGATGGGACACAAAGCTACTCTGAACGCGTCGCGAACAGTTGGCTCTATAGTAAGACGAATGCCCAACTATTCACAATGCAAGTGAGGAGAGCATGCCGCTTTAGCCATCCGGACGGAAAGATAACCACAGTTTATTACTTTGGCGGAGTTCGTGGATGAAACGTCCGAGCTCGCCGACACTTACTTGTCTTTTATTCCACGTCTCTTCGGATCAAATGCTATGGCTGATAGAATTAGTGCTTTAAATCCCCGACGTTGTATTGCTTGCTGGAATGCTGTAACATCCGTAGAACAACCTCCTAAATCTATTTCCTGTGAAAGATATAATTACTTAGATCAATGTGGTGACTTCCGAAAGCTTAGCTGCCACGAGCGTCTGGAATTATCTTGTACTCACCGGTTGTGCCAACCGAACCATGACTTACAAAGTTACGGGTCAAGAAAATATTGTGGGTTAGGTAACTGTAGGCTACCTCACTACTCATCGCCATATGGTGATCAGGGCGAGTAAAACCCCGGGACACTGAATACTGTGGGTACTAAATCGCTCTAAACCATGTTAAAAAGCTTGCTGTTTCTCTTGGTGTATTGCCCGTTCTAGTCTCTGGTCCGTTTAGAAGCTAGCCTTGGTGGATAACGGATCAGAAACTTCATTGATTAATTTCCATTTCCCTCAACTTATTGGAGTGCAAGGGTCCGTGAAGACACTGAAGTTAAGTACGGTCACTGGTCGATGCCAGGTAAAGTCTCGTTCGGTGAATGTAACCGTTCAATCGCTAAATGGCGGTGCGACAGTCCCGTTGGACGCTATCAGGTCAATCAGTCTTCTCTGAAGCACTTTGAGCGGGCACACGAAAGAACGATTTCTGCAGATAGCCTCACTTACCCGACTTACGGTGCCCAGAATCGGAGGGGAAGATAGAGCTTCTGATGGAAGTGATAACCCATATCTACACTGGGCTTTGAATCGTAGGCGCTGGAGTACTGGTAATCTGTATACTGGCTAGCCGAACATGCACCTCGTGGTGCCAGTTGGGTGGTTCAGGTTTAATCCGTTCCAGCAAATAGTTCGGTGGCAGTGTTCCAGGACGTGGTGGGATTTCGCCTGACAAGCGTTTAAACTCTAAAAAGCCACAAATATCTGCTTAAAAACACTGTGATGTGGCGGTCGTGACACGCCACAAAATAAATTCACTGCCTCGTGGATAGCCGGATAATCCTTTTGCAACCCACGGACACCAATCTTCTACTCACACATTACAAGCGATATCAAACATTCAAGGATGGAGCAGCACAATTACAAGCACAAACTAGTTGGCGGCATCCGCTTTCGGATTTGCCTGTCCCTGTGGCCAGCCACAGGACGCCTGCGCCAACTGAGGGACCATGGGTGGCTTGCGCTGCACCACCCACAGCTCCAACCACACACTCCATATCCAGTGTAAACCAGAAGGAATAAGACCGGGAGGCATGTGGATGGGAGCCACGTTTCATCAACGGAACCGGCTCACACTCCACAGCAAACACAAGCACGGTGTATTTGGGAATCAAGCGCACACAAGGCGGTGGCTGGACCGTAGTCCGCTCCACTCTGAGTGCATGGAACCACTCTTCGAGTCTGGCACGGCCACAAGGACCGTGCACCCCGTCCCCTCCAGCAACGATCAACTGTCTCCTGGAGCCAGTATAGACGAGGTAGTGAGTAAGAGACAGGAAGGCACCTTATCAGGATAAAGATCAAGCGCAGCCACCCTGGGGTTATCAAACAACAGCCAATTGATTGAAACGACATTATTATAAACATCAAAAACTCCAAAATTGACGAGAATTGATTCTCTTTTTTAATGTTGTCTCGCTTTTTACCAACGTCCCGCTGATTGAGACAATGGATTACATTTGCGACTATTTAACCTAGTCAAAAATAAAATTCTGCATACCTACCAATGAGCTAAAAAGTTTACTATTACGTTGCACCTGGAATGTACATATCCTATTTAACGGCAAATAATACCGGCAGAAGGACGGTGTGGCCATGGGATCTCCCCTGGGTCCATTGCTGGCGGATGTCTTCATGGCCAAGTTAGAGAGAACAGAATTGCAGGCGGATATACTCACTTGTAACCACTACTATCGGTACATGGACGATATATTCGTTGTGCTGGATGAGCAAGTTGACCTAGATGAAATCCTTAATCGTTTTAACCGAGCCCATGCAGCACTGAATTTTACTTATGAGAAAGAAACCGAAGATCAGCTGCCGTACGTTGCTATTCTGTTAACTAGGAGACCAGACGGTTCAATCCAGCAGCAGATTTTACAGAAAGCCAACGTGGATTGGCCAGTATACGAATTTCCACAGCTTCGTCCCTCTGAGATATAAGCGCAACTTGATTCACTGTCTTACCATGAGAGCACGTGGAATCTGCTCGGAAGACACTCTAAATGCGAGACTGACTTTTCTACAGGATTTGTTGCGCAAAAATGGATACCCAGAAAGATTTGCTTAAAGGAACTTTGGATAAAAGCCTAAACAAGTGCGAGTGTTAACAACAGCAAAGAAAGAGCTATTCACACGACTACCTTTCAAAGGGGACGCAATTGCTGAGGGTTTAACCCGAAATCTTCCTGGCGTAATTAAGTCGACCTTCGCAGCAGCTACGCTAAAGTGCGTGTTTCCGACTGAACCACTCGTCCGTTCACGAAACAAGGATAGGTTGCCCATGCTGACCGCCTCAACGGTTATTTAGCAGTTCGCTTGCGCCTGTGGCGCAATATATATATCGGTCGAACGGCGCGGCACTTGCCCAAACGCGTGAATGAACATTGCCCACGTTGGTTGAATCAAGGTGGCACCGGGGACATTAGTAGTTCTATTCAGGCTCGTATTGTTGACAGTGGGCATCAGGTGGATCTAAAACGTGTCTTTAGACTAGTATACAAGGTTCCATCGCACCGATCGAAAGGGCAGCGCCTTCGTTTACTTGCGACGGCAAAATCAATTTGCATTCGATTAGTTCAACCGTCCTTACGCTCGCAAAACAAGCTAGTCCACGCTCTACAGCTTGCTTGGCCCCAGATAACGGGGGATACTGAGGTCAACGACTTGAGGTCAAACTCGGTAACATGTAGTTAACTCGTTTCGATTTTGCGTCTATGTTACTGGTACTAACTGGTCGATGTTACCCTTTCCAGTTTTTAGCCCTATGTCTGATTGTACTGGTCTGATGATGAATCATTGAAAGCAATTGCTCACCAATCTGTCTCCTTGTTCTCAATCAATTATATCTGTTAAAGCATACGGCTGTGCCGACATAATTCTTCGCTAAATTAGCATATGAAGTAAGTTGGTTGGCAACGAATCCGCTATAAGAATAAAATGTACGCAAGTTAGTCAAAAAACGCCATAAACGCGATGAAGTTAACGAAGTAATCACAGTTAGCGTAAGCAACGTGTACAAGTTAATAGACTATGGAGGTAGGCAGAACAAACCACAAAGTGGAATGAAATTTAGCCAGCTATATACACACACAAGTAAACATTTGCATACCCAGCTACACAAACGTACACTGTTATGGCAAACATATCACATTTTTGCACATTCCCGATCACGCATGTTATGTCAAAATGATGACGCCTGTAAAGCTTTATTTATTTATTCATATTGGGCTGGATGATGTTGGGTCCGAACAAGCTGCCTGAGTCCAAGGAAGACCAGTCTACGTCAGTTGTAGTGAATCCTTCATAGAAGATAAATTCGGTTGGCTGCGAAACCACCGATCAACACCATTTATTGGAATAAATGTATGGAACGGACTTCAACGGGTCTGGCAGTATCCGATTGGATATGTCCGGGAATGTCAGACGCGCACTCAAACTCGTGGTGTCCTCCATAAAAAGAGCCTGTTGTTATTGGGAGATCGCATTACCATAGCAAGCTGAGAGGCCACGGTTACCAGATACTAGACAGGTCACACTGATGTAACTCGCATTGTTGAAGAAGCGACTGTTAAAGGTTGCTACAATACTGCAGGCATGCACAAAGGCGGTGGAATAATATTCAGCTAAAGTATAGGACAAACCTGCTTCACTGCAAGAGGAACAGATCAAAGGAGAAACCTGGTATTTACCACATCACTTGGTATCGTATCCGCCTAAACCGGGTAAACCAAGCGTAGTTTCGATTGTCAGGCCTTTACCGCGGGCGTTCTTTTAATCAACAACTTTTCCATGATCCCGATTCGTTTAACAGTTCGGTTGGGTCTCCCTTGCGGTTTAGATCTCGCCCAATCGCGGTCACATCCTACACTGAAGCAATCTCGCACCAAGTCAAGGTTCCCAGTCGTGGCAGGAACTGCCTGAAGTTTCTATGGGGGAAGAACAGTAACCTCTGCTTACCTTTTACTGCATATCGCATGATAGTACATCCGTTTGGAGCCACCTCACCACCTAGCTGAGAAAGTCTTGCTCTACATCAAGCCATTACCGAGAATGCAGGTGGATTCAAGTTAGAGGTTATCAACATCGCAAGAAGTTGTTTCTATGTCGACAATTACCTCTTCAGTGTTGATCATATTACCAAAACCTTTGAACTCGTTAAGCATCTTACCCCTATATTGTCCAGTATGAGACTTCATTTATCATAATGCATCATCAGTGTAAGTGTGGTTATCTGGCATTTGCCCGGCAAGAAACTGAATGTTCCCAGCATACCATACCTGACTGATGTCAATTGCATCGAAATTGCCCTTGGTCTAAACTGGAACGTCCCCCGGGGCCGCAAAATCTTCAAGCTGAAGAGTTTTGACAAATCTTAACTCGCAGGGTAATACTCGCTTCCGTCTATGCTCCTCTGTGCCTCGCCGTAATAGTACTGTTACCAGAAAAGCATTTATTACAGTATCTCGTACGAAAGAAGTTGCAATGGGACTAGCCCCTCTCCACAGATGATCAACAAGCACGCATAGACTTGTCAGCCTTACATTTGAACGATGTGTTGCCCCGTTTGCATATGGCGCATCTTCCTTACAGTTGCATCGCTTTTCCACATGCATGTGAGACCGGTTACGGTGCTGCTCTGTATTTACGAAGCGAAAAGGTCGAAGGCAATAGTAATACCTCTCTGATTATTAAAAAGTCCAGATAGTTCCATTCGAACCGTGTCTATACCAAAACTAGAGCCACCACTGCCATACTCACCGTGCGAGTGACAGAAGGCCACCGAGGGAATGAGTCTCCAGTGCAGGACAAAATTTTGGACAAATTCGGTGATAGTTCTCAAGCAGCTTCGTAGCATTAACGGGCGTTTGCCGACTTACGTTGCTAACCGAATTACTGTTAAACAGCAGCATCTTCATCCGATTCTGTGAAGGTACGTGAACTCGAAGCAAAACCCGGTTGATGTTGCTTCGCGAGGAGTTTCTATGTCACCACAGAAAGTAAACAGCTGATTGTATGGTCCACAATTTGTCGTACAGGTTGAATCCTCGTGGCACATGCCCCTAGAGAACCTGAGTGAATTGCCGCCGGAATGGTCTGAGACTAGTCATGTCTTGTTGAGCAAAATGGAGGGGATTTGGATAAGTAGATTCCGGGTTTGTCCGACCTACACCTTACTGTGTAAATGATTAGTTACCCTGTTGCATTTTACGTCTTATTTCTTGTCAAAGTTGCCGAAGTACGCTGCTCCCTATCAACCAGATGCGGCAGAAAGCGCTGAAATTCGTCAGGTTACGCTTCAGGTTGTTAAACTGGTACAAACAGAATATTTCGTAGAAGAAATGTGTCCTTTTTCACATGAGGAGCCCAAGATAGCATTATGAAAGTTGAAACTGAAAGCAAGCAGCTCGAGACGACTTATGTCTTCCCTCTGTAACAGAATACTTCTTGTGGGCGGAAGACGGAATCATCATTGGTGCCATACGAAGCGACGCATCAGATTTTACTTCCTGGTCGCCACTGTCACTCGGCTTCTTATACTGCAGCACCACTACACCAATAGACACTCAGGGGTTCAACATACACTGTGCGATCTTCAACGGCGTTATTTGATAGTGGGAGGTTTCCGCCGTGAGACATATACTGATCAA
Source organism: Dicrocoelium dendriticum (assembly GCA_944474145.2). Taxonomy (NCBI): domain Eukaryota; kingdom Metazoa; phylum Platyhelminthes; class Trematoda; order Plagiorchiida; family Dicrocoeliidae; genus Dicrocoelium; species Dicrocoelium dendriticum. Next base: position 48,130,111 of record OX104070.1, on the reverse strand, counting down.
CTGTGCTAAATGCCGTGTAAACCATGCGGTACCACTAAGTCAGCTGATGGTGTCGGTTATAGCCTATCAGTACCTGATCTTCCATCCAGCACTTGCTGTCGTTGGGGCGGATTACTTTGAGTCTCTGATGATACGACGGGGCCGTGTGCATGAAAAGTGATATTGATATTTATTAATCAGCTTGACTACACGAGCGGTTCACATTGAGGTTTCTCATCCCATGGATACCGATACATTTTTGTGTGCATTTTCGCGATTTTCGGCTAGACGCGGTTGGCCAAATGTCATAAACAGCGCTAATGGAAAATTTTTCGGGGGGCTGAAGCTGAATTACCTAGCTTCCTGAGGCAGTTGGACCAAAAGAAGGCAACGAACTCCATGCTGTTACGAGAGATTGGTTGGACGTTTAATCCTCTTTGCCTTAGCCGTCGTGGAGGTATTTGGAAACGACTGCTTCGATCGACACTTGAATTGCTGCGTCACATTCGCAAAGGCGAGGTCGTAACCAAAGGAGTGCCCATGATTACAGTTGCTGAAGTCAAAAGGATATTGAATGACAGGCCTCTAGTAGGAGTAGTTGACGCACCAGATCCTCATGACACTAACTCACCGAGACATCTGATGAAACTGCCGAACGATCAAACTCTTGAAAACCCCGATAATTAACTTAACCGTGGAACTGAGTGGAAGATATAGCTAAGTAAAGGATCTTTCCGCTGTGCTTTGGCAATGATGTATTAGAGTGTACTTACCGAAGGCAGAAATGGTTAACCAAAGTTGAAACTCTTAAGCAAGGTGACCTGGTTCTACTTTGTGGCTTACGCACCTCAAAAGATCTGTGCCCAAAGGCGGTCGTGGCAAAAACCATGTAAGACCAACCGATTCGGCAAGCGTTGGCGAGGACAATCAATGGCATACTGCGTAGGGATGTCAGACAACTCTGGTTGTAAAAACATACATGGAAGAGGATGACGAAGCTGTGGAAGCCATTGAAGAGGACAGCACAATGATATAATAAGGATGAAAAGCCCAGGCTTGACAAGTTCCGTCGGATGTTTGTGGGAATAACGTTAGTACAAAAAGTTGCATAAAAGTGAAGAAACGCATCAGCGAACTCATCATATTATCCACTTTAACACCTAGGCATATCCGTCTGCCCCGATTTCGTAGGATTGGTGAACACAATGTTTGCCTGTGCCATGTCTTCACCAAATAAATAGAAACAAGAGCAAGCAATTTAGGTGGTGTAAAGCATCGTAAAGTCGTTTCTAAAAAATGGGTGATGTAAGCGCGAAATGACAAGCGTCGAAAGTGCGTTCCACGGTTCACAAACCCGAAGGAAAAATTAATTCCTGCTTTATTCCAGCCAACTGTATTTGGTGGCCAGTTACAACGTATGACCCCACAATTCTGTGTAGCGGCTATGCTTCAGAAGGTGGTGGCAAGCGTGACCAGATTTCAAATCTGAAGGCCAGGATGAGGTCAGCCCGTAGACGGCGATATCTTTCGCTATACAATCCCAGGACTCCCAGTTGCCTATGGTATTGCAGGTGGGACAAACCCTTCAAATTTTTGTTGCCCGTCGCTGTGCGGTCTCCAGTGCAACCAGGTCGCGTTTAAACCAGCGTTGTCAAGCCTGGATCGCGTACTGTACATAGGACCTCACATATGCACTGAGCATTTGGGGGAAGATCAATGAACAACAATGATTTATCACGGGATAAAAGCAAGTGCTTGGCACGTCCTGTAGGATGGTTGGGGTAAATACGATGAAATCAAAATGTATGTGGAGGGATCAAACCTCCCGAACACCCTCCGTAGCAGACCAACGTGTTGGTTCGCGGTTTTGGACGCCTTCAAGGACTGCGCCGAACAATCGAGGTTGTCCGCCATCACCGGCCCTAGGTCTCGCTCTTGTGAGGCGGTTTCCAACAGGCCGTCTCCAAGCTTATGTGTGTACGTGGGTTTGTGGCGGACAAGCACGGTTTTGCACTTGTCCGTGTTAAACGGAAGTAGACTTGTCGTTGACCATTCAGAAGCACGGGTTAAGTCTAATTGCAGCATATCGTGCTTTTCCTGACAACCGATTGCCCGTAATTTCTTGGTGTTATCGGCAAAAAGCAGGTACTTGGACTTGATGACACTCGCAAGGTCGTTCACGAAGAACAAGTATAGCCGCGGCCCCAACACCGACGCTTGTGGAACACCGCAGTCCACATCAACTGGATCAGAAAATGAACTTCGAAATCGAACCTGAAGGCGCTGCTGAAAGAGGAAGTTTCCGATTCATCCAATGACAGGGTTTCCAACTCCGAATGCTTGCAGCCTCTGAAGAAGGATGCGGTGGTCTATGCGGTCGAATGCTTTGGAAAAGTCTAGGTTGATGACATCAATGCCGGTCCCACTGTTGGCTATCACGTTCCAACTGCCACGGCAATCAGTAGATTGGTAATACATGACCGATGCTGACGACATCAGTGTTGCGCCGGTGCTATGATGTTAGACCTTTCAAAGTAGCCCATTACAGCCTCAGATCTGATCGATCCCATCAGCTATGAGAGCACTGAGAAGAAAATCACTGGGGGTTAATTGGATGGCTCTGAACGGCTATCACTTTTGAAAATCGGGATAATGATGCCTTGCTTTCACATGCCAGGGACCTGGTGTTCATCTAGGCATTTTTGGAAAAATCTCGTTAGTGATTCAGCTATCCTCGTAGCTGCCACCTGCAGTACTTTCTGGGGAAGCTTGTCAACTCCGGGGGAACTATGGGTGCGCAACGACAGCAGCTTCCTCAAAACGGTCGCTGAACTAAACGTGACGTGTGTAAATACTGGCATCTGGAAGAATGGGACAAGTGTATTGCACATGGTGGGAGCACGTCGGGAAGTTAGAGCACATCAGAGCCGCACAACTTTGGTTGCATCCTCGGCGGTTAGAGCACATCAATCTGCTGATATTAGTGGAGGAACACCCCGTTACACATTCCGGAGGCTGTTCACATGCCTGTACAGAAGGTTTTTGTTAACACAAAACTGTTCCGCGAAACGCTGCTGTTGTACCAATTTGTCCTCATGCACAAGTGTACTACAGTGATTAGGATGCACAACTGGGCTAGAGTTTGCCCTATGCATATGCCCCGCGGCGTATCTTACTGTTATGTGTTTTGGGTTCTTCTCCGAATGAATGATTCTGCTCTTGAGAAACGACGGGACTTCTTGACTAATGCAGACTTAATCAGCTCACTGGACTCGCCAGTAGACTCCATCCAAGCAAGGACAATGGAACAGTTGTCCGAAAACTCCCAGAAGCCATCTCCCACAAGTTCTGCTAGTATGCCGTAGTGGGTGGTTGTTCGAAACAAGTTAATATATTCTTGTGTATACTCTGCATAACACACAAGTCGTAAATTATGGTTACATGGTCGCTCCGCCGTAGAGGGCTCTCCATTCTTCGTTTTTCCATCATGAGCTCTTTGTTTGTGAGCACTAAAACAAGCACAGGTGGTTTACTCCGGCTCTGAATCAGATGGGCGAATTGACATAACTGAAGACCGGAATGTTTGCAACATACTCTTGCAGGTCGGCCTTAAATTGCTCTTTGGGGGATGCCGGAACTGCCAAAGCAGGAATATTGAATTCGCCTGAGATGAGAATATGACTGTATCGTCCTCGCAATACTCTTCCCAAGGTTAATGTCAGGAGAGAGCCCATCTCTGGGGTGAACATTGGGGGACGATAGACAACGGCCAAAAACAAGTGTGGTTTCGTCTCGGGCTCAGAGTAGACCAGAGTGAGTCTATGATCAGCGTTTCCTGATCGACCACTGGTTCGCACTGCAGATCGCTTCCGTAGTATAGCATCAGCACCGGTACTAGCTAAGGCGATCATTTGGAATAAGGAACATCAGCGTCGGTACTTTCTGAATGCAACCAGGTTTCCGTAACCAAAATGAGGTCCCAGACATGTGACGCTTGACGTAGTCACAGTTCGGCAAGCTTGCTCATTAGACCTTGTCCATTGGTGTACGTACAGGGAAATTTCGCTGTTCTTAGCAATGAATCGTAGGATGCGTGTTTTGGGTAAAATGTTGTGCCGGATGATGAAAGATTGGCCACTAATCGCTTTTTGGGTGGGGCGATGACGAACTCATCTGTGTCAGATGCGTGGATCCCACCATTAGCTCTGTGCTTCTCTCTTTGAAATGCATGTAATGTATGGGGTTTTTGCCAGTTTCGTTAGATAGTTGCTTGAAGTTACCCGAACTAATGTCGGGAAGTGGTCCCAATAACCAGTTGCTCTCGTGTGTTTGCTTAGCGGACGCTGCTTTCATTAGGAGCTCAGAAAAACTGCTACTGCGGCCCGCATACCAGCACTCCAGTACCATTATTGAGATTTGGATAGATTGAAGGACCACTTTCACAATCCTCGAACCACATCCTTTGTAGTTTGACGATCAGCGCAGCCTCATGATCGACTGCGCTATGACGTTTTCCAGGGAGAGAGTCTCGCGAATGTATTTCCATTGTTCCTGGTCGTGTGTGGTCGCTTCGCGCTCACCATGACCTCCAGCCTCGAGAACACCGTATACAAGGATAGACCGGGCTACGGATTCCTTCTGGCTTTCGTCTAAGTAGCGCTTCGCCTGTCTGCGCTCGCTCCACGGAATATCAGGGAATGGGCGGATGGAACCTGACCCATTTCAGAGGCGAGCTGTTGATAATAGGACAGCTTCTGTTTCATTGGCGGAAGTCAACACAACTCGGAGAAGTCTTGGCTCACCGTGATGTTGTGAGTTTGGGTGGCAGGTAACGCGTGTCAAAATGACGGGCTTAGCTACAACACCTATAAGGTCACAATTGGAGTTCCACTGGTTCACTTTATCAGGTTGCTTTCCTTGTAAGGAATCTGACGTCAATGCTGGTACGTTGGTGCAGATAGTTGCTGGTATACTACGTGCAACTCTGGTTGAGGTCAAATGGCCAGCTGGTCTGTATACAGCTGAGAGTGTTGTGTTGGTACAGCTTCGACTTTTCATTTAATCTGGGTCCAATAGGAGTTTTCGGTCACCTTTGGCGGCAACCAAGTTCCGGCCACCACTGGTGTCGAAGTCCTTCTGCATTTTCGGAACCGTTTGGAGGATGGACGAGACCCTGCCGGTACTCATTTCAATCCGATCGGTGTGGTTGTTTCAGGTATGTCTGAGCAACAGGTGGTATTGGCGTTTGAAGCCACATATGATGTGTTTTTAGCGCGTAGCCCAGCCTTCTCCCTCCGTTTTAATGCGGGGCTTGATGTGATTGACTGGGAGCTACTTCTGTTACGCTTTCTTCAAATGAATCGGTTTTGGTGCTTCTGGTTTTTTCTATCATTGCCATCGATCTTTCGTACTTTCGCGGTAGATTGTGTACAATCTTTACCAATGCGATGGCTTCACATACTGAACAGGACCACAGTGAATCTGCTTTACTATTGTGTAGCTTCAACTGGTTAACTGTGAGATTAGAACCTTTACAATGAAACTTGCCAAGGCAGTCATTACACTGGATTCCGGTTCGTAGATTTTTATTGCATGAAGGTGGGCCACGAACTATTGTCGATCTGGCTGCGGTAACATGGGCTTTTGATTGGTTGCCGCAATCCATTGCGTCGCTCGATACTATGCCGACCAAGGCCCGAGCGCTTATGGTTTCCTGTGGGTCGCATGTACGCTGAATTGCCTAGATGTTCAAGATCGTCACATTCTGTGTATCTGGTCACGGCGGGGCAGGTTTAAGCAGCTAGATCGTTCACGCGGCATACAGAGCGACTGAGCGATACGGACGCAAAGTGCACGATAGCTACTTTGATGAACGGTTCACAGCTAAAGTTGGTGACTTGTCGGATAAAACGTGCTTGGTTTTCGTTTGAGTCCACTAATATTGCTGTATGATTCGTGATTCGGGAAATCCATTTACTGAGCTATTGCGGGAATGGTGCAAAAGTTGCAATGTGGAGATCAAATGCAATACAAACAAGTTAGATAAGAAAGACGGAGTGCAATAGATAGCGATTATGAAGCTGGGTCCAGTGACCGGGAACACCCGATTGCGTGAAAATATGCAGAAGTAGACAGCCGGGGAGTGTAAAGCTTACAGAGAAGTTTGAATATTTAGCCAAAGTGGAGTACCCATTTGAGGACATGATATTCCTATTCCCAAAGCTCTGACTTATTTCCTTACAAAAAATTCACGCGTTTGCTTCGAATACTTGCATTATGAAGCACTTGACGTTTTCACTTCAAACCATTGGCATATTCTTGACTATTCATGCTTTCACCGTTGACAGACTGCCGAGTAGTAAACCACTACGCTGTAACGTTTTCCCACGCCGCTGCACATCTTCCAGTTTTCACTCTTCCTCATTACGATCGCAAACCTATTTGTAAGTCACTTACTGACTCTAATTTGATTTGTAGAACCACGGTAACAGGAATTCAGGTCTTATTTTCTCTTGCTAGATCGTGTGTATGGTATAGGTTCAGTAGCCTGCAGTTTTCCTATCCTGTCTCGTGCGATTACCTCATCTAGGCTTTGTATAATCGCTACATAGTTGAATAGTTCAAGAATGTCTGTTTCTGACTTTGATGCTGACACCACTTGTGCCGCTGTTGGTGTTACTGATGCTGAGAAACTTTTGAATGTTTGGACCCGAATTAGCCTGCTAGTATCGATTCTACCTACTTATGCGTTTGCAGGCTAAGCAATATAGAGACGATGGTCGTTTTTGGACACGATGTTACGTCGGCCCAGACGATCAGTAAACCAATTAATCGGTTGCCCTACTACATATGTGGTCTTTCGTCTGGTGTTGCTATTCAATCGACTAGGCTCAAGCCAATAACCTACGCCAGTCACGTGTCGTCGATGGCGCGATTGGATGATTCGTTGGCAATCGTATGTTCGAGGTTTCGAAACACTGTTGGTGATCTTCATTTGGATTCATAAGTTACCAATAACTGTTTTCTTGAACCCAAATCTAACTATCGCGGTCCGAACACAATGTGCTGCCTCTTTAGGTGAGAGCTGATCACATTTGATTGTGACTCAGCTCGTCATTGGATGTTTAAACGATGCTTGGAAGCCAATATGGCAGAAACGGTTTTCGATCCGACGATCGGATGTTCATGTCTGATACTATAATGCCGTGTTGAAGTCAACGAAGCCATAGAAAGCCGTTTAACCCTAAAACCTGTTAAAGGTTTCTAAGAGGCTATGCGTATAATGCGCAACGCTTCGGACGACTTCATATGATAGCGAGGACCCATATTAATGGCTTACCTGATGGAACAACATCAATGATTTTGCAGCCTTCTGTCGTTTAGCTTTGGAACTACGGTCCTGTTACTTAACTCTGAAACAGATGGGACACAAAGCTACTCTGAACGCGTCGCGAACAGTTGGCTCTATAGTAAGACGAATGCCCAACTATTCGCAATGCAAGTGAGGAGAGCATGTCGCTTTAGCCATCCGGACGGAAAGATAACCACAGTTTATTACTTTGGCGGAGTTCGTGGATGAAACGTCCGAGCTCGCCGACACTTACTTGTCTTTTATTCCACGTCTCTTCGGATCAAATGCTATGGCTGATAGAATTAGTGCTTTAAATCCCCGACGTTGTATTGCTTGCTGGAATGCTGTAACATCCGTAGAACAACCTCCTAAATCTATTTCCTGTGAAAGATATAATTACTTAGATCAATGTGGTGACTTCCGAAAGCTTAGCTGCCACGAGCGTCTGGAATTATCTTGTACTCACCGGTTGTGCCAACCGAACCATGACTTACAAAGTTACGGGTCAAGAAAATATTGTGGGTTAGGTAACTGTAGGCTACCTCACTACTCGTCGCCATATGGTGATCAGGGCGAGTAAAACCCCGGGACACTGAATACTGTAGGTACTAAATCGCTCTAAACCATGTTAAAAAGCTTGCTGTTTCTCTTGGTGTATTGCCCGTTCTAGTCTCTGGTCCGTTTAGAAGCTAGCCTTGGTGGATAACGGATCAGAAACTTCATTGATTAATTTCCATTTCTCTTAGGAAGGAATACACGAGTCGAACAAACCAGGACCCCATCGCGGCGGCCGGCTATCCAAACTCATCCGCCCTGATTTGGGCGAACAGAGAGTGAACCAGGAGAAGAGGCCAATGAACGCTAGGTTGACGTTCCTTTATTGGTTGTAAGTTAACCTTTCCAGCGCTTTCCACGGTCGCCTTAAATCTCCTATTCACGAACTTTCCATTTTATTTTTATGTTGAACGGTGTGATTTGTTAATTCATTCCTGTTGCTCTGCTCGTCCGATCCGGTCTTTTCTCTGTCCTGCGGAGGGCCAGCGACTTCGGGTTTGATTGGGAATCAAGCGTCCATTCAGGCGAGGGACGAACATTTCATGAAGATTGTAAAAAGCGTCTTCCATTTATGGCATCAGAAATGCATCTTTCACCGTCACTCTGTTTAGCCCTGAAATCAATGCAAAATCCGTAAGTTCCGTCCGCCTTTATCGTCAGCGATACGGGTCATGAATACGGACTGTTTGTTCGCCTGATGATCCCTTTAATCCCGATCTCAGCCACCGGCTTCTGTGTCTCTGCCGGAGTGTTCTCTGGTTTCCACCTGAAAATCGGCTTACACTGCCCACTTGGTCTTAGGCGTATCCGGTGTTCTACCCGGTTGCAGAATCCGTAATCCTCATTCACATCTCTGAACAAATGCGCGCATTTCTGCAGCACGTCTCATATTGTACGGTTCGGGCACTCGGGAAGAATCGTCAAGGCATCTATCTGGTCTCGTTTCCCTGTGCTCATCTCGATCACTTCGCTGCCCACAACCACAAAATTCTTTTTTAAAATCAATCGTCGCACCAAGCCGCTTGAGGATGTCGTTCCCGATGACTGTTTCCGTTGCCCCTTCGATAACAAACATGGAATGGCTCATGACCGTTTTCCCAATCCTCACTCGCAATCACTGGGCCCCTGTCACCTTCAAGCTGTGTACTTCGATTGTTTCCATCGCGATTGATGACTGAGCTGGCGGGACACCGTCGAATCCTTTTGTACTGGAAACACCCGCTCCCGTGTCTATTATCGCACTGACCACGCCACCTTGAATTGTTATCGCAAGGGAGGGTACATGCCACCGCCCCGACATAGATAACGAGAAATAATGGTACCATTTTCTGTTTGTACAATATGCAGCATAATGACCAACCTAGTTGCATCGGAAACAGAGGTGCCCATCCCGTCTTCCGGACTCATTGCGTTGTGTCTCCGTTCTCGGCGTTTCGCTCAACAGCCGTTCCACCATCCGCGATAGCTGGTATAGTTTGCGTTCCAGCTCTGACGGCTCGATTCTTCCCATCGTCACAAGTTCCGAAAAACTTTGAGCCGCAGCCACAAGTTCTTCTGCTTTGCTGACCCCAACCACGGATGCCAATTTCACATTTTTTGTATGGATTTTGGCAACCTTCGGACAAATTGGCCTGTCAGCAGCCGTTCTCTAGCGTCGTCATCCATTTCTGGAAACGCAATCTCCAAGTGTCTGCTCAGTCTCCGAAAGTACACCACCAGATATTCTTGCTCCTCCCATTTCGCTCATTGAAACTGTTCCAGCGCTTGTTGTCGGTTGACCTCCTTCCCGAACTCCGCACACACTGCCGTCGTCATCTCAGCAAATAAGCAGCCAGCCTTGATCTTCCGCGTTAGTAGCTAGGTCGCCTTCGCTCTTCCCGTCAGCAGCCTGCCCAAGGCGGTCAGCAAGTTGGCATCTCCTCTGACTCCGTTACACACCGCGATCGCCTCAAACTCCTCCAACCGTTTCCACGTCTCCCTCTTCAAACGGCGCTAGCCAAATCAGCTTCAGTCTGATTGGTCACCTTACCAGCGTAGCGAGAACAACGCGCCAATGAATCACGATCGTTATTGGCGCAATCACAAGCTAGATCATCACTCACGCAGGCTTCCGTTCGCGACATGTCCATGCACTTTGGAGGTACAGGATGAAATATTCCCTGCCCATTTCACCCCCGTATCTCCGCTTCCACGCGTCCCATTCTGACCGGCCCGGAGTCGCACGCTACCTTGTGGTTTGCTTGCACGTGGATGCATCGTTCTGCTTGGGGTTGGCCCGGGAGGTTGGAATAACGGCGGTTTTGTCTCATTTAGTACCTTCTCGACGAATAACCATCCTGTTCTGCCTGCCTCAGGCTCACTACCGGACGCCGCACGTGCCCCGGTTTCGTCTCGTTCCGTCAGGCCAGTGTTGCTCCGTCTGCTCCCCCTCATTGCGCTTGTTCCCCTTTCTGTCCGCCCCCGTTTTAGTGCTCTTTCTGTCCTCCGGGCAATCATTGCCTTCCGCCTTCTCACAATATGATACTATTCCTTCCGTTGTGCCAACTCGATTGATCTGACCTCATTTAAGCATAATGGAATTAGTAGTCGCAACCGGTTGTCTTTACTGCTGTTCTTCAATTCTCAACACATCCACGGACTAAACGACGGTGAACCTAATCCATCTTTGTGCGTTCACTCTAGTGTAGAATGTAGTCCATGAAGCTATGCGTTTCAACTAATCTCGAGATAACAGTATGATTTCAAATGTCGATATATGGTCGAACGGAGACCCTGAGGCGCTTCCCGGTTCATCTGTTGTTCATTGTATATTCTGCTTTCATGTGTGCATCAGATGTGTTCCTGTCTATTTAGGAGCATATTCCCACAGGCATAGAAATGTGTGTGTGTGTGTGTGTGTGTGTGTGTGTGTGTGTTCGAACCGCTGCAGCCCTACTTCTTAGCCCTCGTGACGAAAGTAAGATATTTTCTTAATGCAACTTGCATCAGCGCTGTCCCATTCTCTAGAACTCTAGTCAAAAGGAATTATCGAAGGTAGTTACAAGCATTTATTTACATGCTTTGAGTGTGTGTGAGTTTCGCCGGCTTTTTCATTGTTCGTTATTGACAGTTTACTCGCGCTGCACAAGAGGGATGCACCAAGTGTGGGCGTCGTGAACACCGGACCATAGATCTGGACAAGTACCAAACTTTAAGCACAGTATGATCCAGACAAAAGTTCGACTAGCTGCTCGTTCCCTCTAGTGCAGTGGTTCTCAACCTTTTTGAGGCTGTTGTCCACAAATCGGTTTCACTATAAACAACTACCCCACAAGAGTTTTAATTTGAAAACCAATTAACTATTGCATTTCTGCTTTAAATTACGGAAAATGAATACCATTTTTGACTACTTTCAATCATTCAAAGAAAGAAAAAACCTATTTTTGAGCAACTTTTTAAATAATAAAGTGGTGATATGATACGGTTGATATTGCTTAGTTACAACAGTTTCTGGTATATTTAGTGCGGTTTCGGCTAATGCACATCGTAAGTCGTGTTCCCAGTTCATTCGGTTCCTTGCTTTGGTGTGTGATCCCTGAACATGAACTGATGTCAGTGGCATCTTATTTGTTTCCACCATCCCTTTCGACTCCTTACTGGATGACATCTACCCACCACTACTGTGTCGATACGTTCTGAACACTACTCGCTTATTTTGTAAACATTCGCTCGCTCCTTTACCTGGTCGGCTGACGTATGCTCCCACCTTGTTGTTCAGTGAACTCTGTAATTTGACCCGGCGAACAACTGTCTGACTCAAAAGAACAACGATCGACGACCAAGCGTATAGTGACGCCATTTAGCTACATTGCTTTGCAGGCTTTTATTCGTTCTTTAGGTAATAAACTTTGACGAAAATTGTCCAAGTTACTGATCACTCACAAATGATTAGTCATTGATGGCTAATCAGTGGCGATTAGGTAGTCAATTATATGTTTTTATACAGATGATCTCATTTTTAATTTGGTTTGGCAACAGCTTGAAGACCCAATCCTTATACTTATATGTACACCTCTTAAAATTCCATTTTACTCCTTTGCGAAAAATTACCCCTAGTTGAGAACCACTGCTCTAATGAGAACCGTAGATGAAGTTACTACGCTGTTCAAATAAATACGGTAGGAGGTCACTATCCACTGGGACAAGTCTGTGCGACAGGTGCCTGCACGTCGAAGCAGAATGGATTAGGCATAACACATCTCTTTGCGTAACTCAGAATGCCCCTTCCCCCGCTACCTAGGCAGAATTACCACTGGTGTACACATTGCAAGGACATGGACCCAACCCTCCGCCTTGTACACAGGGACAGATACCGTTAATGGGACCGGAATGTTAGAAGCAGCCTTTAGGTGTTTCGGGGCACCCACAGTGCATTTGAATAGTGACTCGCACGATTTATTTGGACGACTAATTTTTGCCAAAATGGTAAGCCTGTGACAAATGAAGTAGTAATTGACCAATACCTCCCAGGTTCCACTGTCACGCACCATTATCTCTACCTGCTAAGTCCAAACAAAGACGAATCAAGTTGTGAAATGCAGAGATGGGAGGGATCAATATCAAAAACGCTGTTGCACCCTCTCTTCGGCATTCCGTTGGGAACAATCAGTGGCATACGCTGCCTTGTTCGAAATGCTGAGAGCGATGTTACTCAGGCGAGTTCTCCTAGTCGACCAAGATTATACTATTTCCTCATCTACCTTTTCCTGGTTCCTGACTATTGTCAGTAACTAAGTGGCAACGCAGTGGCTATTTTCGATCCCATACACAGTAGAAAAGTCATGTTGTTTAACAATCCCGGTGAGATTTAAACTTCTGGACTCGAAATTCAATTGAGCCCTTGCATAATAACATTAGTCCTGGCATCTGCAAGAGCCATACATTAAAAAATACATCCAACATGCATCTGTCGGATTTTGTGAGCGCGTAGAAACAAAACCTCCTTAGCTGATAATGTAGTGAGCACCAAAATTTTTACGCCGGTTCAATTACCTGGTAGTATCCCGGCACAAATTAATGATAAAGTACTGACGCATTCGAAGACTTAAACCGTGGTCTGTTTTAACTTCGGTCGCTCGCGAACCTAACGAATGCCAAGAAAGCAGCGGTTGATCGTGTAGCCCTTAGGGTTCCATAGTGTGCACAAAAACAACAGGGGCATTTTGGGAGAAGGAAGAGCTAAGGAGACTAGAAAAACGCAGCACAGACAAGGCAGTCATTGGATCTAATGAATGATTCAACACAGCTCCCATTACTTACAAGGAGTAATTTCTTTGGTAGTGCATCGTTCTCTGTGTATCAGTGCTGAGAAGCTTACCATCCTCAGAACCCGGAATGGCTTTGCCTCGTGCTCAGCCGAATACGGCATGGCATCCTCATGGAAAATCCTGCGGTTACCAGCTGAGGTTTCGAAACTGTTTGTTGGCGATGTATTGCAGGCAGCTGTTCCATCGGCTTTACCTCGGCCCCATGAGCATCTGAGAACCCCAGTCGTTGCCATAAAAAGCCTATTTTCGCTTCCCTACTTACGTATAAGCGAGACACAACAATGCCCAGGCGTCAGCCACTTTGGTGGATGTTTCCTCGGTCTGGAACCGAACCTACGTGCATACCGGTCAAATCCGCCTCGATGCTGGTTGCAACAGCGGTGCAATAGTTCACACGCTGCCCCGCTATCACAGTGGGAAAAGCTCCAAGGTTTTTTGTAACCGCCCTGCGTGCACACGGCATGTGGAAAGATTGGCACCGAGCAGCTGGATGTGACGCCAACCACCCCCTCCCCCAAGCTTCCCGTCCCTAACCACCATCATTTTGTTCAGCCCAGTTTCATAATATGCCCATTTGGAACCCGCAGCTTGAGGCCTCACATGCATCAGGTGAATAGCGTCCTCGTTCGATGAAAACGTCAACGGTGGTTGTTAGGTCGAATCAATGTCGATTTTATCGAGGGGTGGAAAAAACAAGGCACCCTTTCGTACATCAACCGGGAGCGGGGTACGTCCGCCTAATTTGCCTCAGGCCTTTACCGATCTGGTTAACCCGACTGGACCAGTAAAGACCGGTTAAATTCGCCTGGCAACTGAGTGGGCGGGACACTTGTGCTCCGACGGCCGCAGGAAACCCATTGTGGTGTTACTGTACCAGTGGGCACATCGAAGCTGAACAGAAAAATCTCCCGTATAAACCAATGGCGATGTACGCTCTGGTTAATAGCTTACAATTAAGCAATTTATGCCCTCGCGGTACTCGTGCTGATCTCAGGTACCCAACGCCTGTCTTTCCGATCTCGGCGAGTAACCACTGCACGCTGTGCGAGCCGATGTAGTTTGTTGCACCATTGTGGTGTAACCTAAGGAAACAGCTACTGTTTTTGCGTCCTTATTGGTAGCAGAACAGCTGGTTATGACACTTCTTCTTCTATCTCACCTCACTGTTCTGCCAAGATAAGTGATTCAGTGAATGGGGGGAATTCGATACTGAGGTTTTGCCACCAATTTGTCGGGCTCACCAAACTGGTCAGTACGCGAATAACCAATGCGTTTTAGTGTTAGGAGCTGTCGGTATGGTTGGCCTCGTAAGACCCGTTTCCGTAAGATTTCAAGTATGTCGCTATCACTAACCTCTCTGATTATCCTGGTCCAATGATACTTAATTTTTGCGAAATGACTGAAAATTCAAACCACCAAGCCTTACAATGAACACTTTAAGTTTAGACGAGTGCGGCTGTCAGTTAACTGATCGAATGTCTGCTTTTCTCTCGAGCTACACATTGCTGATCACTTTCATGTATTTTAGTAACCTCAAACACACATAGCGCTGCAAACAGCGAACCAGCAGTGTGAAGCGCTCAACCCCGATATCATTAAGAAGGGCCGAGCACCAGCACGTTACGTGACACACCAGCTCCTATTCCTCCTGTGGTCGAAGCAAACGTACCACCACAGTCTAAGCTTGGAACCCTTTGAGGCAGTTGAAAAGCACCAATTGCATTGAACTTTGGTTCTGATACCATGTCATCAGACAGAACTGGTAACGTAGGGTATCAATTATTTGTAAACAGCAAGCATGTCCTTGGCTGACCGTCTCGTATTCTGGCTAAAGTAGGCTATTGCTTTTGGAAGGGTGGTTGCGCTGCGTTGTCTACCAATTGACAATGGGGCAGTACGTTTTCACCAATCGATCAAGAACAATTCCAGAAACGAATAAGCTATCTTTAAATGCATTTATCAGCCGACATCACACCAAAGACGAACTACAAATGGAGCAGATGAACAATTCATTCATCATTATACAAAGGTATGAGGTGATGTTCTAACTAAGAATGGGGGCCAACTTACCGTCTTTTCTCATTCCTGCCATAAGACAACGCGTCATGCGACACGCCTGGCATTGGTTTCGTCTTTGAGCATCCACTTGACATTGTCCACCCGAGCGACACACATACGAGGCCGACTTGCGTACGGATCGCTTAAAGAAACTCTTGCAGCCTTCACAGGAAAACTGACCATAGTGTTTCCCGCTACTTCTGTCTCCGCAGACCTGTAATGTGAAGATAGTAGAAAATGTTGTGAATAGATAGGCTGGACAGATTCACTCTTGCCTACTCTATCGCCATGACAACCTAGCTGTTGGTCAATTTCACAGGATTGATCCAGCGTGACAACCTAATTATAAACCATACTACACTGGGTCTGTTGGGAGAACCTAAATTTTCTTGAATTTGCGATGAAGTGAGCACACACAGCCAGTTCTCGTCGAACTACGTAGTATCATAATTGGACAAGTGCGAACACGAAGGGAAGGTGATCATGTGCTTGGACATGCCCACACAACGTGCGCAATAACTTTGTCGAAGCAGACCGGAAACCAAGCGGGCATCTATGGAAGAAAGCATGTAGACTTGTTTCCATCTTGTAAGCCCGGTGATTTATCCGATGCTTCGATGCGTGCTACATGTTCTCATCTTCGTGTTATCAGATGTTGTCATCAGGTTACCACGGTTATCGCTAACTTCCCAACAAGCTTGCCACCAAGTTGGCCTATACCATGCCCACTTCGGGTTTAACCTTATCAAATTTCTCAGTCGAAAACTGAAATTAGACCACGGTATCTCGATTTGCTCCACTACTGGGAATCTGTCAACTGTCGCTATCTTAAGTCACGTACACCTGATGCTTGTGATAAACAGAATACTCATTACGGAACAGAAGAGAGTACCATTTAAACAGCGGACCATTTGCTACAAACAAATGCTCGAAACCCCCGGGTAGCTTGGGATGGAAAGCTGTGGAAGTCCAACCAGACCAGATGAGACCCACAAATACTTCACAAATTAGATTGTCACACTGCGCTTACTACCGCCAGTACGCTAACCGGATTGGGTGAAGTCCGTTTACAAGAATCTCATAGCACCTTTGTCGGTGTGTCCGTGAATACACCGTAACGATCATCTTCCCTGTGAATCTTTACAACTGTCCTCTACTTCTTAGTAGTCTTGGTGCCAATTGCCGAAAGTAAGGGAGTTAGCCATGCAAAAACGATCTCGGCCAAATGCACTGTTACTTGGAGGCTATGTCAATCGTTTGAAGTGAACTCATTTGTCACAATGCGTACTGCTGAATTAGGTGTGTCCCTGCTGCTGAATGAAATATGTGTGACCGAAGTGTGTACAGTATACCTGTAGTTCATCTGGCCGAAAAGTCTGTGTTGATTAGCTAAACGAATAGCGAGTTCACAGTACACAATCGTTCACTCTCTGAAACATCACGTCACACTTGTAACCAGTCTAGCTTCCTAAGTTAGCGGATGACTTGGGCTGCGCAGTCTAATGGGGGAATACTCTTACATATGTATGGTAGTAACGTCCAAATCAGTGGAGACCGCCGCGCTATATCGTAACAAGTTGCCTAGCCATATCGGTTGCTACCTTTCTCCGTAGCCCAGTATTCTCAATCACTGCTCTCTAAGAGTAAGGCCGCGGCTTCGTACCTCGCGTGGTAGATGAAACGTGACTTGCTGGCGAGTTCCAAAAGGGCGTAGGGACCGTCCGGTGCACTACCACACATGTCGTATCCGTTCAACCTAGCCCAATTGCGGTGAACTCAACTTCCAAAGGAGGTCGCCCAGAATGGTGGATGCCAGCCGCCTGATATACCCGCGCTCAACATGAAATCCCAAGTTGCTTCGCCGACGAACGGCCGAGAAAGTGGACCTCAAGCTGGGATGTCTATTCACATGGAGTGGAAGCGTAATGGTTTGAGCAAACCTTGCTTTATGTCAACTTTAAGCAACAGAATATTCTAATGAGTTCTTTTCTGCGTTCAATGTGTTTTAGTTTTTCCATTGCCGTCGCAGATCGCAGTGCGTACTAGGGGCCTTTGAGTAGGGATAACGCGATTTCCGACGAATTTAACGGAGCCATCAATCATTCTGGACACTATACTTGCGCGCTGCTTCGGTAGACTTGCTTCAAACGAGGACGGTTGTACCTGCTTGACTTGGAATAATGAAGCTAAAAAAACTCAATATAAGCTATTAGCATTGCAAATCGGGGAAGCGAAGTCCAGCCATTCTGTAGTTTTGCCATTGGCTAACCGACTGAAGATCATTTGTCATTAGCTATGCTCCGTGATTTCAGTTCATAGTGAACAGCTCCACAGTATACTGAAACAGCACGATGGACACATTTATGTGATTAGCAGAAGTATGTGCCTGACAACACCGTGGTGAGTATTCGAAACAGAGTGCACTAGTGGGGTTCAAACTGCGTTAAGGCCAGCCCCAGCACTTCTGAATAAGAAATGTTGTTGCATCACTGTGCTCTGTGTAGCGGCCGATGCAAACTCGATTGGTAGTTGTCAAATCTGAATCGGAGAAGACGGTCGCCAAATTTATATGCATCACTCTACTACTGAGGCCAACGGAGCAACGGAAGAGTTATTGCTTGGTAAGCAGAGGTCGCAAACCTTGGAGAGATCCGTATAGTGTTCCACATTTGTTCTTCCACTCATATTGTTGGAGTAACTAATACAGGAAGGCATTGAGTGCTGGTTATATTCCGAATCTTTTTCATATGCGGGATGCTCCTTTGCGATGGTAGAGATTAGAACTGTCGTCTGTTCAAGCGCATTGCCTACACATTGATTGGATGCAATCGACTGAGTGCACATTTTATAGTACACTTTGCATAGCACTTTTGGGTTCTGTGATGTAGATACAGGCATAAGGTTGCACTGTATCGCAGATCATAAAGCCACAGCTGCCATGCTTCTTAATTGCCTTGGTTCATTTTCTGACCTGAAGTTGCATTTCACAAAGTTGCAATGACCGCTTAGAAACAAAGCAAAAGTTAATTCCAAATTTATGCTTTAGACGGATTTTAACCGAAGGTACTGTGTAGATATGACAGCCCAGTCCGTACTCACTCAACAAAAATGTACATTGTGGAGTGATTCTGTGTCCCTGCCCTTCTGTGGTAGGTAACTTCAGTAATCCCCCACTACGTACCTCAACACGGCAACTGTAATCGTAAATACCAACGAGCTACACAGTAGTAGTCTGCAAACAACAGCTAACCCAGATTGAAGTATGGCGATGTCCAGCTGGTAGAATAACCATGTTGCAAATTTTACTTGATGTAGTACCTAAGGGGTAGAGGCAATCTATTTGTCAGGTGCAGTCTGTACTCGGACTTACTAGAGTGGACTTTTGTTAGTTCATCCGCCCGTTTTCAATGACCAGCAGCTTTACAAATCTTGAGACACAGTAGCCGCACTTCGAACACTAGTGACAATCCGAACGATAATGTAAGTGGAGTTATAGACAGAACATTGAGTTCAAACTTAATTACGAACGGAAAGTCGGAAACTTTTGCTGGTAGGCAAATTGTAACAGGTTTATCCGAAAGTTACAGATTTCCTTGAACTCACTTGACACAACTGGACCTCATCCGAGTCCGATTGGCTTCCGGATTCGTTGTCGCTGGCCTCCCCTGGTTCATCACTCTTTACTCGCGTGTCAAATTTTGAATCAGCGCAACTGGTTTCACTTCCGTCGGCTTCCGGCTCACTGGTGGAGCACAGAAAGGACGAGATAACAGCCGCAGGATGGCCGCTCCTTTCATTTTGTGCAGCACAAACGATATCTGGCATGCTGTGCACACTGGGCACTGAGTGCGGAGATTCATACAAGGGAACGTAAGGAGGATCGCGACCAGCCACATTTCCCACCCTTCTACAAAGCGGTTGTAAGGCCATTTGGTACTCGCCACCTGTTGCGATATGTACAGCGTTCATCGCCGATTGTTCCGGTGGTCCTCTGTTGTAAGGAGGCAGTGCTTGTGTGACAAGCATGGTCTCGTTGGAACCACAGTTCAACCTGTGATCGCAATTGAATTGTTCCGTCGCAACTCGATGTACAACGCTTTCCAACCGGGCGGCGGTCATAGGACGCGATGGCCACATTGTGTTTGAGTTGCGACCTGCCGTCGGGATGGTGTTTCACTTGGTTTTTATAACCAACGAAGACGGGCCAATCAGAATACGACTAGTTGCGGTGTGGTTTTGTGATGGTGAGAGTGGCTAGTATACACCGCACATGTGGGGGGTGGGGTGTGGGAGACGAGCGGTGGTGAATCTGTCCAATCACAATGCTACTGAATGCGGCGCAAGGACCCACGTTCTGGCGAATAGATTGTACATTGGAAGATTGTGTCTAATGGGAATAAAAGCTCGAGCTTTACATGACCCAAAGGGTAAAATGAGTTCGGGTCCGGTCTGATGAAAGGCCAAGCAACCTTATAGCGGGTTGGACTCGTATGTTAGCCGTATCTTCATCGGGCTTATGCGGCATTTAAACAGAATGCACGCCGGCTCAAAGCGTGGCATCCCACCACGCCCTCCGAAACGGCTACGGAAAGGAAGTAGGTAGAAGAAAAAAAGAAAAGAAACTCCATCAAGTAGAAGGTAGTTATGTCAGGGAATATCGCGGTGTAGCTCGGCCAGATGACAGTCCAGGCGGAATACTCACTTAACCCTCAACTCAGCGCTGATCTAACTTCTGCAATGTTTGTTAGAACTATCTGGAATAAATTTCGGTGTGATCACACTGTCATCCCACTGACATAAATTTCTCAGGATTGATGAGGGTAGCGTTTTTACAACACCCAAGTTCTTTGGGCGGCTTCTAAGGCGATCTAGACCGGCATACGGACAGTTCCAAAGCGAGCTGTTCGAGGATGTTACTACGCGAGCTATGGTCACTTCTGCGGAGGTCAGTGAGCGCAGGTTATGTGATAAGCAATATGCTCATCTCAAACCGCCTACATGTGGAACCTGTGCACATATTGCTTCTCAAACGAGTGGGTGAGGACTTTTGCGGAACTCTGTCTATGCGGATAGCCCGTAACGCTAACTCATAGGGTTAGCTGTAGTGTAGGGAAACATCATCCCTATTGGTTAGAGGCTCCACTGCATGTCAACATTGCAACCGCTTGTATTTCAAGGTGGAGCGTGTTACTAATACTAGTTTCGGCTTTTTCATATCGCTCATTTGCATGAAAAGCTTGACACCGTTAATTTTTCCACAGTCCCCAAAATCAAGGCAGATTATATTCTTCTCGAAGGACACACTGTTGAAATATATTGCGCTTGTGGATGCCAGGATTCGTTACTGCAGGTATTCGGCCAGTTAGAACCCGCTAATTCCAATAGGAGCATAAGTTGATGGTATCTCCTCGGGTTCCTTAGAACGAAATACTAGATGCTAGGATGTAGTGGAAACCAACACAGCGAAATCACGCTGAACAGTAACGAAATCGGAGAATGGTATTTTGGATTCCAGATCTCTCAGTAATTTCAGGGCGTATTGTATGCGAAAGAATATGGCTATTGCAAACAGTGGGACTGGTGTGTGTACCGGGACTCAATCGGATGTGAATCCACGTAAGTAAACAGTCATGGTATGATAGGTTTCATTTGGTGTGGTGTGACATTGTCACCTCACCACTATTTACGGAAAATTTTACTACCAAAAGCTGATTACAACGGTGTCTTCAACCTACCAGGTCGTTTGACTTCGTCTTGTCTCACTTGGCTAGACGAAATTCAAAAAAGCCATCTTGTAGTTTGCTACCTTTAGGTAGTCAACGCTATTCTTTTCAGATTCCTGGTGAATTCAGTGGCCATGAATATTCCGCTCCTGACCAACATCACAGAGCAATAAATTCTACGATAAAGGTAAACTCGCTTCAGATTGTGATCGTGTGCCGTAATCTATGTACTCGGCAAGTACTTCCAAATGACCACCTTTCGATTCATTGTGTTACTTGGGTCCCTTCGCTAAGCACGAAACTGTTAACTCTGCAGTCTCTTCCCGCTTGATTCTGTGTCCGTCTCCACTGTCCTTGCGGGCTTGCCTTCCGTTGCCCCAAGACTAACTCATGTGCACAGCGGTTGCTGCCAGCCCCGGTTCCGGTGAGCTGAATGAAGGAGAATGCGTCACAAAGGCGTAGCATAGGCTGGACTCAGCCACGGACGGCATTTTTGTACGGATGATTATACAATACCAAAAGTAAATACATCAAAAGTACCTCCATGAGGGAAGTGGCAAATAAAACATGATAATCATGCTGAATCTGAAAATGAAATTGGCACTGCAAAGGTTGACGTCCGAGCAGCAGGAAGCGACGTTGACAGCATGGAAGCAGCTGGGAAATATTTGTAATGCTGATACCGAATATGCGCACAAAGTTAAAGAATTGAAAATTCAGCCACAATTTGGCACGATAACACACATCAACCGATTGTATGGCTGTCTGTCGGTTGCCTGTTAAGAATGGCCATGAAAATCTCGCTATGGTAGTCCGGCTGGGATCTACTCTTGTGCAGCACGTCGATCACGAATACGAAAGCTGAGGCTAAGACGTTAAGAACCAATTGTTTTGATCGGGATTTGCGAAACGATGGGTAAAGATTGCGAACAGGGATGGTGTATTCTCCTTCAGAATAGGCCGTGTTTTGTTTCGGCTGCAGGATGTTGTCAACCAGATACTCCATTTTTTAGTCTGATGTGGGTTTCAGAAACTGGTGTAAACTAAATCCAAAAGCTTGTTCAGTACTCCTCAACCTCATGTAGCTATCGATCCAGACACTTGAAGGAAAGACAATTGATAAAAAAGGCAACTGGCACTTGTAAAAAAGAGGTGGGGTAAAATTCAAGCTAGGGTGCTTGATATCGTCAGGTTGCTTGCCAGGCAAAACATGACATTGTATGGTCACCGAGAAGACTTAAAGGATGACAAAGGAAGAAAGGAAAATGGTGCATTGGAACAGTGGGACAGTGGTATTTTAGGGGTAAAAGAGCGGATGTTTATCAAGTGCCGTAGGATGGCCAGAATGAGAACCACAACATGCTGAATAGAAAACAGCAATAAGATGCAAATCATTTCGGTGGACTAATCCCAGTGTTATCACAGAGGCATGCAGAAAGAGCCAAACTCAATAGTGTAGGTTAATTCTGGTTGTGCAACTTCGTCACATAATATCGTCTAGCGTGACACAGACTATATCTCGTAATGTAGGTGGGTTAGGGAAACGTCAATGCTGTTTGAAACACAGGTAAAGTGGGAGGTCGTGTTAGGAGAATGGCTATTTGACCTTCACTTAACGGTCATACTTTATTCTCCTTATTTTCTACCTCTTGACTGCTGTTTAAACCCTCCACTGTGTTAGCCCAATTGCTACACACGTCCTTGTTAATGGACGCCTATCTCTGTGTCATCGTTAGCACTGCTATTTGCAAGAGTACCATCCATTGGTTTTTCTCCGCATCCCTTTTCTACTCGGTTATGTTAAAGGAATAGGTCGTTGTCACACAATTATTGTACTAGTTGTTAATTTTTGGGTCTGCACTTCCTATTCTCCTCTGTCTCGTGACATGTATTTAAACGCTACATTTCGTTGTTCTGATTGGCCAGTGCCCGTCACTGTAAATGGAAGTTCGCTTTACGCTTGGGTCCCATGATACTATTTTTAAGGATATATGCGATTCGCACTCGATTACACGGTTGCTTATTCGCGCGTTGCAATTGACGTTATCCTTCTGTTGGTTGGCTCAAGTGTAACTTAGTAGCTTCCCTTCATTTTGCCTTCAAAACTATATAAGCAAATGTGATTGCATGTATACAAGTCTCTTTCCGGCTCGTTCGGTTCGCAGCACTATAGATATGGTGGTTCCGACTCATCAGTTGAAAGAGAGGTGCAGAGAAGGACACCAGTCGTTGTGCTCACTTTTCGTTGATTTCAACAAGGCATTTGATACGGTGAAGCGCGATGCATTGTGGCTGATGTTGGGCAAGTTTTGTTATTCGAGTAAGTTTGTAAGTTCAATAGCATATCTGCACAGTGGTATGCGGGCGAGGATGCAGCTGAATTGAGAGACCTCAGATGACTGCAGTTAGCTTTGGTCTGAGGCAAGGCTGTGAGTTAGCTACCGCCAGTTTGATATTTCTCTTCATGCAATGATGTCTTGTGATACTGATACGGTTTGTGCTTGCGGTGTTCGTGTGAAGCACCGTATTGATGGTGGGTTGCTGAACATCCGTCGTTTCGGTACGAGAACTCTAGTCTGTGAGGCAACTATCCCTATGTTGCTGTTTGCTGATGACTGTGCGTTGTTTACACACAGCGCGGATGAGTTGCAGCACATGACTAGTGTTCTGGCTTCGACAGCGGCACAATTTGGGCTCACCATCAACACAAGTAAAACTGTCTGTCTCTTTCAGCCTTCACCTGAGGTGCAATCTTCAATATTGCCGCGCATCAGCATTGCGGATGAAGTATTGGAAACCGTCTCCCGCTTCAGCTACCTTGGGAGTGTGATGTCGACAGATCAGCAGCTACACAGTGAGCTTCATATCCGAGTAGCGAAGGCAGCAGTGGCATTGGGTAAGCTAGAGTACCGTTGGCACGAAGCTGATGGTGTACAAATCCATGGTACTGTCCGTTCTTCTATACGGCAGTGAAACGTGGACGATGTACCTTCCGGATTGCGATATCTCGAGGTGTTCCCTCAACCGTGTTTGCGACGGATTTTGCGCATCGTTTGGGGTGACTGAGTTGTTGACCCGGAAGTGCTGCGAAAAAGTGGGATGTATGCAACGGACTGCATCCTTTTGCTGAGACACCTGAGGTGGGTCGGTCATGGGAGCCGTATGGATACTAGTCGGATACCGAAACAACTTTTATATGGTCAGCTGAGTATTGGGAAGCGGGACGTGGGGAAACCAAAGTTACGTTACCAGGACATGCTCAATGTGAGCCTGTCACGTTCTAATCGCGATTGCAGATCATGGGAATCGAAAGCGGTTGATCGGCGCGTATGGCGCGATCTGATCACGAAGACAGTTGCTGAAGTGCGGGAGAAAGCCCTCATGCATGCAGAGAAAAAGCGGCAAGTGCAGAAGCGGCAAGCACCGATGGATTGTACTCCATCGGCATCGAGTGCATGGTGCTGTAGCACATGCGGTCGCGAGTGCCTGAGTCAGGCAGGCCTAGTGAGCCATGAGCGAGGCCACTCGGGACCACTACCGAAGCGCCGACGGGTTGTGCAGAGAACGTAGGCCGAACCAGCGCAGCGTTTGTAAGTACGCTGGATTCGATTTACTAACCGCGTGCTATCATGGTAAGTCGCTTTATTTCAGGTGGTGGGTTTTCAATTTTGCCCGAATGCTTTTCTTTCCCATATAAATGCCTAGTTATATTCTCTTTTATACATTTGCACACGTCGCTTAAGCCGCTTGCTGTTATTTCCGTAACATTTTCGTGTTTGTGGCATTTCCGTAAAGTATACGTTCTGACATCGTGAACCTATCTCGCATTCATTTGTAGACAATTTGTTTATTATGCCCATTAATTTAAGATTTAGGTCACCGTTTCCTTATGCATTAATCGATTTGTTTTCTTTGTTATCTTTCATACAAGTGATTGGCTGTTACTTGATATCCCGAGTGTGGCTGCGCTGGAAGCGCATGTTGACAAGGCGCCTACCTGTATATTACCCACTACCTCGTCCATACTGGCTCTAGGAGACCGTTGGTCGTTGCTGGAGGGGACGGGGTGCACGGTCCTTGTGGCCATGTTAGGATCAAAGAGTGGTTCCATGCACTCAGTGTGGAGCGGACTACGGTCCAGCCACCGCCTTGTGTGCGCTTGATTCCCCAAATACACCGTGCTTGTGTTTGTCTGTGAAGGAGTGTGGACCGGCTCCGTTGATGAAACGTGGCTCCCATCCACATGCCTCCCGGTCTTATTCCATCGGGTTTACACTGGATATGGAGTGTGTGGTTGGAGCTGTGGGTGGTGCAGCGCAAACCACCCATGGTCCCTCTGTAGGCGCAGGCGTCCTGTGGCTGGCCACAGTGACAGGCAAATCCGAAACCGGATACCGCCAACCATCCGGCTCGTCTTTGGACTTCTTCTTGCGATCGTGCGGTGAAGGCGTCAGTGGCGACATAAGAAGTTACGTTCGTGTGCCTTCATCTATGAATTATCGTGATGACCTATATAATGTTCCCGCAGGAATGTTTGACAATAGCGTTTGAGGACGATGGCTCGAGAGCCCCAGGGTATACAATCGCCCTCTAGGCTTAATTCATCTCTGCGGGTGCGAAACGCACTTAGACTTACATCAACCCGGTCCAGCCAAACTGTTAGACATAATAAAGCACCTTCGACAATTCCGGGTCACGTCTTGTTTCCGATTTTATTGCCGTTGCTGTCACCGTCGAACCATCCAACCAATATATTACTTGTTCAAATTCTCTCAAAGCTGGCTTGTGGCTCAGAGCCTCCAGTATTGGAAGTCGGCTGAGAGCATCGGCACAATGATTCCCCTTCGCTTGTAGATGTCTCAGTTTATACTGATAGCCAGCGAGTAGTGGAACCCAGCGAAACCTCCGGGGCAAGGCCATCTAGGGTATCGCTTTTGATTCACCCAGAATTCCCAGTAATGGCTTGTGGTCTGTGTGTATTTCAACTCTCTGCCCGCATAGGAATTGGTAAAAGCGCACAACCCAAAAACGGCCACCAATGTGTCTTCGCCACTTTGGGCGTAATTACGTTCGGTCTGTCATAGGGTCCGAGAGGCACATGCAAACTGGTTTGATGATTCCGTTCGCGTCAGGTTGTAACAAGGCGGCTCCGACGCCGTATGGTGATAAATCACCTGCCAGCGTCATATGCTTTTCGGGGTCAAAATGGGCCAACACCGGTGGACTAGCCAATGCACATTTATCTTGAAGAAAAGCCAATTCCTCCGTCTCAGAACACACCAACTGAGTGCCTTTGCGTAGTATACGATGCAACGAGTGTAACACTGGTTGATTGCCGAACAAACGTTGAGTAAATAAATAAATAAAAGTTTAATCCTCGGCTAAGCAAGGCACGCCTGCACAGGCATGCTCATGGTAAGAGTGCAACAAGCGATCAAGGAATGTACGATAGGATTGTCATATATGTTGATATATGAATGTATGTAAGTGTGCGTGTAGGCGTGTGTAAACGTGATGCTTGGATTAGCAAAGGTTGTGCTGCACCTTTGGTTGTGTCTGAACTTGTCACCAGTGCTAGATGAATGATTGAGGTCCGCAGATTTAAAACGATGAGCACTCATACGAAAACCCAAATAATCAACGTAAGGCGTTAAGAATACGCTTTCTTCACGTTTCGGCCTCATCCATTCACCTTCAGGCGGTCCAGAACAACATGCAGTTGGTAGATGTTCGTCAATTGTTGCCCCGTAACCACTATCTCGTCTAGGTATACGAACGTTTTAGGCAACCCTAGTATGATGTTCTCTATTGCTCGCTGGAAAATGGCCGGAGCCGAGTGGATGCCAAATGGCAGTCTGTTGTATCTGAACAAACCGCGATGGGTACCGATCGTCATTATTGTTTTGGCGTCGTCGTTTAGTTCGAGCTGCTGTTAAGCGCGCGCGAGATCCAAGGTTGAGAAATATCTGCTGGTACCAAGCTGCGTGTAAACCTCACGCCGGCATACTGCAACTGACGGTAACGTTAGCGTCCCCGCATATACGAATGGATCCATCAAGCTTGGGTAACGGAACAACTGATGTAGTAAAAATCCGAAAACTATATTGGCTCAATGACGCCGTTCTTCTACAGGCGATCAACTTCCTCTTCCACCTTCGATCGCATCATATTCGGCAACGATCGAGCCTTGATGAATCTCGGTTGTATGTCAGGTGGAATGTAGATATTAACTTGCCCAGCGGTGAACTTTCCCACCTCCGTCATCTCAAATATTGTTGCATATTGCTGCAACAGTGTTTGTATCTCCGATGGTAAGGAAAGATGATTTACCTACAGAACTGGTAGTTGACTGATCCACTCGCGTCCCAGTAGGTTTGGACCATCTCCGAGTGCGATGTAAATGGTTCCTCGGGTTGTCGATCCTCCATATGACGCCTCAACGTCCTGCACCCCAGCAGTTTCACTTCACCACCCGTATATGTAGGCAATCGCAAATAGGTCCAACAAAGTTCGGTGTGGCTCGTTGGCGCCGATCTCTGTGACCACCCTCGTTCGTTGCACATCGTTACTGCACTGCCAGTGTCAATTGCTAAATGCACTGGAATCTGGTCAACACAAAGCTGCACGAGAAATGGCGGTTATGCATTTGGGGTAGTTGTGTTCAATGTATATTTCTGTGGTTCAGTAGCAACGAGTTGGTTGTTTACTACCGGGAACATAGATCTTTACTCGACCGGCACATATGAGCCAAGTATCCACGATCTGGGTATTTGTTACAAACTGTGTATATTTGCATTCTCTGGGATGACTGTGCCGTAAGCCGCAGCGATAACAGTTGAACAAGCACGTGGTGTTTTTATCAACGTTGTTGACTTCGGCCGTGACATCTTATGCACATGTCTTCGAATTGAGTTGTAAATTATGTAGTAGCTGGGCATTACATTCAGCATCATCCATGCCCGTCGCAACATCAGGTACTTTCCAACGTCAATGCGTTATCAGCCAAGCGACAGCGCTGAATGCGAACGTTCTTCACGCCCACCACCAGGCGATCCCGGCTCATGTCGTTTCAGTAGTTACCGAAATCACAATATTCTGTCAACTTCCGAAGCTTGGCAACGAAGGAAGCAACCGATTCCCCAATCCTGGACTCGGGTATTTAATTTAAATCGCGACACAATAACTGATGGTTTTGTATTATAGTGATTGGAAACCAGTGTGACCAGTTCAGTAAATTGTTTGGTGCATGCCAAATCGAGAGTCACCTAGCTACGAATTAACTCGTGTTTTTGAGTCGCAGATACACAGTAGGGTATTCACTTTACGGTTGTCGCTGACGATTTCATTAGCAGTGAAAAAACAGTTCGTACGCTTGATGTAATGGTTTCAGGAACCGGATCCCTCAGTGTACTCTTCCAATTTTCCGATAAACCGTGGCCAGTATTGTAAGCACACGGAAACGCGTTGGACAGCTGTAATGTGTACACACGACCAACTCACTGGTTCGCTTGATATGGTTGGCGGCATCCGGTTTCGGATTTGCCTGTCACTGTGGCCAGCCACAGGACGCCTGCGCCTACAGAGGGACCATGGGTGGTTTGCGCTGCACCACCCACAGCTCCAACCACACACTCCATATCCAGTGTAAACCCGATGGAATAAGACCGGGAGGCATGTGGATGGGAGCCACGTTTCATCAACGGAGCCGGTCCACACTCCTTCACAGACAAACACAAGCACGGTGTATTTGGGGAATCAATCGCACACAAGGCGGTGGCTGGACCGTAGTCCGCTCCACACTGAGTGCACGGAACCACTCTTTGATCCTAACATGGCCACAAGGACCGTGCACCCCGTCCCCTCCAGCAACGACCAACGGTCTCCTAGAGCCAGTATGGACGAGGTAGTGGGTAATATACAGGTAGGCACCTTGTCAACAAACACATCAAGCGCAGCCTCACCGGGGATTTCCGGCAACAGCCAATCACTTGAGAGAAGGATAACAAAGAAAACAAATCGATTAATGCATAAGGAAGGGGTGACATACATCTTAAAGTAATGAGCATCTGAAGTAAATTGTTTACAGAAGAACGGGTGATAAGTTCACGATGTCAGAAAGTATACTTTACGGAAATGCCACGAACACAAAATTGTTTTCGAAAAGGACTGGAATTGGCTTAAGCGACGTGTGCAGGTCTATAGAAGGGAGTATAGGTAGACATTTATATGAGAAAGCAAAGCATTGGGACAAATGGAAAACCCACCACCTGAAATAAACAGATTTAGCACGCAAGCAAGCGGTGACATAAACCTTAAATTAGTGAGCATATGAAACAAGTTGTTTACAAAAGAATACGTTTACAAAAGAACACGAGGTAAGTACACGAGGTCGGGAGGTTTATTTTACGGAAATGCCACAAACACGAAAATGTTACGGAAATAACAGCAAGCGGCTTAAGCGACGTGTGCAAATGTATAAAAGAGAATATAACTAGGCATTTATATGGGAAAGAAAAGCATTCGGGCAAAATTGAAAACCCACCACCTGAAATAAAGCGACTTACCATGATAGCACGCGGTTAGTAAATCGAATCCAGCGTACTTACAAACGCTGCGCTGGTTCGGCCTACGTTCTCTGCACAACCCGTCGGCGCTTCGGTAGTGGTCCCGAGTGGCCTCGCTCATGGCTCACTAGGCCTGCCTGACTCAGGCACTCGCGACCGCATGTGCTACAGCACCATGCACTCGATGCCGATGGAGTACAATCCATCGGTGCTTGCCGCTTCTGCACTTGCCGCTTTTTCTCTGCATGCATGAGGGCTTTCTCCCGCACTTCAGCAACTGTCTTCGTGATCAGATCGCGCCATACGCGCCGATCAACCGCTTTCGATTCCCATGACCTGCAATCGCGATTAGAACGTGACAGGCTCACATTGAGCATGTCCTGGTAACGCAACTTTGGTTTCCCCACGTGCCGCTTCCCAATACTCAGCTGACCGTATAAAAGTTGTTCCGGTATCCGTGTCGAATCCATACGCCACACATGACCTAGCCATCTCAGGTGTCTCAGTAAAAGTATGCAGTCAACAGCATACATCCCACTTCGGCGCAACACTTCCGTGTCTGCAACGCTTGCGCCCCAACCGATCCGCAAAGTTCGTTGCAGACACTGCTGATGGAACCGCTCAAGATATCGCAATCCGGAAGGTACATCGTCCACGTTTCACTGCCGTATAGAAGAACGGACAGTACCATGGATTTGTACACCATCAGCTTCGTGCCAACGGTACTCTAGCTTACCCAATGCCACTGCTGCCTTCGCTACTCGGATATGAAGCTCACTGTGTAGCTGCTGATCTGTCGACATCACACTCCCAAGGTAGCTGAAGCGGGAGACGGTTTCCAATACTTCATCCGCAATGCTGATGCGCGGCAATATTGAAGATTGCACCTCAGGTGAAGGCTGAAAGAGACAGACAGTTTTACTTGTGTTGATGGTGAGCCCAAATTGTGCCGCTGTCGAAGCCAGAACACTAGTCATGTGCTGCAACTCATCCGCGCTGTGTGTAAACAACGCACAGTCATCAGCAAACAGCAACATAGGGATAGTTGTCTCACAGACTAGAGTTCTCGTACCGAAACGACGGATGTTCAGCAACCCACCATCAATACGATGCTCCACACGAACACCGTAAGCACAAGCGGCATCAAAAGCACAAGACAACATTGCATGAAGATATATATTAAACAGCGCAGGAGCTAAGACACAGCCTTGCTTCACACCAGAGACAACTGCAAAGTCATCCGAGGTCTCTCCACTCTGTTGCACCCTCGCTCGCATACCACTGTGCAGACATGCTATTGAACTTACAAACTTAATCGGGCAACCAAACTTACCCAACACCAGCTACAATGCCTCGCGGTTCACCCTAACAAATGCTTTGGTGAAATCAACAAAAAGCGAGTACAATTGCTGGTGTCATTCTCGGCACTTCTCTTGCAACTGACGAGCCGCAAACACCATATCTATAGTGCTGCGACCCGAACGGAATCCACACTGCTCTTCCGCCACGTTAGGTTCCACAACCTGACTGACGAGGCGGTTGAGCAGGATTCGGGCAATCACCTTGCCCACACAACTTAGCAAGTTGATGCCACGATAATTCGTGCAACATTGCTTGCTACCTTTGCCCTTGTACAGTGGTAGCACAAGGGCATCCTTCAGCTCAGGAGGCACCTCCTCCTCAATCCAGACGCCTTGCACCAAGTGGTGCAGCGCAGTCAACAACGCGGGTCCGCCGTGTTTCAATAGTTCAGGCGGGCTGCCGTCAGCACCGGCACATTTGCCGTTTCGCAGCTGAGCAAGTGCTCTCTGCGTCTCATCCAGTGTCGGCGTATCCGTCAGATTCGCGTTCACATCGTGCTGCTTGAGGCCGTTCAATGTAGACCAGTCGATCTCTGAACGGTTGCTCAAGAGACAGTCAAAGTGTTTCCGCCAGATTTGCATTATATCTGCAGTCTGTGTGCAGGCAGCGCCTGAACTACCATCGATCAGTGTCCTCAGCGGCTCCAATCTCGGTCCATACACCGCCTTCAAGGAGTCAAAGAATTCCTTGTGTTGGCGGCGTTCGGCGTAGCATTCCATCTGCTTCGCCTTCCCCGTCCACCATGTATTTCGTATGCGACGGAGCTCTCGGGTCCTCAGTCTAAGTTGATAAGAAAGAATGCGCAACTCTTTGAGGTGCTTCGTGGCTTGTCGCTGTGGAGTCTTGAGCTCTGCAAGGTCTTGCATGTGTCAAGACTGCCATATCTGGAGTGTGTATTGCACATGAGGCCGCACGTTGGTGTCTAACAACTGCGAACAGACAGAGGGATCAAACCGCCCGAATGCACTCCGCAGCATGCAGTGCTGATTCCCAGTCTTTGACGCTTTCTCAGATTGTTCTGAGCAGCCCAGATTAGCCTGGACTGGTATACCAAGGTCGTACTCCTGAGTGACTGTTTGCAGGACATGGTCTCCAAGCTTGCAGTTGACGTTCGGCTGGCGGCGAATGTGAACCAGAATTTATACATTTGTTCCCAAGTATGAGCCTGTTCTTCGCAAACGTCTGGTAACAGTTTAGTAAGGAGGGAAATTCGGCACATTTCCTTTGTACCAAACGTTCAAAATGAAGTAGCGAGCATTTTGCTAGAGCAAGTGTGAAAGGACAGCGTAGATCAGGTCAAGCAAAGCAAATATGTTTGCTTATTTTTTATAGCACTCCCTATGCGTCCCACAAAAATTAGGCGTGTGCAAAGAGACTGACGGCAGTTAAGTTGATTCTCAGCTTTATAAAGAGTAGCAGCAACAGAGCCAAGAAAATTGCTGGATGATTATTGAAAGAGCCAGAAAGGGTTGAATTCAGATTGATAACTGCCGTGGAGAGGCATTTGACAATGCTGTTGTTAGGGCGGGCAACCAATCGGGTGCTCGCAGACATCTGCGAAATCAACCCAAAGCTACATTTGTGCCACGCATAAACTATTTCCTGTGTGTGTTCTCACAGAAATCAAGGATGCACAGATAGGTATAAACAAAAGGGCTGGATCCACAGCTAAAACCTGTTAAGATTACAGTCTTAAGAGTTTACATTCTTCGGAAGAGAGAGAAAATGGGTGGACATTACAATGGATGAATCCAAAAACACTAAGCTAATTTACTGATAAGCCTGAAGCATCGAATCCGCCAAAAAAGGTATGAAAGGAGATTTTTTGATATGTCGATGTGATTTGGTGCTGAGTTAAATGGGAAATGCTGTCGCTAACAGACAGCTTGACTAACAAAATGTCATAGATTTTAGCAAATTCATGACCTCGCAAACAGATGTGCTTTTCTTACGCCGTCAAATCTGTTTGATTAGAACTATGGTTGGCCGCCTAACGAAGTTGAGGAAGACATGGAACTTAGGAATTCCTTGCCGAGACGAAGCGTGAACTATTTTATGAAAGCCTCAGACAATGACAAAAGTAATGGACCTTCTGAACTTTGAGTTTACACAACTATGAGAGTGCATTCTCAAAACGCAAACTTATAACGAGCTCTCTTCAATCATCAATGGACCAGATAAGGCTCACGGATTGGCATTTCCCCCCCCCCCCCCATACAAAGGAAACTAATAGATGGAGTGACATTGTTATCAATACTATTGCCTAAAGTAATGCAAGGGAAGTGTACCGGTAAATGTTGTACACGAGTAATGTAACAACTCAAATGTCTGCAATTGCGGTAACAATCTAACATTAGATCTTTGGGTGTTGTTGTATGAAAAGAAACACTGAATGACATTTCGCAATTGTGGAGGTTTATGGATTTCCAACTGCCAGGGGGCAAAAATAGTTGCTACGTCACTGGTGAGTCATGTCTAATCTCATCAACCCGCCGATGGCAGACTATCGGGCATCGCTTCGGCGCACGAGCATGCCCCAGCCCTCGATATGACACCACGGCACCGACAACGTGTACGCCCCCTCCCCGCGATGGTGCCCATTGCAATAAATAGTGAATCGAGGTTAGTAATAAGAAATGCATTACGATACGGGCTTTCAGAAATCTGAAAACAATTTTGTAACATTTTGCCAACAGTTTA
This sequence comes from Dicrocoelium dendriticum, assembly GCA_944474145.2. NCBI lineage: Eukaryota > Metazoa > Platyhelminthes > Trematoda > Plagiorchiida > Dicrocoeliidae > Dicrocoelium > Dicrocoelium dendriticum. Next base: position 48,096,513 of record OX104070.1, on the reverse strand, counting down.
ACCTTTGTTTTCACCACATGTGCCAGATCCAGCGGGTCAGGTTGTTAAGATATGAGGGGAATTAACACCAAGAAGTTGGCTTGGCACACGCTAAACTTTCATCGGTCAATAGCAGCAACTGCTGTCCCAAAGTACCCACTACGTGGACTTCGGTTGGCCGAAACATGCCTTAACTGTTCGTTTCGTTTCTTCTGATAGATGTAAGTGTTCTTTAGTCTCGTCTTGTAAGATTCTTTGGAAGACACTGCACCCTCGCTTTATCCTGTATTTTCTACGTCGGTAGTTCGCGGGCCCTTGGCACTTGGTCTAAGATATTCTGCCTCATTTACTTTTTCAGAGCGTTATATTCTTGCATGCTTCTGCCAGAAAAGTGATCGCCTACATAATCCGAACTTTTGTCTTGAGGGATTCCAGGTTTCAAGCCTTTAAAATATGTGTTGGGCCGAAGCTTGAGTAGTGTAAAATTGTACACGGTAATCTGAGAAAAGTGGGCATAATAACGGTAGAAAACATTCAACGATCATTCAAAAGAGCTTTTTGAACATGCCTAACACTATGACACACCGTGAGCGCCGCGAGCCTCTAAAACTGCAGCCGCTATGGCTGCACAAACTCAAAGTTAGTCTGTGCCTTCTATACCACTAACTATTCGGATTATGCTTCACTGCTCAGCCACAACTCGAGTTTCAAACTTGTATGCGCTGTGAACTAAGAAACAACAAGAGCATATTGTAAATACGAAAGTCTCGCACCAAGCTCCGCTCACATTTTCTCCTTAAAATATGTGGTGATATGGAATAAACTTCCAACAATATTAGAAACTGCACTAGCAACAATTCGAAGGCATGAGAACTGTCCACCTGACTGTTTCAAATACCTGGTCAACACTTAGCCAAAAGATAACTCTAGATATTTGTATGAGAAAGGTCCTGGATACACTTGAAAGTCACCATATATCCTAATTGTCACAATATTATAATTTTACGTGCATATAGTTGAATTCTTGAGCATGTATCTATGAACGATCTTACTCCTATCACTCCGTCTAACCAATTCTGTTTTCTTTTTTGATTTACTGGTTAGAAGATGTACTACGCCTTTCAAGCTGAAGTCTCTGTACTATCGTTATCACTCGCCAACATTTTCTATCAAGTTGTGATTGGCCTATCGACAAACGATTGTGTTCATTATTATTCTTTTAATTCTTATACTTTACATGCTTCCCTTTTTCATTGTTGGTCATGACTGGGCTGATTTCTTCTGGTGACGGATTACATCTTCCAAACTATAACAAATTATACCCACGCAAATCATACTGCTACTGACTCGCTAGCTTATAACAAAAAGTGCCATACTTGATTGATCCGCATGACAGAACGGGCTGAGGCTTCATCGCCCATAACGTATGCATAAAACAGTCCTTATAATTAAAAAGATTTGTTACACAGGTGATGGCCTATTTGCTATTTTGCCACACCAGCACATAGATCGTTGGAGCATGGAAGTGCGGTTGAAACCCATCGAGGGAATACCGTGCATGGAAGCAAGTCCCCTGGGAAGAGCTCCATGGATGGCCGTATTACTTTATTTGAAGTTTTGGTTAAATTTACATTTGTTATAGTTCCCAGTATCTTAATCTCTCTAATACTTTCAATTGCTAATCACTTCAAAAAATCTATATGGAAACCTTTGTACAAAACACGAGAAATTCACTATATTATGCGACCACGTGGTACAAGTTGATCAGACCACTCAATTAGTCTGTGTCTCGCACTGTGGAGGAATAAAACGTGTATTTATTTATTTATTTAATTACTTATTTACTTAATCCTACCTCCTTTAATTATATACACGAACTTGAGCAGATGGCCCTATTTCCAATAATTCATCAGTAAACGTCTCTTCATTAAACCATCTACTAGCTGGGTGTACTCCTTTGTTCCAGTAGCCTAAAGCAATACTTTTCTCCTGGTGCTTTGGCCATTTGCAAGAGTTCGATGACTAACCTGGGCTCTGCTTCGGCCTTTCTATTCCTCTGACTGCAATAAGGGCTGATGGCACAATAAGGAAAACTCCTCTCTCTGATATTAAGACAGTTGTAGATAACCTGTATCTTAAATGCTATATTTATGTTGTCTAGCCTAGTAACCCCACAAAAAGTCAGCAGTTTGCTCGTAATATCTTTTACGTTGGAAGTGGTCGGTTATTGCCCTTTATGAATGTTGGACAGCAGCAATACTTTATCACAGCCATTGTGGAACTTCTCTCGGCACTGCCGTGTAACAAATTTGGTACGACTCTCATCCTCGGATGGAATTCCGCTCGGGCCCACCAGCAGGGATACGCTAATTTCACGTGGAAGTAACATTCACTGTTTTGAGTCACTCCCTCTGAAAACAGCACTCGGCCTTCTGTGATCCCAAAAATAGATCCACCTCGATCGTGCGAATGAATGATGGCAACTGTTGCAGACACTGACGGTCTGATGCATTCATCACGATGTCAGGCAGAAGGGCGAAAAATAAACGGCATGTATCTAGCTAGTGCCGGTGGTTCATAATTCAATAAGCTTCACTTCTCATTGAAAATTGCTAACATGAACGTTACCATTTGTTCAGAAACGAGCTTACTTGACGCAAGCATCGGTTGATATATGCAGTTAATATTTCCCCGGATAATTTGCAAGATTTTGGCAGGTTGTTATACGAGCTTGCGCTTCACCGTCGCTCACAGCTAGATAGTTTGGCATTCGTGACTGTCTCGTCACGACAGTTGTTCAGAGCTAGACTGCTCTCCATTCATGACTATGTCCTTTCATGTAGTTGGCCTATTGCTCTATTGCTCTTTTCCGTCCCGGTTTCTCAGTTTTGTCAGTTTTTGAATCCAGCTCGTCCGGCACGGTGGTGTTGTTGCTTCCCGTTCTGAGTGGGTTCAGTTACAGTCAGGCGTTATAATACTGGTGCAGAGCTGAAGTAATCTGAACGAACATACCAGCTGCAACGAACCCGATACAATTTTCAATGCTGTAAACGAGCAGAGCTCTGAATCTCATCGTGAGCTTTTCAACTGTTCTCCACTTCCAACTGAGCTTTGCAGTATTCGAACTGTCTATCCTTCTACTTGGAAGTGTTTCGGAAGCCAGTGTGTTGAGTTGGTAAAATCAGTTTATTTAAGAGCAATCGCATATTCTTAACACATGCATGTCTTGTTTCACATGTCTCATCCATCCAGCAGAGTGCCAAGCTTATATACCTTGAATTATGTTCTTACTTTTCGATTCCGAGCCCGTATTCGAACATGTTTACTATGATAGTGGGCTGATGGACAGTTTCGCTCGACAATCTAGGAGATGTCATCGTCTCAGTTTCAAATTGCACAGTGCAAGTGCAAGATTTACCGTGTGTAACGCAATGATTTGCAAAACTCAGAACGAAAACGAGGACTCATTTGCAGGATAGCCCAAACACAGATTTAATTAAGCGACACCACAGTCGCTGGAGCTGTGGCGCTGAGGTCAGTTGTTAGTGGATGCGTGTTTAACCACCGCGATCGAGTTAGTTGTGGACAGTTTGTCACCTCAAGCGTCACTCAAACGCACACAACAGCAGCAACAGTACACACCAACTGTAACGATCCACATGTTTACAGCACACGGTAACACCCATACACACACAGCGCACACTACTACTGCGCCGCCGTCGCCCGCTGCTGTTGCCAGGTGGAAAAGGTTTTTAGTGGTTCCAATCGAGTGTGAAGAGGCGCGCAACGTGGGACGAGTGCGGACACCGAGATAAGCCCGTTCATATGTGAGCAAAATGATACAAGGCTAGTGTTTACAAAGAAGCAGCTGGAAGGATTCGTCTGCTCACCATCACCCTTCACAACCTCGCCTGAACAGCGCACAGTGTTGGCTGGATTAACACACAGAGTTGGTTGGCAATGTACCGTCCTTCGCCTACTGGATGCTTAAAGCGCACGGAACGTTGGTTGGTGGACAGTGTTATGTTGGTCAATAAGTCGAGCTGGTGTGTTCGAGCCTTGGCAGGTGCTACAATGGTTTGTTGCTGATTTAACTGGCTTGGACAGAGAGCGTAGATGAAGATCTACCAGTCCACAGTTTCTTTGCATCAAACTAAGCGGTTAAAGTAGAGGACCAAGGCACATATTCAGGCACCAAGTGCTTGTTAGGAGAGGAACTCAGAGAGTGAACTCCGGTTGCTCGGAACTCGCTATGCTAAATCAAGATGAGGGTTGGTCAATTACTTACATCACCTCAGAGTAGTTGGCACGAATGTCTTTCAACCAGCTGGGGCGATGCTCAGCCACAGTGATTTGCGCCACCAGCAGTTTACTGACCAGGAGTACTCAGTACTGTCTGGGTGCAAGTGGAGGCAGTACCAGGAAGAACTCGTTTGGTGGACACTTCCTGTCTCCGAACGGTATCGTCCTATCACAACACGAAGTACGCGAAGTGCATCTGATGCGTTTGCTGTCGACAGCGGAGTCTCGAACGGACCATCACTAGGTGCTTGCTAAATCATGTGCGCATTTCCATTGTGCCGTGCGGTATTTAAAAGGACCGAGGGAGTTGCAATGGTTGTCGGTCGACGAACACCGAGACAGGATGATGTAGACGTGACGCTGGTAGCATGCCAATGCGGCGTAGGCTCCGTTAGCACACTCCGTATTCCACGCGCTCCTCGTCTGCATCAGGAGTCACCAACTTTTCCACATCGGGCCGGCTAACTTCTAAAACGAGTTGCGTGGACTGCATAAGCAGTATGCACAATACTCGTAAGCGAGAACGAGAACGATTGGAAAACCGGACAAAAGAAACGCGATACTTGGAATCCACTTTCTTAGTGACCAGAATGTTGAGATAAATGGAATCTGAACAACAAAAAGCCACCAAATCAGAAATTGCAGATGACATTGAAGCACCAGAAAAACAGAGTAATAGAGGTCAGTGGTGGAATTGCGACTCACCAAAGGTGCTTATAAAGTACATAGGTACCTTCAATAACCGGATGTGTTGCATACGGGGATTCGCAATGCACTTGGATTGCTTGAGCTAGTTAAATCAATTAAACAATCTGGAACTGGATAGCGGCGCTATCTGCATGTAACTAGCAACGCAAAACCTACGAACAGCCAAAATTTGCGCTTACGGCACAATTTCATATCAATAACTTGTTATTCGTTCAAAATTACCTAAAAAGCGGCCACAAATAACACGTGCGTACTGACGTCGTCTTGCTACGCGGCGGTTTATATCTCACCTGCGTCAAGCGAGCTGATTAAAAGAAAATTAAAGAACTGGGGGTGTGAGTTGAACTGGAAAACAGTGGGTGCACGGATGGCCACGCGAGTATCATCAAGTCAAACTTCCTGCTTTTTGCCGATGACATCAAGACAATCGGCTGTCAGCAAGATCCCGATATGCCGCAACGAGACCTTGACCACGCCTTTGAATGGTTAAAGGTAAATCTACTTTCGTTTAACACGGACAAGTGCAAAACCGTGAATGTCCGCCACAACCCCACGTACGCATATAACTTTGGAGATGACATGCTGGAAACCGCCTCACAAGAGAGACAATTAACAATGAAAAATAAATTTATACGGGTTAAGAAGCGTTGCTTTACAACTCCCGTTGGATAGTTGGTGGGGATATAGAAATAATAATACTAATGCTAATAATGATAATAGTACAACTGTTGGTAGTTTAAATATGAAAATAAGGACTTATCGTTTGCTTTGCTGTAGCCCTGCAATCCGCTTTGATTCACAGCAGCCCCGGTTAACATCAAACAAATCTATGGTAAACTCCAGGTGTAGGATAGAGACGTAGCGCTAAGTGACAAAGTGTAAGTGAATGAGTGCGTCATCCAACCGTCTTTTAAATATTGTTAGTGCCGTTACAGACAACCGATTCTGGGAGAGCATTCCACGGGTGACAGACACGGATGGCAAAGAAATTCCTGCGGCACTCCAGACGGCTATACTGTTCTGCGCGTTTCCGTGGGTGGCCCCTCAGGGTTGTATTTGTGCTGAGTCGCTGTAAGGAGCGGAACCCATGATGTGGGTATTGAAGAATCAAGTATCTCATAAACAGGTCGCCTCGTAGTCTGCAATAACTGCCGATGAATAACCCCAATCGTTGCAGCCTCTCCTGGTATGAAAGATTACGAGACCTTGGGGTGATGATGCAAGATGATCTCGGCTGTTCGGCGCAGTCATTGAAGACGTTCAAAACCGCGAACCAACATGCTGGTTTGTTGCGGAGGGCGTTCAGGTGGTTCGATCCCTCCATCTTCCCCCCCAAAGGTAAAATGTATATGTGAGGCCCCATGTAGAGTACGCGATCCACGCTTGGCAACTCTGGTTAGAAGGTGAGCTGGCAGTGCTGGAGACCACCCAGCGAAGGGCAACGAAAAAGGTGAAGGGGTTGTCTTACCTGCAATACCACAAGCGACTGAGTCCTTGGAGTGTACAGCGGAAGATATCGCCGTCTACTGGCTGACCTCATCCTGGCGTTCATGATTTGGAAAACCGGTCACGATTGCCGCCATCTGAAGCATAGCCGCTACACAGAATTGAGTGGTCATACGTTGAAACTGGCCACTCAATACAATTGGCTAGAATACCGCAGGAATTATATTTTCCTTCGGGTTTGTCAACCGTGGAATGCTCTTTCAGCGCTTGTCATTCCAGCGCCCACGTTACCCATTTTTACAAGCGACTCGACGAGGCTTTACACCGCCTAAATTAGTTGATCTGATTTCCATTTATTGGGTGACGAAATGGCGCAGACAAATGTTGGGCTCACCAATCTCACGAACTCGGGGTAGACGGATATATCTTTAGTTTAATGTGGATAATATGGTGTCCACTGATTTTTTCACTTTTATTCAACATTTTGTACGCTATTCCCACAAATCATCAGTCAAGTATCGGTTGCACAACAACTGCTTAACAACGCTATGGACGGAATACAGTTTACCATGGAATCAGAGAACGAAAACAAATTTCCTTTCTTGGATGTGTTAGTAGCCAGAATAATGGACGTCGAATTGCAAACATCAGTTTACAGCAAAAGCACGCACACCGATAAGATTTTGAATTTCAACAGCAACCACCCAAGATGTCACAAAATAAGCTGTGTGCAGACGCTGTTCCATAGAATAGCAACTCACTGCAGTAAGACAAGTGAAACGAGCAGAAGAAAAACACTTATTCAAGTCATTTGAACGCAACGGATACCCACGTAGTCTCATCCGAAGGTGTTTAAACCGCAAGCCCTCAAAAACCGAACGTACGTCAGCTATGACGAAACGTATAGTTCTGCCGTACATAAGGGACGTATCTGAAATGACTTCCAGATTATTCAAACAAAACCATATCATGGTATCCCACAAGCCAACCGCCACTCTGAGGAAAACATTGTCAAAACCAAAAGGAAAGCGAGAGACACTAGAACGACGAAATTTCGTATACAGAATAAACTGCGTAAACTGTAAAAAGCACTAGGTGGGATAAACACGAAGGAAGCTGTTCACAAGGATACGTGAACACCAAAGAGTGTGCAAGAAACATTACGCAACCTCATTGGTTTCAGCACAGAAGAGGGACACAGCTTCGACTGGAACAAAGTAGAGATCATGACCGAAGGAGAAACACAAAAATGGAGGAAGTTTCTCGAAGCTTGGTTCTCGACCACGAACTCAATCAACATGCGTATCGATATTGATCCAATCTACCAACCGCTGCGACAGAGAGATCTCAAGAGGATCAACAACCGTTGTCCGAAAGAACCTAATCCTACACACAGATAATGAACGGCATGGTCAAAGTGAGCCCAGACTTCTCACCCACACTCGTTGCACAAATCCGTGTGCGATAATCCCAACCAAGTCGCAACCACAGTTCCGCAACCAATGACAATGACTCAAGCATGACTGCTGAATACAATGATTCACCAATGAGAACGAGGCGAAATTAACAGCCCCGTATGCCCATATAAGGAACGGAGTGAGTGTTGAGATTATCCGTTTTTGGGTTGGCTTTCTACCAGCTACTGCTACTTAACTGCTACCAATCCCGCACTGAAGATGCCACATCCAATGGTGGCGAACCGTTTGCAATCAAGTTGCCCAGCTCGGAGAACTCCACGAAATCTGAGCTCTACACCTTTTCTCAATTCGTTGCATCGAGCCCCCAAAGGTTCGCATTGGCCGCGCTTGGAGCTGCATCGCGTACGTCAAATGACAAGTAGCACGTGTGCACTCGTATGTGCCATACTCATGGAATGTGTTCGCGACTTGAGATCAAGTGAACGCCTTGCCACCGACTGTACTGGTGCGGTTACTAACGTAGTGGTAAAGTTAACTCCATAGGCACACCAAGTTGAGTGGAACCGTGCAGTTAGTGCAACAGCTTGCTTTGCTTCGAATGTCACAAAAAGGCACTCGTACGCGGCACTCGGCGGAGGTGAAGAATATAATACTTAAGACTTATGAAGTGGGACGAGACTGGAAGTGTCGCACACATATTGAACTTAAACTGAGTACCTGCCGCACAAACCTTAGACGTAAAGTTCCGCAGGCGCGTAGTTAGCCTTCATGGTAATGCGTTTACATTCCGCATTGTGTAGTGACATTCCACTTATTGACAAACATTCAGGTTTCTCCCCACCAGCACCTCTGTAGTTGTCGTCCCGACTCTTTGCGTTGTCTCGCAACGCTACACAGGAAGCATGCGCAAACTGCGTGTCCCAACATTTAGCCGGAATGCCTAACCTAGAAACTAGCGATACATAAAAGTGATGACACCTTTTCAAACCATATACATTTACTTCGACAAAAATATTACAACTCAACGCAATGCATAGCAGGATCGCAATTCACTCTTACATGATCGATCATATGTTGGCAGCGCTGGGGCGTAACGCAGGTATGTGCCTCGGACACATTTCGCTCCAAGATACTCACCCTCCACTCGCTCATGCATAGTACACCCTCAGAATCCCCTGAAGCATCTCAGAAGATTGCCTCCTAATGGCTTGCTTCAAAAACGCTTTTATTGTGCTCCAGGTTCACTTAACGAGATTCAGTGATGGAGAATATGGCGCCAGCCGCAAAAGACTGTCCGAACGGCACGGTTCCTCCTAGAATACGCGATCCAACTTCGTATGGCATGTCATGGCTCACATACAACCAGGACTATTTTCTTCAAGGCAGCAGCAGTACGCCAGTACGCAGTACCGACGCTTCGCTGTCTCGTAACTACCACCGGTCGCAAGTGGGCTAAGGATACTGCGTGGGTCGCGCTGCCCCTATGCAGGCTCAAACCCGCGCCGTCAGCTTAGAAGACAAGCTTGTTAACTTTGGGCTAAAGACCGGCACTATTTCTTCAAACTGCAACAACATCATGCATCATCCGTCACGCAGCTTATCAAGGTTCGCCTTACCTGGGCGTACAGCAGGGCGGATAAGCAACACGTGCAACTGCTGGAGCCTTTCTATTTCATTTCCACCTGTTTCTCTTATTTCCTGTAATGCATTTTCGCAGACCTGGTAGCATTAGCTTGTAGGAGGGTTACGCGCAACATGAGAACGGTCCCTATTCACGCACGTATTCGGATGGCATGCTGAGTCCTTGTAAACGGACAACGATATGCACACGATCGGGGGACTAGATGTCAGCGATACTTAGACGCACACGCAGCAGCCGGCTAAACGACGCACATGATTACGTGACCATGCGGTTACCAACCACCCGCAAGAGGGGACAAGAGAAGACGAAGCGAGCCTCTAGGTCTTTTACGACCCACAAAGGGGACCGCGGACGCATGCTTTCAAGCGTCCTTACTTTCTTATAAATAAATAAATAAAGCTTTTATTCTCGACAAGGCGAGGCACGCCTTTACAGGCATGATCATTTTGACAAAACAATGCGTGATCAAGGATGTGCAAAAATCCGATATGTTTGCGATAACAGTGCTTGTTTGTGCAGGGGGTATGTAAGTATGTAATTGTGTGTGTGCGTTTATGTAGCTGTGTAGGTTGCGCTCGTAAATGTGCTGTTCCATTCTTGAATGTTTGCTATCGTCAGCAGTGTGCGAGTGGAAGATTGGTGTCCGTGGGTTGGAAAGGATTATCCAGATATCCACTGGGCAATGCCTTTATTTTGTGGCGAGCCACGACCGCCACGTCACAGTGTTGTTAAGCAGACATTTGTGGTTTATTATAGGGAGAACGCTTGCTAGGCGAAAACCCACCACGTCCTGGAACACTGCCGCCGAACTATTAGCTGGAACGGGTTAAACCCGAACCACCCAGCTGGCACCACGAGGAGGTTGTTCGGCTAGCCAGCCGCTCCAAGATGCCAGTCTCCGACTGAAGCATTGATGGGTCGCAAGCTACGCACCACTAACGAATCACTCATCCCTACCGAAAAGCCACTAAGTCAATCTACGGTCTGCACCGAGCACAATGAATTTGTCGTTGTAGCCCTGGTATACGGTCACGACTATCGAGCAGGTGGTCCACGCTGAATCAAAGCAACAGTGACAGCCCGTTGAGGTGCTATGCCGCATGATGTCTCCGTTGGTCCGCCATTGCAATCAACTTCGACCGCACCGCGGAGAACCCTCCACGCCAGTCAGTCTACCCGTGAACCTGCCGTTACAGTGGCGACAGAGCTTCTGAACCATGACAGACGAGTACGTCGATTTGAAACTTATGCTGCAGCAGCAACTCAAAACTATGTCCGTGCTAACCGACAAATGTTGCAGTCCTTCCCTTCATGCAGGTCCGATTGACAGTTCTCAATCAGTGGACCATGTGGTTGGCGGCATCAATGAATTCCTGTATGACGTCAGGGCTAGAGTAACGTTCCACACCTGGTATAAGCGGTACGAGGACCTGTTAAAGGTTAAGCTGACCTATCGGGATGACGCATGGAAGGTCCGGATACTTCTGCGCAAACCGGGTACGCCCAAACGCCAACGCTATGCCGATTTCGCCTTGCCGAAGAAAGCACGCGATATTACTTTCAACGAGACGGTCCGAACCTAGTCCCAGATTTTTAGCGAGCAATCCTCCCTTCGCAATGTCCGTTATCAATGTCTGCAGCTGGTCAAGCATGGTGTCGACGACTTTATCACGTAGGCGGGCGTGGTCAACCGCGAATGCGAGCTTTTCAACGTGGTTCATTCACAGAGGAGCAATACAAATGCTTGATCTTCGTCTCTGGTCTACTGTCTGCATACGATGCTGATATACGGACGCGCCTCCCATCCAGGTTACAACAGGATACCCTTGTCATACTCCAGGACCTGACAGATGAGTGCCAAACGCTGCTGAACCTGAAACAAAACGCTGCCATGAGCTAGAAGGTCGCCGCACCTGGTATGGTCCAGGCAGTTGCAGCACCGAGGGCGCAATCGTCCGCGCGCTCCGCCCAATCCAACCTAGCGAAGTCCCCATCCTACGCGGGCCGATTCTGTGGTGCCTGGCATTTCCACCGGGATTGCAATTTCCGCCAGCATCGATGCCAACGTTGTGGCAGGGTGGGGCACCGGGATGGTTACTGCCATCCTACAACTCCCAAGAGAGTCAAAAGTAGACTGGGCCCACCCTCGATCCTAAGAAGAGGTCCCGACCCAGACACAAACCTAAACCTGGTCTAGTTGGCAGCTCCCTGAGCGTGTTGTTCACGTTCCAACTCCACGCTGCGGATCATATAAAATTCGTCGACGTCTTGATCAACGGCCAGTCCGTCCGATTGCAATTGAACACTGCGTCGGACATCACGATCATCTCCGAGAATCTCAGTCAATCCCTTGGTCATCCCCCATTCGAACCGACCTACCAACCAGCCACCAGCGCCTGCGGTGGACGCGTGTAGCTATCTGGGTAGCTGCACTGCTCCGCCTCCTTCCGAGCGCCACATTCAACGAGATCTGATACAACACGAAGGCGAAGCTCAACCTACTTGGTCTCGACTGGCTCCAAAAGCTTGGCTTGGTCAATCTACCTCTTCGGGCCATCTGCAACGCGGTGCATTCTCCGCCAGTACCAAGCAACTGAACCGACGACATCATCAGACAGTTCGCCACGGTGTTCCAGGATGGTCTTAGCCGATGTACACCCACGCGCGCCGCGTTACAGCTCGTACCTGGGGCTCAACCGGTATTCCGTTCCAAAAGGCCTGTCCTATACGCTGCCCCACCATTGGTCGATGCCGGACTCGAACGTTTGGAAGACATGGGCGTCCTGGTGTCTGTGTTCTATTCCGCCTGGGCAGCGCCGATTGTCGTGGACAAGAAGCGGAATAGATCCTTTCGCATCTGCGCCGATTTCCCCACCGGTCTCAACGCTGCGCTAGAGCTAAATTGCTACCCACTACCGATCCCAGCCGACCTCTTCACAATACTCAACGGTGGTACGAATTTTGGTAAAATCGACCTGGCAGACGCCTAGGTGCAGATCGAAGTCGCTCCTGAGTCACAATCTTTGTTGACGATCAACACACATCCTCGTCTTCTTCAGTACACCAGGCTCCCATTTGGTGTCAAAAGCGCTCCGGCCATTTTCCAAAAGAGGATGGACACCATGACCTATGGCATTTTGGGTACGGCCGCGTACCTGGACGATTTACTCATTGTTGATCGTACCCCAGAAAATCTTCGAGAGCATCTGGTTGCAGTCCTTTAGCGTGTCCAGGAGTATGGTTTCCGCTTGAAAGCCGAGTAAGGTTAATTCTTTCTTTCGCCGATCAAATACCTTGGTTCTGTTTTCGATGCCAGTGGCCATCACCCTGATGCAGAGAACATCAGAGCACTCCAGCAGATGCTGGCTCCAGCAGATGTGTCAAAACTGCGGTCTTTCCTGGATCGTATCAGCTACTATAGCACCTTATGGCCAAAGCTACACGATGTTCGAGCCCCATTCAATCGGTTGTTGCAGAAAGACATCGCATGACACTGGTCCACCGCATGCGGGAAAGCCTTCGTTCGTCTGAAATCCACGCTGACTTCTGACCTACTGCTAACCCATTATGACCCAATCTTGCCGATTTTGCTCGCTGCTGACGCTTCTGCCTACGGAATCTGAGCCGGTCTTGCCCATCGCTTCCCAACTATTTCCGAAAGAGCGGTTATGCACGCCTCACGTACCCTGAAGCCTGCTGAAAAGAACTATGGTCGGATTGAGAAGGAAGCCAGTCTATCGCGTTTGCCGTCACCAAGTTCCACAAGATGTTGTATGGTCGGCGGTTCACGCTATTGACTGAGCACAAGCTACTACTCTCAAACTTCGGTTCAAGAAGGGCATTTCCGCATACTCGGCTAGCCGACTTCAGCGTTGGGCTGCTATCCTTCTTGGTTAAGACTTCGAAAGCCGTTACTGTCGTACTTAGGATTTCGGTCAAGCCGACGGACTCACTCGCCTCATTTCCAAACATGTCACAGAAGAAGTCCCAGTGCTCGCGGCTGTTACCGTCGAGGACGACGTTCGTCATCAATTCTCGAACGCTATACTAAGTCTCCCTATTACTACCGTCGACATAGGTCGCGCAACTGTTCAAGTCCCTGTCGTGCACAGAGCCGTCACTTACCTGCAGACGCCTTTTCTGGCGAACTGAAACAACCGTACCAAGTCCACAACTCCTTTTCCGTGGCCGAATCCTGCCTCATGACTGCAGATCGAGTTGTCGTTCCTCCGTTCCTCCGGCAAGCTGTACTACGCGAGCTCCATTCTGCTCACCCCAGTATGAACAGAATGAAGGCAATCGTCCGCAGTTATACGTACTGGCCTGGCATTGACATCGACATTTGATTCACCGTTGTTCAAGATGTTAACAAGCATCTAGGCTGCCAGCACACCAACCACCAGTTCTGTGGCAACCGCCAGAAAAACCGCGATCTCGAGTGCATATCGGCTTAGCTGGTCCGATCGATGGCAGCTACTATCTGGTCGTGGTCGGCGCCGATTCCAACTGGCCTGAATTGGTCACCGCATACCCACCAACCGCATTCACCACGTTGGGTTGTCTACAACGAACCCACGGTCAATATGGCTTTCTCGACGTTTTGGTGTCAGACATTGGCTCTCAGTTTACGTCTTCTGTGTTCGAAGACTTTTGTTGCCGGCATTGTATCCAACGCCTACGCTGACTGCCTTATCATCCCCAGTCCAATGGTCAAGCGAAGAGATTTGTCAACACCTTCAAGAGGGCACTCTCGAAATCTCGTGAGGAGGGGACCGTGGATGAATGCCTTAAAGCGTTCCTGCTCTCTTACCGGTCCACACCAAATCCAGCCGCTCCAGGATGCCAGTCTCCGGCTGAAGCATTGATGGGTCGCAAGCTATGCATAACTAACAAAGCACTCATCCCAACCGAAAAGCACAATGTACTCGTCGTTGGAGCCCCGGTATACGGTCGCGAAGATCGCGCAGGTGGTCCGCGCTGGATCAAAGCAACAGTGGCAGCCTGTCGAGGGGATATGTTGCATGACGTCTCCGTTGGTCCACCATTGTAATCAACTTCGACCGCGCCACAGAGAACCCTCCACATCATTCTGGCTTCCTGTGCACTTGCTGCTGCACATCTTGTTTGATACCTTCGGAATGGCTACACAACGCGAGACCACGGGTGAAGCCGTCCAGCCGCCGCTACGTCTGGAGAACCCGCCTTCCCGACGAACGATTAGAATCCGAAGATCACAGAAATCCCTCCAGGTTAATCCTTGTCCGAAACTGTACAAAATATCTTCAAGGCGAGATGTTGCGGGAACGTCAAATATCCCCGCAAAAATGCGCTACAAACGCCAGTGCGTGGGCTGTGCTACGCATAGTTTAATTCCTCCCCTCAAAGTAGCAGGAGTGGCTGGAGCCACCGAGTCAAAGTGGAAAATGTTTTTTCATAAATCACCGGGACCACGTGGTGATTCATTCACCTACAAAATGAAACATTGTTCCAACTGATTCGGACTTTGTGGATCGTAAAAGAGCTCCCAGAGGTCCGTTTCTTCTTCACTTGTCTCCTCTCTCGGTGGTTGAGTACTGCGTGGTCACGTGCTCGTGTGCGCAGCTCTAGTCTTGTATTCCGCATTCGTCTGTCTCGCGCGTCTAACTTCTCCGGTCGTGTGTGTCGTTATCCGTTTCCGAGGCCTCAGCGTGTCACCCGAATAGGAGCGTGAATAGGAACCGTGTTCAGGTTGCGCGTAACTCTCGTCTAAGCTAACGCGACCAGGACTGTACAAACCCGTTACATACATACCCTAACGAACTGCGCATATCGGATCTGTAGTGAGGACACTATTGAGAAAAAACTGCGGTGGATCAAACAAGTGCTTCTTGAGAATGGGTCTCCTGAACGCTTCATTGACACTCATATGAAGCATAATATTACCAAAGCACAGACGCAAACGGTCAAACAGAAATGACTGTTTTGGACTCTTCCTTTCAAGGTCGACAACGCAGCAGAAAGCTATAAACGCGGGCTGATACAAAGCTGAAGAAAGAGTTAACGGAGCTGATCCAAATGTGATTTATACGATCCAACCTCTGTTTGTTCCGAGATGCAAAGACCAAATGCCTGATGGTCTCCAGTTACTGATAATTTATCGGTTTACATATCCCTTTGTGTCTAGGCACATTGGACCAACGACCAGAGAGTTAGTTAAGAGAATCAAAGAACATCACCCGAATTAGCTCACCAACCCGGCAAACCGAACCAGCTCCAGTTCAATAACAAACCGTCTGATGGACACCGGCCATCAAGTTGACAAACAAACCAGCTTTGACATCGTGTAAAAATACCACCATACATGACCCACAGAATAAGGAATCTTCTACTTGCTATCGCGGAGGCGGTATGTATAAGACTGGAATCCAAACTTATGCATCCAAAAGAAGACGACTGAAGCGCTACAATTGCCTTGGACAACCACAAACAAAAGGGGATCACATCCCAACCCTTCTATGACATCCTTGACCTAACCAGCTGGCCAATGTCGGTAAACCACTTTGGACCTTCTAAGCAATTAATTTGCTGTACAGTAATCTAACCTATTCCAAGTTAAATACTATTATTGTAACGACCTGATGACGAATTAATCGAAAACAATTGTTTGTCGTAAGTTTACCGTTCCTTTTCCTCTTTGTTCCAATTATCTCCTTATAACCAGCGATCATGCCTTGCCGGTTTTAGAAAGAAGCAATAATGCGTAGTCAAACAGCATGGCGCAACGCATCATGTAGGAACACTACTATAAACTGTGAATTACGATCGGGTCGATTTTAGCTGGCAGCTCCGTCTAGCTCTGGCCTAGTATGCCAATAAGGATGCATCCGTAGGATGACAATAAAAGTTTAGTGTTACTCCGACGAGTGTGACTGCACGATGCGCTGCGATTCGTGTTTGTCGGGTGATTGAATTCTGCTTCGACCATAGATCCTTAAGCCCACCGGGAAACATTTATCTTCAACTCTCAGAACAGAAGAGCTCCCGTTTATCGCTTGAGGCGCGTATACTCTGGTGGCTGGGGTATAAAAGTTGTTAGTCGTAGCGGATGGACGTTCAGACTTTTACTGTCTTGCGCGCAACTTATGGTCTTGAATCAGCTTCACTTTCTGCTATTGTGTTGCTAAGTCCCATCGCTTATTCCCACCAGCAAAGCACGCAAACATGTTTGTATGCGTGCGTTGAGCACACTCACCCGACCTGGCGAACAGCAGCCCGGGAGCTCGCACGGTCACAAGGAGGACTCAACAGTTTGCTCCCTAATCACCAGGACCCTTATGCAAACAAAGTAGCCAAGTTCGTACCCCAAAGTGACAGGGACTGTTCTAACCCCAAATGTTCGCTCCGATCTATTTTACCCTGTACACGAGGTCATAAATCAATTTTGGCTGCCCACATTATGCCAGTGAGAGGGGAGAGATAACGGACATGTTGGAAGAAGTTCGTTCCTAGCTGGAGGGCAGGGTGGAGGTGAGGGTCATATGAAGCTGCTGACCGCCACCTCGTGTAATGCTTACACGAGCAGCTGCGCGTATTAGATGCGGTTGGCAAGGAAATGACGATAAAATTCAGATAACAGCACAACGAACAATGTGTCAAACGTGAATTTTATGTTGGGAGATGGGTTGAAGGGAGCAAAATTATGTTTCTGACTTGCACACTTCCGGAACCACACAGCCGACGAGCCTGAGTGTCGGGCCAAAAGACGCACCGAGATTGCCACTCGATGGCTTGTTACCGAAGTTCCTGACCGGCCCGGCGATTACCGATCTCTATTGCTACTAGCGAGTAGTATCAGGTAAGTTTGCTTTCTCTGCGCCACTATATTTAGTTGCTTCTCTTGTTCAAGAAGAGCAAGTGAGCATGCAAAAGTTTCCGACAGGTACGATTATGTAGATACCGATGACATGCTGAAGGCATACATTGTTGCACAAAAGAAAATGGATGAACTTGCCGGCACATGTTGGACAAACACATGAACTGCAGAGGCTCCATTAACAGCGTGGTAAACAGCTAGAAATACTCCATCTGAATGTGGAATTTTGGAGTACCCACCGTGTGTTTGGGTTATGGCACGGAATCTCTATTTATGGACTTCTGTTCACGTCGAGAGAGTGCCGTGCTCGTGTACTGCAAAACTCAGCACTGCTTTTTTAATCACCGTACCAACGAGTGCTTCTGGATCTCAGGGGCAAAGTGATCGAAACCTCAGCCTCCAACCGCAACATTCCGGGTTCCGAACACAGCTCCGATATGATGAGGTAGCACGAGGACGAAATTAATTGTTGAGTGCAATATCGAGAGCGAACAACACTGAACTCACTGGGTAATTGCTCTTGCCCCTGTTTTGCATGGACGGATGTATACTTCAAGAAGACAAAAGCGGCGAAGACTAAGGAAGCTAGTACCTTCCAACGATTCTGCCTATCATCCAGAGGCGCAGCATGGAGGGGGCCGTCCGCTTCGGGTGGGGTGTGACGGGGAGCGGTATTTGTATACCGTTGCTTTTTTATACTGAATATAAAGGACAACATTTCTAGATAGGCTGAGGGTTGAATATTTTACTCTTACTCTGTGTGACCAACAGCAGATTCGTGCTGTGTGCAAATGTTTTCCCCCACGACCACTTTAGTTATCCCAATGTAGTCACTATCACCATATCTGCGTCAGTGTCCTAAACGATTATCCAATTCATCTAAAACTAATGTGCGCTTTACCTTGAGCCAATTATGAGGGTTTACGGATTTACAACTGACAAGGAGGGGGCGAAAATTTTACCACCGCCCCGGGCAGCAGAAGTAGTTGCAGCGCCACTGCCATCGTCATAGCTAAGGGCCTCCGATTAAGACTATAAAGTTTCAGCTAACATTGATTTCTGTTGGGAAGAAAAACTCTAAACGAACAACCGAGGCGCCAATCGCCGTTACGGAGCCAAGGTGTGGCAGGCGAGCCAAACTCGTCCGCATTGATTGGGGCGAACAGATTTTTGATGTGTTGGGGAGTTTCCGCTTCACTTGCGTCGGCCAGTATGTCCAGAGGTAATTGCGCTGTTGGTACTTGTTGTTGCAGTTGTCTGCCAGTCACTGCCCTTAGCAGTTGATTAGCATTTCTCACCCAAATTGCCGTCCCCACCTAGATACCGCAGATCACGTTATCACGTTCGTATAACATTTGCTACAAAATTGTCAGACCCCAGTTACTTGGGGAAGCAGAGCGAGTTTCGCAGAATCCGATGGCGACTGACTCCAGAGATCCGTCGCATTAAAAATGCATGGTGGACAGAGGTGTCACAGAGAACTAGCGCACAAGCCAAGAAGCGTGGCGCAAGAGTGGATCGCTCTACAATTAGAGATCGAACGCGAGTAAAGATCAAAATGCGAATCTATGTGGAATCGACGGCAAGTCGGACTATGAACTTGAACCGTTTGATTTGTGTTCATTAATGTCAATTATCATCTCCAATTTTGTGCTGTTAGTGGTTTCCTACAAGCTATTTATTGCGCCATACTCTCATACAATAGAATCAGAATCAGTACCCGAATCCGAATCCTTTGGTCCGGCTGTTGCGGGCGTTCTCATTTCGTAGCGGGTTGAACTGGTTGGGGACGGCAGAGCAGATTCAGACAGGTTATCCGTTCACTCAGCAGGTAATCCACAAAAGAAGGTGAAGCAGATGGAATGCTACGACGAACTCTGCTAACAAAAGGAACAGCTTGACTACTTGTAGGCGGAGTATGGTCCGAGGATGCAACCACTGAGGACGCTGATCGATGCTACTTCCGGCGCGGAATGCACGCAGACTGCAGACATAATGCAGATCTGGCGAAACCACTTTGGCTGTCTCTTGAAAAACCGTTCCGAGATTGACTGGTGTATTTTTAACGGCCTGAAACAGCACGATGTGAAGGTGAGTTTGGTGGACACGCCGACACTGGATGGGAGGCAGGGAGCATTCGCTCAGCTGCGAAACGGCAAATGTGTCGGTGCTGACGGGAGCCCACTTGAAGTATTGAAACACGGCAATCCTGTGTCGGTGACCGTGCTACACCACTTAGTGCAACGTGTATGGATTGAGAAGGAGGTGTCTTCTGAGCTGAAGGATGCCCTTGTGCTACCACTGTACAAGGGAAAATGGAGCAAGCAATGTTGCACTATTTACCAATCAATAAATCAATAATCAATATCAATATCAATAATCAAAGGGATGATATATTCCACCTCAGCCAAACATCTTACCGCACTCGGGATGACATCACTTGATATTTCTGACCTGTGTGTTTCTACTCTTCGTCTGACTCTGAAGGTCTACAACACCTACATGCGTGGTGCATCATCACGCTTTACATAACATGCACCCAATGCCACACGGCGACAATTGACACGGTTCCGACCACTGTTTGAAGTTTTATTTCAATCAGTGTTTCCTATTCTGCCGGGACATTCGTCCTCTCTTGGCATATTGCTGTACAGCTCATCCCTCGAGCCATGCATGCAAATGTCAAAAATAAATGTTAATGGCATCAACTTGCTGAGTTGCGTGGGATAGGTGCTTGCCAGAATCCTGCTCAACCGCCTCGTCAATCAGGTTGTGGGACCGAACGTGGCGGAAGAGCAGTGTGGATTCCGTTCGGGTCGCAGCACCATAGATATGGTGGTTGCGGCTCGTCAGTTGAAGGAGAAGTGCAGTGAAGGACACCAGTCGTTGTGCTCACTTTTCGTTGATTTCAACAAGGCATTTGATACGGTGAAGCGCGATGCATTGTGGCTGATGTTGGGCAAGTTTTGTTATTCGAGTAAGTTTGTAAGTTCAATAGCATATCTGCACAGTGGTATGCGGGCGAGGATGCAGCTGAATTGAGAGACCTCAGATGACTGCAGTTAGCTTTGGTCTGAAGCATGGCTGTGATTTAGCTACTGCCAGGTTTGATATTTATCTTCGTGCAATGATGTCATGTGCTTCTGATACGGTTTGTGCTTGCGGTGTTCGTGTGAAGCACCATATTGATGGTGGGTTGTTGAACATCCGTCGTCTCGGTGTGAGAACCATTGTCTGTGAGATAAATATCCGTATGTTGCTGTTTGCTGACAACTGTGCGTTGTTTACACACAGCGCGGATGAGTTGCAGCACATGACTAGTGTTCTGGTTTCGACAGCGGCCAAATTCGGGCTCACCATCAACACAAGTAAAACTGTCTGTCTCTTTCAGCCTTCACCGGAGGTACAAGCTACAATGGTGCCGCGAATCAGCATTGGTGCTGAAGTATTGGAAACCATCTCCCGCTTCTTCTAGCTTGGGAGTGTGATGTCGACTGACCACCAACTACACTGTGAGCTTCGTATCCGAGTAGCGAAGGCAGCGGCGGCATTCGGTAAGCTAGAATACCGTTGGCACGAAGCTGATGGTGTACAAATCTATGGTCCTGTCCGTTCTTCTATACGGCAGTGAAACGTGGACGATGTACCTTCGGGATTGCGATATCTCGAGCGGTTCCATCAAAAGTGTCAGCGGCGGCTTATGAGGAATGGTTATTGCGACAGAGTTGCAGACACGGTACTGCACCGAAGCGGAATGTATGCAGTGAACTGTATACTTTTGGTGAGACACTTGAGGTGGCTCGGTCATGTGTGGAGTATCGATTCGACGCGGATACAGAATCAGCTGTAATATGGTCAGTTGAGTGTGGAGAAGCGGCATGCGGGGAAACCGAAGCTTCGTTACCAGGATATGATCAATGTGAGCCTGTCACGTTCTAACCGCGATTGCAGGTCATGGGAATCGAAAGCGGTTGATCGGCGTGCATGGCGCGATCTGATCACGAAGGCGTTACCGAGGTGCATGAGAAAGCCCTTGTGCATGAAAAGTGGAAGCGGCGATTGCGGGAGCTACAGTCGCCAAAGGGTTGTACTCCATCGACATCGAGCGCATGGTGCTGTAGCACATGCGGTCGCGGGTGCCTGAGTCAGGCAGGCCTAGTGAGTCACTAGCGAGGCCACTCGGGACCAACATCGAAAATACGACGGGTCCTGCTGAGAACGTAAACAAACCCGGCGCAGCGTTGGTAGTTACGCTGCATCCGGTCTATTAACCCCGTGCTTGCGTGCTGAGTTTCTTTATTTTAGGTGTTGGGTTTACTATCTTTTCTTAATGCATAGTTGTTTTATACCTCATTCTAACGTCTAACTGAATAATCTGTTAACATGCACACGTCGCTTACACTAATTGTGGTTAACTTCGATAATATTTTCGCGTTTGTAACATTATTGAAAATATATGAATTCTTGAACTTAGCGCGGATTTGTTGGTAGCCAATTTTGTTACGTATTCTAATTTAGCGAAGAGTTTTGTCGACAAATCCATGTGCTTTATTCGATCTATATTAGTTATTATTATCGTTTCAAGGGCTTGGCAGTTGTTTGATATCCGCGGTGTGGCTGTGCTTGATGTGCTTGTTGACAAGTTGCCTACCTGTCTATTACCCACTACCTCATCCATAATGGCACTAGTTGTCATTGATAGCGGGGACGGGTGCACGGACCTTTTGACTGTGCTAAGCTCGAACAGTGGTTCCATGCACTCATTTTGGAGCGGACTACGGTCTAGCCACCGTCTTGCGTGCGCTTGATTCCCCAACTACAGCATGCTTGTATTTGCCTGTGAAGGAGTGTGGGTTAGCACCTTTGATGGAATGTGACTTCCATGCACATGCCTCCCGGTCTTACTCCTTCGGGTTTACACTTGATATGGAGTGTGTGATTGGAGCTGTGGGTGGTGCCGCACAAGCCCCCCATGGTCTTTCTGTAGGCGGAAGCGTCCAGTGACCGTTCTGTGGAAGGCACCTTGAAACTCGAATCCGAAACCGGATGTCGCCAACCACACACACACGGCCCATTTGGGATAGTGGATGCGATAATCTCTTGTCAGAACTTGTTGGCCAACATGAAAGACCCGTTTGCGAGCACCGTTTCGAATGCTGAAGTGTCGTTCCATCTGGAAGTTGCGGGACAGTACTTGTTCCTTCCTGAGTCTGAGGGCATCATGCGGCACACGGATTTTCCTTTGAAACGGAATTCCAGCCGGGGAATGGTCGTACGGTATCTGCGGATTTGAAGCTGCGCGATGACTCAGGAGAAAGTTGTGTGTGTGTGGCTATGGTGTTTACAGTCAAGCGATTTGACAAAATAGTAGATGGTGAAATATTCACGCTGTTCACGAACCACGAACGCTTGGTCGCAATTTTTGGATCAAAGAATGTATTCCAGTCTGCGCAGCTAGTCCTCTCGGTTTTCATCCCCACTGGCTCAGTTGTTGTGGAGTTTTCCGAGCTGGGCAAGTTGATTGCAATCAACTTGCAGCAATCAACTTGAGCAAGCCTCCTGAGCTACCAATATTCCAAATCATTTCGAATCCCCAGTGGCGCGTACTAAGCAGACCGCTCGCAGGTCTACGGTAGGTCCTTACCGCCCGTAAACAGCTAGCAAGCGCAAATAGCTAGGCGGCGCGCAAAAGTGCACCCGCTACAGGCGGAGTCAAGAAACCCCATCGGTACAGGCCGGGTACTGTTGCCCTCCAGGAAATCCAACGTTACTAGAAGAGCAAACAGCTCATCAACCACAAGCTTCCATGCTAGTGTTTTGCCAGTGAGATCGCCCAAGGCATTAAGACTGACCTCCGGTTCCAAAGCTTAGTTGTATCCGCTCTGCAGGAGGCCAGCGAGGCATACTTGATCGGTCAGTTCGATGATACCAACCTGCGCGCCATCCACGCCAAACGCGTCACTGTTACGCCAAAGACATTCAACTCGCTCACCGGATTCGTGGTGAGCGGTTCTAAGAGAGTTACAACACCGCAGCTTCAAAAATTCCACCAACGGAGGGAAGCACTATCAGTCGTCAAAAATTGGCTACTGTTCTCAGATTGAGTCATCATTCCTGTCATCCTTCAAGCGAGAGTTCTACAACAATTTCTTACTGGCCACTCAGGAATGAATCGCATGAAATCACTAGTACGAAGCTATGTGTATTGGCCGCATATGGATTCCTAGATCGAGTATTTAACGAAGAATTGCCCCCAATGTGCAAGTATCTCTGAATAACCAAGGGAGACGGAATTGCCATCCTGGTCAATATCAACGGAAACATGGTCTATGGCTCACATCGACTGCGTGTCCAATTGATGGTCATCATTTTCGCATCGTTGTCTATGCCCACAGTAAATGGTCTGTGGTGATTCCAATTGTGAAAACTACAGCAGAAGCCGCTGCCTGCTCTTCGACAGGTATTTTCTCGATTCGGCGTTCCTCATACGTTGCTTTCGGACAATGGCACTCAGTTCACCTCCTCTGAATTTGTTGACTTTTATCACAGAAACGCGATCGTCCATTTAACGTCTCCACCTTTCCACCCACAATCAAGCGGGTAAGCAAAAGGATTTGTGGATACACTTAAAAGAGCCTTGCTAAAATTGAAGAGAGAAGATATCTTGGCGGAGAATCTTGACACATCCATTCTGATGTATCACTCAACTTCAAATCGGCAGACATCGAACACATTATCCCCAGCTAAAACTACGTTTCAAAGGAAAATCCGCCTGCCGCATAATGTCCTCAGACGAAGGAAGGAAAGTCAATTCAACATTCGACACGGTGCTCGAAAGCGAGTCTTTCATGTTGGCCAACAATTTCTGACAAGAGATAATCGCACTCACTATCCCAAATGGGCTATGGGCCGTGTGCTTTACAAACGTGGTAACGAGATCTACGGTATCCAGGTTGGGACGGCAATTTGGGTGAGACATGCCAATCAGCTGCTAGAGGGACTGGTGGGCAACCGAAACAACAAGTACCAGCAGCGCAATTACCTCTGGATATACTGGCCGACGGAGGTATGGTGAAACATTCCCAACACGCCCCAAAACATAAATTTCTTTCTGTTATTCAATCAAATTTAAGTAGATGGAAATTGGGTATTGCCCACCCGAAAACACTGCACAACCACGACGCGTTTCGATGTAATTTTTCATCTCATCAGGTGGAGACAGCAGGATTTGAACCCAGGACCATTGGAATAGCAGCCAACACTACTACCCCTTTGGCTACCGGGTCACGATGGGCAATGCTTTTTGTCACAACGGTAGATGACTAATTGGAGGGTCAAGTTTGGATTACACGTTGTGTGATTGGATTGCGACACGCAACCTCAATTTAATAGACTGTGATTCACATTGAAATGAACCGTAGTCACTGCGATCGCTGGGACCGTATTCAAAGTAGATGGAAATTGGGTATTGCCCACCCGAAAACACTGCACAACCACGACGCGTTTCGATGTAATTTTTCATCTCATCAGGTGGAGACAGCAGGATTTGAACCCAGGACCATTGGAATAGCAGCCAACACTACTACCCCTTTGGCTACCGGGTCACGATGGGCAATGCTTTTTGTCACAACGGTAGATGACTAATTGGAGGGTCAAGTTTGGATTACACGTTGTGTGATTGGATTGCGACACGCAACCTCAATTTAATAGACTGTGATTCACATTGAAATGAACCGTAGTCACTGCGATCGCTGGGACCGTATTCAAAGTAGATGGAAATTGGGTATTGCCCACCCGAAAACACTGCACAACCACGACGCGTTTCGATGTAATTTTTCATCTCATCAGGTGGAGACAGCAGGATTTGAACCCAGGACCATTGGAATAGCAGCCAACACTACTACCCCTTTGGCTACCGGGTCACGATGGGCAATGCTTTTTGTCACAACGGTAGATGACTAATTGGAGGGTCAAGTTTGGATTACACGTTGTGTGATTGGATTGCGACACGCAACCTCAATTTAATAGACTGTGATTCACATTGAAATGAACCGTAGTCACTGCGATCGCTGGGACCGTATTCAAAGTAGATGGAAATTGGGTATTGCCCACCCGAAAACACTGCACAACCACGACGCGTTTCGATGTAATTTTTCATCTCATCAGGTGGAGACAGCAGGATTTGAACCCAGGACCATTGGAATAGCAGCCAACACTACTACCACTTTGGCTACCGGGTCACGATGGGCAATGCTTTTTGTCACAACGGTAGATGACTAATTGGAGGGTCAAGTTTGGATTACACGTTGTGTGATTGGATTGCGACACGCAACCTCAATTTAATAGACTGTGATTCACATTGAAATGAACCGTAGTCACTGCGATCGCTGGGACCGTATTCAAAGTAGATGGAAATTGGGTATTGCCCACCCGAAAACACTGCACAACCACGACGCGTTTCGATGTAATTTTTCATCTCATCAGGTGGAGACAGCAGGATTTGAACCCAGGACCATTGGAATAGCAGCCAACACTACTACCCCTTTGGCTACCGGGTCACGATGGGCAATGCTTTTTGTCACAACGGTAGATGACTAATTGGAGGGTCAAGTTTGGATTACACGTTGTGTGATTGGATTGCGACACGCAACCTCAATTTAATAGACTGTGATTCACATTGAAATGAACCGTAGTCACTGCGATCGCTGGGACCGTATTCAAAGTAGATGGAAATTGGGTATTGCCCACCCGAAAACACTGCACAACCACGACGCGTTTCGATGTAATTTTTCATCTCATCAGGTGGAGACAGCAGGATTTGAACCCAGGACCATTGGAATAGCAGCCAACACTACTACCCCTTTGGCTACCGGGTCACGATGGGCAATGCTTTTTGTCACAACGGTAGATGACTAATTGGAGGGTCAAGTTTGGATTACACGTTGTGTGATTGGATTGCGACACGCAACCTCAATTTAATAGACTGTGATTCACATTGAAATGAACCGTAGTCACTGCGATCGCTGGGACCGTATTCAAAGTAGATGGAAATTGGGTATTGCCCACCCGAAAACACTGCACAACCACGACGCGTTTCGATGTAATTTTTCATCTCATCAGGTGGAGACAGCAGGATTTGAACCCAGGACCATTGGAATAGCAGCCAACACTACTACCCCTTTGGCTACCGGGTCACGATGGGCAATGCTTTTTGTCACAACGGTAGATGACTAATTGGAGGGTCAAGTTTGGATTACACGTTGTGTGATTGGATTGCGACACGCAACCTCAATTTAATAGACTGTGATTCACATTGAAATGAACCGTAGTCACTGCGATCGCTGGGACCGTATTCAAAGTAGATGGAAATTGGGTATTGCCCACCCGAAAACACTGCACAACCACGACGCGTTTCGATGTAATTTTTCATCTCATCAGGTGGAGACAGCAGGATTTGAACCCAGGACCATTGGAATAGCAGCCAACACTACTACCCCTTTGGCTACCGGGTCACGATGGGCAATGCTTTTTGTCACAACGGTAGATGACTAATTGGAGGGTCAAGTTTGGATTACACGTTGTGTGATTGGATTGCGACACGCAACCTCAATTTAATAGACTGTGATTCACATTGAAATGAACCGTAGTCACTGCGATCGCTGGGACCGTATTCAAAGTAGATGGAAATTGGGTATTGCCCACCCGAAAACACTGCACAACCACGACGCGTTTCGATGTAATTTTTCATCTCATCAGGTGGAGACAGCAGGATTTGAACCCAGGACCATTGGAATAGCAGCCAACACTACTACCCCTTTGGCTACCGGGTCACGATGGGCAATGCTTTTTGTCACAACGGTAGATGACTAATTGGAGGGTCAAGTTTGGATTACACGTTGTGTGATTGGATTGCGACACGCAACCTCAATTTAATAGACTGTGATTCACATTGAAATGAACCGTAGTCACTGCGATCGCTGGGACCGTATTCAAAGTAGATGGAAATTGGGTATTGCCCACCCGAAAACACTGCACAACCACGACGCGTTTCGATGTAATTTTTCATCTCATCAGGTGGAGACAGCAGGATTTGAACCCAGGACCATTGGAATAGCAGCCAACACTACTACCCCTTTGGCTACCGGGTCACGATGGGCAATGCTTTTTGTCACAACGGTAGATGACTAATTGGAGGGTCAAGTTTGGATTACACGTTGTGTGATTGGATTGCGACACGCAACCTCAATTTAATAGACTGTGATTCACATTGAAATGAACCGTAGTCACTGCGATCGCTGGGACCGTATTCAAAGTAGATGGAAATTGGGTATTGCCCACCCGAAAACACTGCACAACCACGACGCGTTTCGATGTAATTTTTCATCTCATCAGGTGGAGACAGCAGGATTTGAACCCAGGACCATTGGAATAGCAGCCAACACTACTACCCCTTTGGCTACCGGGTCACGATGGGCAATGCTTTTTGTCACAACGGTAGATGACTAATTGGAGGGTCAAGTTTGGATTACACGTTGTGTGATTGGATTGCGACACGCAACCTCAATTTAATAGACTGTGATTCACATTGAAATGAACCGTAGTCACTGCGATCGCTGGGACCGTATTCAAAGTAGATGGAAATTGGGTATTGCCCACCCGAAAACACTGCACAACCACGACGCGTTTCGATGTAATTTTTCATCTCATCAGGTGGAGACAGCAGGATTTGAACCCAGGACCATTGGAATAGCAGCCAACACTACTACCCCTTTGGCTACCGGGTCACGATGGGCAATGCTTTTTGTCACAACGGTAGATGACTAATTGGAGGGTCAAGTTTGGATTACACGTTGTGTGATTGGATTGCGACACGCAACCTCAATTTAATAGACTGTGATTCACATTGAAATGAACCGTAGTCACTGCGATCGCTGGGACCGTATTCAAAGTAGATGGAAATTGGGTATTGCCCACCCGAAAACACTGCACAACCACGACGCGTTTCGATGTAATTTTTCATCTCATCAGGTGGAGACAGCAGGATTTGAACCCAGGACCATTGGAATAGCAGCCAACACTACTACCCCTTTGGCTACCGGGTCACGATGGGCAATGCTTTTTGTCACAACGGTAGATGACTAATTGGAGGGTCAAGTTTGGATTACACGTTGTGTGATTGGATTGCGACACGCAACCTCAATTTAATAGACTGTGATTCACATTGAAATGAACCGTAGTCACTGCGATCGCTGGGACCGTATTCAAAGTAGATGGAAATTGGGTATTGCCCACCCGAAAACACTGCACAACCACGACGCGTTTCGATGTAATTTTTCATCTCATCAGGTGGAGACAGCAGGATTTGAACCCAGGACCATTGGAATAGCAGCCAACACTACTACCCCTTTGGCTACCGGGTCACGATGGGCAATGCTTTTTGTCACAACGGTAGATGACTAATTGGAGGGTCAAGTTTGGATTACACGTTGTGTGATTGGATTGCGACACGCAACCTCAATTTAATAGACTGTGATTCACATTGAAATGAACCGTAGTCACTGCGATCGCTGGGACCGTATTCAAAGTAGATGGAAATTGGGTATTGCCCACCCGAAAACACTGCACAACCACGACGCGTTTCGATGTAATTTTTCATCTCATCAGGTGGAGACAGCAGGATTTGAACCCAGGACCATTGGAATAGCAGCCAACACTACTACCCCTTTGGCTACCGGGTCACGATGGGCAATGCTTTTTGTCACAACGGTAGATGACTAATTGGAGGGTCAAGTTTGGATTACACGTTGTGTGATTGGATTGCGACACGCAACCTCAATTTAATAGACTGTGATTCACATTGAAATGAACCGTAGTCACTGCGATCGCTGGGACCGTATTCAAAGTAGATGGAAATTGGGTATTGCCCACCCGAAAACACTGCACAACCACGACGCGTTTCGATGTAATTTTTCATCTCATCAGGTGGAGACAGCAGGATTTGAACCCAGGACCATTGGAATAGCAGCCAACACTACTACCCCTTTGGCTACCGGGTCACGATGGGCAATGCTTTTTGTCACAACGGTAGATGACTAATTGGAGGGTCAAGTTTGGATTACACGTTGTGTGATTGGATTGCGACACGCAACCTCAATTTAATAGACTGTGATTCACATTGAAATGAACCGTAGTCACTGCGATCGCTGGGACCGTATTCAAAGTAGATGGAAATTGGGTATTGCCCACCCGAAAACACTGCACAACCACGACGCGTTTCGATGTAATTTTTCATCTCATCAGGTGGAGACAGCAGGATTTGAACCCAGGACCATTGGAATAGCAGCCAACACTACTACCCCTTTGGCTACCGGGTCACGATGGGCAATGCTTTTTGTCACAACGGTAGATGACTAATTGGAGGGTCAAGTTTGGATTACACGTTGTGTGATTGGATTGCGACACGCAACCTCAATTTAATAGACTGTGATTCACATTGAAATGAACCGTAGTCACTGCGATCGCTGGGACCGTATTCAAAGTAGATGGAAATTGGGTATTGCCCACCCGAAAACACTGCACAACCACGACGCGTTTCGATGTAATTTTTCATCTCATCAGGTGGAGACAGCAGGATTTGAACCCAGGACCATTGGAATAGCAGCCAACACTACTACCCCTTTGGCTACCGGGTCACGATGGGCAATGCTTTTTGTCACAACGGTAGATGACTAATTGGAGGGTCAAGTTTGGATTACACGTTGTGTGATTGGATTGCGACACGCAACCTCAATTTAATAGACTGTGATTCACATTGAAATGAACCGTAGTCACTGCGATCGCTGGGACCGTATTCAAAGTAGATGGAAATTGGGTATTGCCCACCCGAAAACACTGCACAACCACGACGCGTTTCGATGTAATTTTTCATCTCATCAGGTGGAGACAGCAGGATTTGAACCCAGGACCATTGGAATAGCAGCCAACACTACTACCCCTTTGGCTACCGGGTCACGATGGGCAATGCTTTTTGTCACAACGGTAGATGACTAATTGGAGGGTCAAGTTTGGATTACACGTTGTGTGATTGGATTGCGACACGCAACCTCAATTTAATAGACTGTGATTCACATTGAAATGAACCGTAGTCACTGCGATCGCTGGGACCGTATTCAAAGTAGATGGAAATTGGGTATTGCCCACCCGAAAACACTGCACAACCACGACGCGTTTCGATGTAATTTTTCATCTCATCAGGTGGAGACAGCAGGATTTGAACCCAGGACCATTGGAATAGCAGCCAACACTACTACCCCTTTGGCTACCGGGTCACGATGGGCAATGCTTTTTGTCACAACGGTAGATGACTAATTGGAGGGTCAAGTTTGGATTACACGTTGTGTGATTGGATTGCGACACGCAACCTCAATTTAATAGACTGTGATTCACATTGAAATGAACCGTAGTCACTGCGATCGCTGGGACCGTATTCAAAGTAGATGGAAATTG
Organism: Dicrocoelium dendriticum; assembly: GCA_944474145.2. NCBI lineage: Eukaryota > Metazoa > Platyhelminthes > Trematoda > Plagiorchiida > Dicrocoeliidae > Dicrocoelium > Dicrocoelium dendriticum. The sequence continues at coordinate 48,065,660 of OX104070.1, read as the reverse complement.
GGTATTGCCCACCCGAAAACACTGCACAACCACGACGCGTTTCGATGTAATTTTTCATCTCATCAGGTGGAGACAGCAGGATTTGAACCCAGGACCATTGGAATAGCAGCCAACACTACTACCCCTTTGGCTACCGGGTCACGATGGGCAATGCTTTTTGTCACAACGGTAGATGACTAATTGGAGGGTCAAGTTTGGATTACACGTTGTGTGATTGGATTGCGACACGCAACCTCAATTTAATAGACTGTGATTCACATTGAAATGAACCGTAGTCACTGCGATCGCTGGGACGGTATTCAAAGTAGATGGAAATTGGGTATTGCCCACCCGAAAACACTGCACAACCACGACGCGTTTCGATGTAATTTTTCATCTCATCAGGTGGAGACAGCAGGATTTGAACCCAGGACCATTGGAATAGCAGCCAACACTACTACCCCTTTGGCTACCGGGTCACGATGGGCAATGCTTTTTGTCACAACGGTAGATGACTAATTGGAGGGTCAAGTTTGGATTACACGTTGTGACAAAAAGCATTGCCCATCGTGACCCGGTAGCCAAAGGGGTAGTAGTGTTGGCTGCTATTCCAATGGTCCTGGGTTCAAATCCTGCTGTCTCCACCTGATGAGATGAAAAATTACATCGAAACGCGTCGTGGTTGTGCAGTGTTTTCGGGTGGGCAATACCCAATTTCCATCTACTTTGAATACGGTCCCAGCGATCGCAGTGACTACGGTTCATTTCAATGTGAATCACAGTCTATTAAATTGAGGTTGCGTGTCGCAATCCAATCACACAACGTGTAATCCAAACTTGACCCTCCAATTAGTCATCTACCGTTGTGACAAAAAGCATTGCCCATCGTGACCCGGTAGCCAAAGGGGTAGTAGTGTTGGCTGCTATTCCAATGGTCCTGGGTTCAAATCCTGCTGTCTCCACCTGATGAGATGAAAAATTACATCGAAACGCGTCGTGGTTGTGCAGTGTTTTCGGGTGGGCAATACCCAATTTCCATCTACTTTGAATACGGTCCCAGCGATCGCAGTGACTACGGTTCATTTCAATGTGAATCACAGTCTATTAAATTGAGGTTGCGTGTCGCAATCCAATCACACAACGTGTAATCCAAACTTGACCCTCCAATCAATCAAATTTTATTTCAAATAGATTTAATCAGCCTGCCGAGTGATTCCACCGCAAAAGTTTTGTTCTCCCGTCACATTCATTGGCTTGATTGTGTAGCAGAATTCAACACTTCTAACTCAGTTCGTGTAGTACTTTATTTTAGTTGTTTTTATGGAATGCTGAGAATTAGAAACGTGCCAACGTGCCACCCCATCCCTCTTAGCCTCCCCCATAACCACGATCTCATTACTTAGCCTTATATAATTTTGCATAATAATTTTTTTGGGTGCACAGCAGCCGGCTGGTAGCTTACCGGAACGATGCCCATCCGTTACCAGTAGCTCAGCCAGCTTTCACCAGTTGTTTCTTTTCTCCCCTTTTTTCTTTGTATTGCGGCACAGTAGCTGAGGTGTTTCCCATCTCTAGCCAACGTGTATGATGATGATGATGCCAACGCTATAAGTTAAGAACTCAGGGTGACGCCGTTTGCCTGTTGAAGTGCTTAATAACAGATTTACAACACATGGGACAACGCAGCTTTGGCGTAGCAACTGCTTTTGCCACCAGGTGCGGACGTAAGATTTTCGCCTTCCTTCTGGCAATTGTAAATCCTGGAACCCCTCACAATTATAAAGAGTTCTCCATTATTTTGTTCTCCATAACAACAATCAAATATCAAATTTTAGAGTGCTGCTGTAAGTGGTGGTCTTTGTATCGTTACAATGCCCGTGTACAAAAGTTACAAGCACACTTTTCGTGCTTTACTTGCGGCAAAATTATCGACAACCGGCAAATTCCTTTCCATTAGCAAGTTCCCTCTCTATAGAGAGAATTGCTAAGTCTGTGACCTTTGTCTACTTCATTGCTGATCGAGGGTAGATTTTCCAAGCTTGAGTTCTGAGACGGAGCGCTCACGGTTGGCAATTCTATTATCCTGGTTAGTAAAGATAGGCAGCAAGACCATAATACCCGGCACAAATTCCCCAAGGTGGTGTTTTTTATAAATTTTACCAGTTCAAAAGGTTCATTAATTTTGTCCATTCCTGAAACTCTCAAATACTTCTGCTTTTTGCAAAGAACTGCTCTATTTTTATATCTCCCACAACTTCGCTAAAGCGGACAATTCTCGCAAACCGATTTGTAGATGTAAGGAAGGGATATTTGATTGGTTACTTCAGCCATTCTCAACGGGAGCCATATGGCCACCCTGGGGGCCAAAGGGAATTCCCGGGGGGCCATGCCATGAGAAAATATTTAGGGGGACGCGAGGGGTCATAGGGAGCCATGCTGTGAAAAGTGGGTTGTGAAACACAAATAACAAAATCTATTAACAAAATTTCTGTTAGTCGCTCTCTGCGCACTAATCTCCGCTGGTAACTACCCATCAGTGGAATGAATTAAGCGCGCGAAAGTGGCTGTTTACGAGGGTGTGAATGTAAGACCGGGCAAATTAAGTCGGGCTCGCCTTGAACATACCATCACTTAGAGTGCGCAAATAACAACCGATTCGTCCTCAGGACTTTGATGCCAATACATAGTGAACCAACTGAGCTTTATTCAGGACACTGATGCATCTACAATGCAAGCTGCAGAACCTAGAGAACTCTCGTCAGAACACTGCTGCAGTTACCGCACAAAGCCAAACTGACCTTGCGTTTTCCTCAGGGCACTAACACTGTGTGACAATTCATGGGCCGGTCAGTGCAGTTGCGATAGGTTACACGTTTTTCCTCTCCATTCGCAGGTTGCGTGTACGGCTGGCGCTAGGTCACGTTAACCTGGAACGTTACGAAATCCAGTGGCTACTCTGCGCGCGTGAGTTACTACCACTGAAGAACGTTCGTTCGTTCCGACTGAGTCGAAACAACTAGGACGCATTGTAACGCTGTTAACGTTCAGTTAAACTGAAGCTACGAATTAGCGGGCAGTTTTGTCAACTTACATCCGGTTACTAGTGAGGATATTTAACATAATGTGTACGTAAGGATAATTCTCATAATATACTAGTGGAATGCCTTGCGAGCGCGCATTGGACGCCATGTTTGGCGATAGCCGATGTACGTTATCAGTTTCGTTGTTGACTGTCCCGTGCCGGTTTCCTGAAGTAACCGGCATCTTCTTCCGTATTTGTCTTTTTCTACTCTTCAGTTTACCAGTGGTCCGTTTTTGCTGCAACCTTCACGTAATGAATATGCGTCCAGTGAGCACTGTCATGTTTAAGTTCGGTTGATGTTCTTTTTTCATTGGCTGTCGTCAATAAGTTATGTTCAGCTATTTTAGCTATCCACGGTATTTTCAAAGTCATCCTCAGAAACCATCATTGGGTCGCCTCTAACAGTGTTTCTACATGTTTGCATTTCAACATTGTAGCCACCAACATATGTGACAGGTCTGCTTACCACATGTATTATCATATAACCTCACAGGCAAGCAAGAGTAAATTTAGTGTCACTCATAATTCTTACAAACTGCGTGTTTTGCCTTGTCGAAAGCTGTTGTTTAATGCTCAGTATATAACGATGTAAGAAAACTAAAACAAAGCAGTGTATGTATATTACATATTAACAATTTACAATGATATATTTCAGAAATGATCACCTCAGCAGTACTCCGTGGAATACCTGTCATTTGGATTCATCGCATCAACTCAAAACCCCGCTCTACCTATGTGTTTACTGTGCCAAAACACAGTTTCAAATGACCAAGTAAACTAAAATAACATTTGGAAAGTGTTCATAAGGATGAAAACGGAAAGCCTGTGGATATTTTCAGAAGGCTGCTAGATAGTTTCAAAAACTGACCAACTTTAAAGACAATGGCTTCTGACAAGGCAAACATGGCGAATGGACTCCCGGCGTCTTAAAAACAGCAGGTTGATTGCCAAAAATTGCAGTCCACATAATGTTGGAGAAAATATTATCTTTACTTCAATATAAATAACACTGTTTGACCTAATGAATTTGAACCCACAAGAAGCAGTTCAAGTCATTCCGCTCAGCAATTCGGCTGCATCTAGGCAAATTCGTGAAATGGATCAAAACATAGAAAGTACCTTAGTTACTTGACTACAGTCCAGAAAATTTTCCTTACAAGTAGATGAATCTGCTTTACCTGATAACGACGCCCTTCTGTTGGCAAATGTCAGACTCTTCAATGATAGAGAATTAGCGGAAGAGAAGCTGCTTGCCAGCAGAATTAAAACTCATATAAAGGGCCAATCTACATTTGGGGTAGCCAATAGCTATCTGATTGAAAAAGCCATTCCAATACAGACCATAATGCAACAGATGGTAGTGTCGCAATGGTCGGAAAATATAAAAGACTTATTGCCCATCTAAAAAACCTTCTCTTTTCTGTTCATACAATTCACTGTGTACCCTATAGTAAGCACGTAGTGTCTAAGAACTTGGGAGAGCGTTTAAACAATACACTGCCAACTGTTGTAATAGTAGTCAATAATACCAAATCGCACCCATTTCAAGATCGTCTTTTCCAGCAGTCGTGTGAGAAGAACCATGAAGCCTTCCAGCTTCTACTGTTGCACACAGAAGGTAGATGGCTCTCCAAGTTCAACTGTCTTCGGCGTTTTTTGCACTCTGTGACACCATCATCACATCCCCTTTTGGAACTGATTATGAAAGAAAACTGCCAACAGACAAGCCATATGTGATTTTTTGAAAAAACTTAACTAAAACTGCAAGACAAGTTGAGTAATCTCATCTCGAGCAAATAAGCCATTATCGCTTTTCTTAAAAAGCTGGAACTGGGATGTTGGGAAGTTTCACAATTCCCAATTCTGGCTATAGGCACGGAGAAGCTGAACGATGATGCTTTGATTGTTTATACCAGTCATTTAAGGTAACCGAAAAGAAATGAAAGGCTGTTTTTATGAAGTGATTAACATGGAAACCCCGATTTGGATTTCAGATTCATTTAATGTAGAGCTCTGCGATGTTAGAGAAAAAATCCAGGAATGTCCCAGAACTTCAAAGTTACACACTCCATCATCATCATCATCATCGTACACGTTAGCTAGAGGTGGGGAACACCTCAGCTAATGTGCCGCAATACAAAAGAGGAGAAAAAAGATGCAACTGGTGCAAGCTGGCTGAGCTACCGGTAACGGATGGGCATCGTTCCGGTAAGCTACCAGCCGGCTGCTGTGCACCAAAAAAAGTTACTATGCAAAATTATGTAAGACTAACTAATGAGATCGTGGTTGGAAGGGGAGGCTAAGAGAGATGGGGTGGGACAAAGAAACTCACAGCACGAACGCCACTGAGGTCGGCTCCTAGCCATATCAGCAAGTGTGTCCAACCAAACGTGTTCATCCTCTTTTGGACCCCAACTAGGGAGCCGAGACGCTCCAACCGAGGCCAACTCCGAAGTGAGGGCCTTCATTCCTCTCGACCAAGTCATCGCTTGGCCACCCCTCCTCTTCTTCCATCCACACCCTCGGCGCGCAATCAACACACGTCGCGGGAGTCGGTGGGCTGGCATGAGTAACACGTGGCCGAGCAATCGGAGCCTGGTGCGTGAAATAACGGTGCTGAGCGGTTCATTTCCTTTTCCTGTGCCATACACAAGACGTCGAACACGCTCATTGCTCACGCGGTGTTCCCACCAGATGTGAGATAAATTACGAAGGCACCAGTGGTCGAACGTAACTAGCCTCTTTAGGTCCGCTGCTTTAAGCGGCCAGGTTTCACAACCGTGCAGTAGGGTTGGACGTACCGATGCATTGTACACTCTATCCTTCAGGGCGAGAGTCATGTCGCGCCGGCGCCATAAATGGCGAAGGTTAGCAAAAGCACCTCGAGCTTTTGCTATACGATTCGTGATTTCATCTTCAATCCCACGGGCGCTGATACAACTTCCCAGGTAGTTGAATTGTTGAACGACTTCTAGCTGATCGCCACTCAAGTGGAGGGCGTATACTATCTGAAATCCAGTGGATAGAAGGTTGAGCGGATCCCGCTAACTAAGAGAGGTGCAGAAAAGTCAATATAAGAAAACAGTGATTGCTCACGGTGTTCCTGACCCCACAGATTCTTCTTCCGACGATGCTCAGATGCACGAATGCGAGCAATGGCACTACATCCGGGAGGCTCTTTCTCTCTAAAATGTCGTGGCCACCTCGTTGACAAGGATCCCCATATCACCAAACTATAAGGAGTGCGGTCCCAGACTGTTAAAACTTGTATTGCAATCAGAACTAACGACACAAGCCCTTCCAGAGGACTGGACCAAAATCCGTAGCAAATTGCCAACAGAAATTCGTCTGAAAGCAGCGGGAACACCTGCACCTTCTAATGACAATTCAGTAGAGGCACAACTCTCAATGAAAACGCCAATTGCAGGACCCGACTCGGGGACGGTTTCAACAGTAGCCATAATATCTGGAGGGACACAGCAGAGCACGAGCAAACACCGGGATCCGGGGTATCTGATACTTGAATACATACCAAATTCGTCTCGAGAGTCTGCAACCCATCAAAAAAACGATTAGTCGCCGACCCTTTATTGGTCGGCGTAAACTCACTTGCTTCATCCATCCCATCTAACACTTTTGGTCTCCGAGAAGCTCTCATGCATGTACACAAATGCCCAAGGTCTACTCAGCAAATTAGCTGAATTAAGACTTCGACACGCGTCAGCAGCTTGGAACCTCATCGCTATCACCGAAATGTGGTTGCGCTGTGAGATAACGGATGCTGAATTCGCGCTAACAGGCATGTCCGTGGTTCGGAGGGATCGAGCCAGCAAAGGTGGTGAGGTAGCCCTCTACTTTCGTAACAACCTGCAATGCGAACCCATAAATGATTTGGAAACTGACGTATCTGACGCCATTTGGTGTAATTTCCGGCTGAGAGAGAACGAGCTTGGCCTATCGGTTGTTGTTTAACGCCCACCATCTTCTACTCCTGAGATGGACTGCAACTTGATGGATGCGTTGAGGCAGTTGAAAAACAGGTAGTACAGTCACATTCTAGTCACCGGCGACTTCAACTTACATGCTCTAGAATCACAGGCGACACCAGGAGAGCAATTCAAAGCAGACCTGCAAGATCTGGTTTCAGACTTTCCGCTTTATGGCCACGTCACTACGTCCACCAGGTTCAGGGGAACTAACAGGACATCCATATTGGACCGAATATTCACTAATGAAGAACGGATTTTCGAGTGATAACCGATACTCCTCTGGGCCGCAGCGACAATGCGACGCTAGTGTTTCATTACATGTGCTACGCGGATTATCCTAAATAGCATGCCGAGGAATATCATGTCGTAACCAACCAGGACGACCTGTCCGACCGTATTGATGCAACAAGCTGGTCGTTCTTAGCCGAATTAACCCCTGAAGTGGCCTGTGGAGAATTCGTCAACATATTTAACAAGCTTGTGATAAGCACATCTGAAACCAAACTCTACCGGCTTAAAAGAATGAAGTCTTTCGTAAGGAGCAGGACACGTAAATGTATGTCCTTAAGGGACTTGGCATGGCGCACCTGCATAGCCTCCCCGAATGACCATACACAATACAAGGGAATCACTGTGTCAAACACTTCCGGGAGGATAGACTGAAGAACCAACAATGTCTAGTAAAAAAGTTCCGCTCCAATCCCAAACTGCTATACAGACAAGTAAACAACTTGCGCCGTGTTAAGCACGGTATTCCTGATCTGCACACCGCATGCGGATTAGTCCAAACCTCACAAGAGGCGACAAACTTTCTTACAGAACAATTTGGCCGTACCTTCCAAAGCGTGCAATCATCATACATCCTGCCTAAGCAGATAACGCCGCCATCAGGGCTTAATCACATCTCGTTCACCACCGCAGCTGTACTGAAGAGGCTGATGTCTCTTCGCGAATTCAGCTCTCCGGGTGCGGACGGCATTCGCCCGAAGGCGTTGAACGTTGCTGCCATGAGTTTGGCGGCGCCACTAGCAATTTTCTTTCAACGATCTATGAACGAGATGCACGTCCCCACGATGTGGAAGCACAGGATCATCACGCTAATCTACAAAAGTGACAACCGTGCTGAACCAGCAAATTATCGCACGATAAAACTACTTCTGTGATCTCCAAGGTTATATTGTCCATTGTAGCTGAGGCTTTGATGGGGTACCTGGAGAACAAAATTCTCGTTCCGGAGCAGCACGGATTTCGCCAAAATCGGGCCTGTACCGCTACTCGGTTGATTGCTCGTGCAAGCTTGACGGAATCTGTGGACGCTGGTGTAGGAGTCGACGCGGCCTACCTGGATTTCTCAAAGGCATTCGACCATCTAGACCATCGCATTCTCCTCCACAAACTCCAGAAATATGGAATCGGCGATCCTGTTCTGGGCTGGATAGGAGACATTCTCGTTCAATATCACCTGAATGTGAAGATTCGAAGTAACCAATCGGAATCCATCGAAGTGCAGTGCGGCGTACCTGAAGGCTCGGTACATGGACCCCGCCTGTTCCTGGTTTGCATAAATGTTCTCGCCAGCTTGATATCTTCTGTTTGCTATTTGCTGATGATCTAAAGGTATGTCGTACTATAGCTGTAGTGGAGGATCACACAGTGTTACAGGAGGACCTGGACAAAGCGTACACGTTGTCCATCGAGACCATGCTGCATTTCAACGTCACCAAGTGCGAAGTTCTCAGCATACGGCACAAGACTATGCACAAGTACCGCCTGGGACCACAAATTCTACAGCGGACTTCTCACGAGTGCGATCTTGGCGTGATAGTTCAAGTTGATCTCGGTTGTTTGAGGCAGACTGAAAAGGCAGCTGAGAAAGCAAACCAGTACCTCGGCCTTCTTCGCAGAGCTTTCGGTAGTTTGACCCTTCAATGTTACCAAAAATGCTTAGTGCGTACGTGAGTCCGCACGCGGAATACGCTATTCAAGCTTGGCAACCCTGGCTCAAGCACCATCTCACCGCGCTCGATACTGCACAACGTAGGGCAACGAAGAGCCTCAGAGGTTTGACCAGTCTCCTCTACCCACTCAGGCTGAAGACTCTCAAAATCTACAGTGCACGTTATTGGCGTCTAAGGGGCGATCTTATAATGGTGTACTTGATTGATCCTGAAAAACCCCAACCACCCATGCTATTACCTTCTGATACTCAGTCAAAGCACCCCGCTAAGGGGTCATCAGTTTAAGCTGGTCACGCAGTACAGCCGCCTGGAATATCGACGAAACTATATCTCCCTTCGAGAGTCACAGCCTTGGAACGCCCTCTCGGAACATGTAATTAATGCACCCACCCTATCCCTTTTCAAAAAACGCCTTGACGATACTCTGTCACATTTACGCCACGTGCTATAGCCCATGACCACCAGATGCTGGCAATAATGCACAACAGACAGTGGACAGTGCCATAAGCCTACTCGAGAATGAGACACTCCAAACCCCTTGCACAAAATTTGAAAAACGCTACTACTATAGAAACTGGATTTCTGTATCCCGTTGATCCGAGATAGTTGCACACAAGTAAGCGTTGTCCTTGCTATTTTTATGTTTTTTTCTCGCTTATTACGTGATCAATAACCACTCCCCTTATTGCTTTGTGTGCGTACCTTCTCATTACAAACTCCCTTTACACGGCAGTGCAGTTACATTTGTAATCGTCCATACTGACGACTCCATTATCCCTTGATCTATCTTTCCTCACTCTAACCACCCTACGGGACATGTCAAACACCTGAAGTTTTACCCGTTCTAAATCATTGTTCAAATACACCAGTCAATCCCCGAACGGTTTTTCAAGAGACAGTGAAAGTTATTTCGCTAAATCTGCGTTATGTCTGCAGTCTGCGTGCATTCAGTGCCGGAATAGCATCGATCATCCTCTTCATTGGTTGCAACCTCGGTCCATTCACCGCCTACAATCAGTCAAAGCATTCCGCTTTTTGGCGGAGTTCAGCGTAGCATTCCATCCGCTTCGTCTTCTCCGTCTACCATGCATTTTTATTGCGACTGAGCGCTCGGGTCAGTCGTCTTCGAAATCTGTCAAACTTTCTCTTCTTCCCATTGTCACTGGAGTCTGCTACATATGCGGCAAATTATGCTTTCTTCTCCGACACCATTGCGCCAATCGTTGCATTGTTGTCATCATATCAGGCCGCTTACAGTTTGTGCACCCGGTGGTCTCCTCGACAGCAGCTGTCCTCTGGTTGCGAAGGTGGTGCCACAGGTCACCCAGTGTGCCTTTGCATTACACATCACATTGGCGTACAGCCATCGCCTTCTCCAGCTCGATCGGATTCTCCACAGTACGGAGGGAGAGAATGCTTAATTTACGCCGTTTCACGGCAGGAGTGCAATACATAGATTTACGAAAATGTATGTACAGTTTGGTCCGCACCAACTTATGCTCAGTGCCACACTCAGCTCCACGCAGTACACGTGTCATGCGCAGTTCACGCATATCACGCTGACGTACGATGACATAGTCCAGCAGATGAGCGTGGCCACTCCGTGGGTGCGTCCAAGTTGCTATATCACTCGCACTCAATGCAAACCGAGTGTTTGTGATCGCCAGGCCATGAGTGTCGTGGGTAGTACACAGTAAGAGCAGCCGGCCACAGATTGCATCCGACGAAAAATGGCCGTGCGGACCGATAACTTCTGTCCACACCGATGCACCACGCCCAACTCGAGCACTGAAATCATCCAGCAGTAATAGTCGGTCGCTCCAAGACACACACCGTATCATGGAGGATAACTGAGTGTAGAATTGATCACGCGTGCCATCGGGATAACACATGGTCGGACCGTGCGTTCTTATAAAAGTGGCAAACTCATCTTTTCTGAGTCGTAGGCGAACAGTCATCAGTCGCGCGCTGATGCCTGTTGGTTCACCTACCAGCTGGTCATGGAGGTGATCGGATATTGCAAAGCTGACCTCACGTTCACGTGGTGCAGAGGTGGCGTTTCCCACCCAGTAGAACCTACAGCCAGCACCAGCTTCATGCAACTTACCTTGCTCGGCGAGCCAGATTTCACTGAGCACCGCAATATCGATGTTGGACCGCGCCAATTCCATCGCGACCAGTGCAGTGCGTCGCTCGGGGCGCTGACTCGAGTTCCGTTCCAGTAGTGTGCGCACGTTCCAGCCCCCGATGTTGAGTGATTTGGGCGCAGGTATAGGATTGCATTGGTGGGTAATCGCACGCGAGGTGGCGGTTGTGCTTCGGAGGTTGGCTTGAGTGACTCTGCCCGTAGCCTTTGGCTCAATAGCCTAACCCACAAGGCAGTGGGGAGCAGATCCAGCTCAGGAATGTAGTTGGAGAGGAAGAATGGGATCTGCTTGAGATCCGTCGCACGCAGCTTTTGAGGTACTAGAACTGCTTATATATGTTTTGCGACTGTAGTAAAATACGCATCTGCGATCACGGCCAGACGCAGGAGGGTTTTGGCGGGTTTGCATTAATTTGACGAGGGGCTGCCTGGCTTGAGGCGGGCAGTAGCAAAGGATTAAACACCCGGAGGTGCGCACCGTCAGAGACAATGCGTGGCCCTCGTGCTCTAAGCCAATCGAGCGGTTAGCTTATAACCCGTAGCCCCGTTGTCTCCCGTGGCTAGGTTTTACGGGAAGAGGGCCATCGATCAGTTTCTAACCTCAGAAGAGGATGGACTAGGATACTGGCAGGGCGCCCACACCTGACAGGAGAACGACTCGGGTCCTGTGCCAAAGCCTTCGATTAAATGTACACCTGAAGGCAGCGGGTCTATCACATGTTCATTTCACTGACACATGGGGAAGGGTGTCCTGGATCTTAGCAAGGGAAGGGCGTAACCCAACTCCCACTAAGCGGTCGTCACGATGAGGCTTCCAGGAAACAAGCCCATGGCACAACAGTAGCAGCAGTGGGTAGACCATCTGTCAGCATCTAACCACCATCAGCCACAGCGCACGATAGGCTCTCCCGCCGTTCGCTTGATAATGTAGACATTTCTTCACACACATGAGTCACCTGCATAACCAGACAGACCGTGGCTTGTTGTAACCAATCACAACAGTCCTCCACAGCTAGATTGAGTATCCACTTTGATAGCGTTCTACGCTGCGCTTCTCACGAACTGATCGCTATAGCTGTATAGGTTGCTCAGTGTAGTCTTCATTTAGTAATGCTTTTGGTGCTATTCCCATTGGTGTATTCGATGCTCAGTTTATTTGTTCCTCTTCTGGACTCACAGACTGTCGTCGCACTTGGTCCAAATGACGCTAAAGTATTCGCCCGTCTGCAACTTGCGCTTCCACCGCACTATCTGTTGTCGATCTCGTAATCCCTCGGATCAGAGTTTTAACCGTTGGCCTCAGGTTAACATAACTATATCGCCTGCCTCAACCACAAGATGCTTCGTTTTCATGTCGTAGCGTGGCTTCATTTAAGGCTGGCGTTTACCGACCGTTCGATGCAGATTGGGTTTAATCAGATCCAACCGAGTGCGCAGACGTCATCCCTTCAGGAGTTCACACGGTGAATAATCCGCGGTGGTGTGTGGCGTAGTGCGATATTGTAATATAAATTTGTGCAGGCGGGTTTGGAAAGTCCCGGACTGTTGTTTAGCCCCACCCTGTTTGATTGTCGCAACTGCTCTCTCTGCATGACCATTGGACGAAGGGTAATATGGTGCCGAGAAAACATGTTAGATTCCATTTTGACGTAGGAATTGTCCGACCTCATCGCTGGTAAATATCGGGCCGTTATCTGAAACAACCGCACATGGTGCACCATGTGTAGCGAATATATTCCTTAATATGTGCACAGTGGTTGACCTAGTCATGGGTGTGGCTGCTCGAGCTTCGATCCATTTGGAATGTGCGTCCACTACAACCAGAACCATGGAGCCATCGATGGGTCCACAGAAATCAATGTTGATTCTGTCCCACGGGCGCGAGGGCCATTGCCATGGAGACAGTGGCACAAGTTGTGGGGATGATTTATTTTCTTGACAGGCAGTACACAAGTGCACGAGTTGTTTTATCTCTTGATCGACTCGCGGATACCAAATGTAGTTACGTGCTAGTGCCTTCACCTTTGATTTTCCTTGGTGACCCATATGAAGTTCTCGAAGGATTGTTTGGTGATGCGTTTAGGGGCGAAGACTAGAGATCCCCAAAATACGCAACCGTTCTCAAGGCTTATTTCATCTCTTCTAGATTGAAACGCTCTTAGACCTTCATCTATTCTGTCCGGCCAACCAGTTAGGATATAATCACGCAGCTTCGACAGTTCCGGGCCACTTCTTGTTTCCGTTTTTATTGCCGTTGCTGTCATCGTCGAACCATCCAACCAATATATTACTTGTTCAAATTCTCTCAAAGCTGGCTTGTGGCTCAGAGCCTCCAGTATTGGAAGTCGGCTGAGAGCATCGGCACAATGATTCCCCTTCGCTTGTAGATGTCTCAGTTTATACTGATAGCCAGCGAGTAGTGGAACCCAGCGAAAACTCCGGGGCAAGACCATCTAGGGTATCGCTTTTGATTCACCCAGAATTCCCGGTAATGGCTTGTGGTCTGTGTGTATTTCAACTCTCTGCCCGCATAGGAATTGGTAAAAGCGCACAACCCAAAAACGGCCACCAATGTGTCTTCGCCACTTTGGGCGTAATTACGTTCGGTCTGTCATAGGGTCCGAGAGGCACATGCAAACTGGTTTGATGATTCCGTTCGCGTCAGGTTGTAACAAGGCGGCTCCGACGCTGTATGGTGATGAATCACCTGCCAGCGTCATATGCTTTTCGGGGTCAAAATGGGCCAACACCGGTGGACTAGCCAATGCACATTTACCTTGAAGAAAAGCCAATTCCTCCGTCTCAGAATACACCCACTGAATGCCTTTGCGTAGTATACGATGCAACGAGTGTAACACTGGTTGATTGCCGAACAAACGTTGAGTAAATAAATAAATAAAAGTTTAATCCTCGGCTAAGCAAGGCACGCCTGCACAGGCATGCTCATGGTAAGAGTGCAACAAGCGATCAAGTAATCTACAATAGGATTGCTCAAGTTCAAGTGGGACTGGAACAGTAGAGGAAATCCATGTGAATGTACCTTCCGTGGCGCGTCATTTATCCAGGTTATTGTTCGTCCGTGATAACTGGAATCCAGAAGAGTCAGATCAGCGCGCGCGGATCACACCACGGTCAACCAATTAATAACCCCGCGAACTGCATTGGCAGTCCCCGCCGCACTGATCACGTGAAATAAGAAACAGGAATACGAAAATAATAATAGCGTCAAGAAGCAAAGTAACAGATTTAATAATCCACTAAGGCGAATAAGCTAGGATGTGAAGAGGACTGTTACTAATTGAAGGACAAGAGCGTCAAGTCGGTGTTCGAACTCTTTCACCGTTGGTGCCAATACCACGTTCTCGGGCAGTGCATTCCAGGAATACATCACTCGGCATGATAAAGGAAAGTCCGCTCGGACTCCATCCGAGCGAGGTTTGTGTAGTGTCACGGAGAAAGCTTACAGCCAGCGATCAAGCCGAGAGCAGGGGCGTAGAAGCGGATCGATCTACAATTAGCGAACGAACTCGAGTACAGATCAAAATGCGAATCGATGTGGAATCAGCGGCAAGTTGAGTCATGAATTTGAGCCAATTGAGTTGTGTTAATTAACATCAATTAGCATCGCAAGTATTGTTGTTTTAGTAGTTGTTCACAACCTATTTATTGCGCCATGCTCTCATACAACACGTCTCTCTGTCTACCTAGTTCTGGCTTTTTTGTATTCCGTCGATTGGCTGGGCTCGTGGCTGAGAAGTCAGACAGTCGCCGTCTCAAGGGGCAGTTATCAGCAGTACAACAGTCGTCAGTGGCAGAGAAGCAGTGAGAAAGCAGAAGCGTTACAACATGTAGCTTCATCGAGTGAACTCGATAGATGGAAACCGAGTCAGTTGGAAAAGCCCAGATAAATCGAGTCCGGTTTCACCGGTAAGTATGCGATAGGTCAAAACCAGGTGGCCTCGATGGTTACGATAATGCATTGAGAACATTCCCAGCCCAAGTAGTCTTTCTAGGTAAGAAAGGTTCCGTAGTCCAGGAAACCGTTTTGGTTCCAACTCTCAACACTCTCTCCACCGACATCCTTTCCCTGACTAAGCAAGGTGGACAATCCTGGATACAGTATTCCAAGTGTGGCCTGACAGAGGCTGAGAATAACGTAACAAACCTAGAGGCCGTGATGGTCCCGAATGCCCGGCGGATCATCCACAACATTCTGAAACCGCTGCACGTAGCTTTCCTCCAGTTCTCACTGGATTTAAGTTTGAAGACAACGTGACCCCTAGGTCCACCAGTTGGGAAACATGGTGTAGTTCATTACCGCGTTTGGGGGCCATTTGGCCCTACTTGTAAGATGGAACACTTTGCATAATTTATGGGCAACTGCCGCAGACCAGCCCAGTCCCAAAGATTATCGAGGGTCCATTGCAGAGTCCGGGGTCCATCGAGGTTGGACACTGTGTACCAAAACTTAAGGTCATCTGCAAACATGAGAGATGGTACCCCCAGCAGTTCGGGCAGCTCATATACATACAGAGAAAATAAGAATGGGACAAGCACCAAACCCTGAGGGACCCCACTGAGGACTGACTGACGGAAAGACAGACTAGACCCCATACGAACACCCATCTCTCCCTTCCAGAAACGTGGTGATCCATTGTAGTGCACGTCCTGATATTCCATAGGACCGAAGCTCCAAGGAGGGGCGAGAATGTGCTACAGTGTCGAACGTTATAAAGAAGTCAATAAACACTACATCTACTGCATGACCCCGATCCAAAGCATTCGACCAACATTCGCATGCAACTAGCAAATTAGTCATGCAGGAGTGACCCTTGCGAAAGCCGTGTTGAAGTGGACTGAGCAGACCAAACTCCCGCAGGTGGTTTTCAAACACATCCCTGACTAACTTCTCCAATAACTTGACCAGTGCATTTATCAAACTTACCGATATATAGTTGTCAGGGAGATGCTTGTTGCCATTTTACATGTCGGGCAGAAGATAGCATCCTTCCAGTCTTTGGGAAAGGCGCAGCTGCGAAGTGACAACTAAAACAAACGAGTCACTAAGCCACACAGCTCACTTGCGAGTTCGTACAAACGCTTGGGGTGAATATCATCCATCCCAGCGGATTTAGCAGGATTTAGCCCCTGAGGAAGACGGAGAACTTGTGCCTCCGAAATTGAGAGGTCCGTTAAACAGGCGTCCTGTGGGACTCTAATCGCTAAGTTAACATGCGGCAACCGCTCACCCCGAACAAAAGTCTCGGCGTACTGCGCACTGAGTAATGGAACAACAATGGAACAATGGTTTATTACGGGTTAAAAATATTGCTTAACAAGTCCCGTTGGATGGAAATTTTTGAAACAAATGAATAGCACGGTAAAATGTAAAGCGTTTTGGTGGACTCATCATAGACTTATGTAGAATGGTGGAGATGTTCGCGCATTAAACGTATAAATCCATAAATCCATTGGTTGCGAGTTTGGTAAGACACCGTTTGATTGCGTTTTGTAGTCCCTGGCTAACAAGTCATAAAATGAAATGTAAATGGGATAATGCATCGTCAACTCGTTTTTTAAATATCGCCAGATTGGGAGCAGAGACGACATAATTAGGGAGGGCGTTCCAAGGCTGGCACACGCGGAGGGAAAAGAAATTTCTACAGCATTCAAGCCGTCTATACTGAATTGTCAGTTTCAGAGGGTGACCTCTTAGATTAGTGTTGTGGTTAGATTCCAGCAGCGGACGGCAAATGTGATTTGGGTTCTTCAGAATCTGGTAAACCATTATGATCTCCCCGCAAAAGCCGATATCGACTGCTGTACATTCTTAGCGATTTCAGTCTAAGCTGATAGGGCAGATGAAAGACGCCCCTGACGTTCTTGATTACCTTTCATTGAGGAGTCTCGAGAGCAACAAGATGCCGTTTCTGCCACGGCTGCCAGGCCTGAATAGCATATTCCACGTGCGGTCGCACGTAGGCGTTAAGCATTTGGGGAAAGATCGAAGGTTCAAACCGACCGAAGGCTCTGCGAAGAATGGCGAAGTGTTGATTGCCGATTCCCGTCGCCTTCTCTGATTGTTTGGAACACCCGAGATCTTCCTGTACCAATACACCCAGGTTACGCTCCTGAGAGACCTTCGCCAAGGTGTGGTCTCCAAGCTTGTAAGCGCTCACCGGCTGGTGCTGCAGATGTATCACTTTGCACTTAGCTATGTTCAACTGAAACATGTTCCTCTTTGACCATTCGTAAATGCAATCTTGGTCATATTGGAGCAGATCGTGGTCTGGCTTGTTACTAATCGCCCACCATAGCTTGACGTCATCGGCGAAAAGCAGGAAATTTGAGGAGATAACTCTTGCCAGGTCGTTGATAAACATCAGGAATAAGCGCGGTCTCAGCACGGAGCCTTGTGGGATACCACATTCCACCTCAATTGGGTTAGAGAGTGATCCCCTAACACGTACTTAAAGCTTCCGTTGGTGAAGGAAGCTGCCAATCCAACCAAGTACAGGATCTCCGATTCCTTAGCTCTGTAGTCGTTGAAGTAGGATGCAGTGATCAAGGCGGTCGAAAGCTATGGAGAAGTCCAGATAGATGACGTCAACTCCGACACATCATCGGCCACTTCCGTACAACTACCTCGTGCAATCAGTAGGTTGGTGGTGCATGACCGGTGTTGACGGAAACCATGCTGCTCCGGTACCAAGATGTTGCATTTTTCCAGGTAGTCCGTTAAACCCTCAGCGACGACTGTTTCCATCACCTTCGCGAGCACAGGCAGGAGAGTCACTGGGCGATAGTTTGCAGGATCTGAACGGCTACCGACTTTAAAAATTGGGATGATAATGCCACACTTCTACATAGTGGGGACTTGTTGTTCATCAAAGCACCTTTGGAAGAACTGTGACAGTGGTTAAGCTAGCTTGTTGGCCACAGCCTTCAGTGCCTTAGGGCAGATGTTGTCTGCGCCCGGAAAACTATTTTCACGCAGTGAGAGTAACTTCCTTATCACAATTGATGGGTTGAAAATTACATGTGTAAACAGTGGAGTCGGTAATGTGCATGACATTATGGTACAGAGAGAGGCTGCGACTTCGAAAATTGGAGCGTATTGTAGCCCCAGGATGTTAGCTGCTTCTTCGGCGCTTTGTACTCTACCGCCAGTAATGAAAAGTGGAGGGATTCCATGCATAAATTCACAAAGATTATTGACATGCCTATATAGCGGTTTGTTGTTTGCCATGAATTTTTTAACCAGGCACCGTTGATGTTACTTTGTGCTCACGGACAAGTGCAGTGCAATGATTGCAATGGGTCAGGAAATTTCCCCAAGCCTCTGAGTCGGGGGTCAATCTTGTAGGCACGCCATGCTGCATCCCTTATCGCCAGGCATTTTCGAGTCCTGCTCCTTAGAGTTGTAGGCATTTTTTGCGGGACGAAGGGGCTTGGTCTCTGATGCTCTGTTGACGATGTCGCCGAGTTTATCAACGAACTCTGTCCAAACGTTGTCAAGCGGACTGTTGTTTGAGTATCCCCAAGCAGCTGCGTCGGCGAGTTCTCTCAGTAGGTGGTAGCGTGTGATTGTATGAGTTAGTTCCGAGTGTTCAGATGGATACTCTGCACAGCACACATACTTGAAGGTTATCACTACATGGTCACTGAGATGTAATGGACTATCCATCGATAACTTGTCAAACATGAGCTCTTCATTTGTGAGCACAAGGTCCAATATGGATGGTTTGTTTGCTGTCCTGAATCTAGTGGGCGTGGTGACATGATTGTACAATGGAATATTAGCGATCAGTTCATGCAAGTCTGCTTTGAACTGCTCACTGGGCGATGTCGAAACCTCCAGCTCGTGTAGATTGTAGTCCCAGGAGATGAGAATGTGGCTGTACCTAGTGTGCGTTGCTCAATTCAGGCTACGGACCAAGCAGGAATCCATTTCCGGAGTGGACGCTGGGGGCGGTAAACGACAGCTACGAGACATGCGTCGTTGTGTCTTCGTTGGAGACGGCATCATAATGAGTCGGTAACGTGTGTTTCCAGATCAGCAACTATTGTACATGGTAGATCGCTGTGGTAGTAGAGTAGGACCCCACCTCCTCTGCCGAGGCGGTCGTTCCGGATGAGTGACATTCCGGCTATCTCAACCTCAGCACCAGTCACCACTTGGTATAACCAAGTTTCGGTAATAGAAATTAGATCCCAATCATTCGCAACTTGATGTATTCGAAGTTCGGTAAGTTTACTGACGAGCCCTTGGGCGTCAGTGTACATGCATGAAAGTCTCTCAGATTTAAGCAATGTTTCGGAGGTTGTACAACTCATACTTGAAGTTTCGCCGACCAGTGAGTGGCCGGCGACTAATCGTTTTCTCGGTGTCTATTTGGAGAAGGGTTTAACCTCTTTTTCATCGTCCGTGTAGTTACTCCTGTGTCTAATCTTCGACGTACAATGTAAGGTGTCTGGTCAATATCATCTCCCACAGATTGTATGGGCTCATTCGGCACACTACTGGTGCATTGTTCTTTCATAGATCCCATCGCGTTTGGTTCTTTGAGTGACATCATCTCTAGGATGCATATCCCTGATTGTCTTCAGCCGAACCTCAAATGGTAGCCTGCAACGAAGCATGTAATAGCTTTTTAGCATCCGTGCTACCACATGTTTTGACTGAAGGACCACCATCAACACTCTCGGGCCACTTCCTTTGTAGTTCGGTGAGGTACGCAGTCGTGACACGGATTTCGCTACCACATCACCCAAGCAGTGTTTCACGAATATAACACCACTGTTCTTTAGCATGGGTTGTTACTCCATGCTCATCACGTGGTTTTCGTGAGCAATGTTGATAGTGGCGCTGTCGCTGCCTAATAACACTGGGATAGATGAGTCAATGTTACTGCGCCTTTTGACGGAGGCGAAGAATAGTTTGGGTTTTGCGGACGCCGAGTTAGCCAGCTCCATCTTATAGCTAAGTTTAGCAGCTCGTAAATGACACTTGCAAGCATTTCGAGCTTCACGATAACGCCGAAAAGTACATTCCGAGAGAACTCTCTGGTAGATTCGCCAGCAATTTGCCCATCTATTCATTAGCTGGTGTGCGACTGAGTTCAACCATGGTGGCTTTGCTTTGGTAATCTTCTTCACCGAAAATGGGATATGGGTGTGGGATATATTAAAGAGGAAAGACTTAAACGTATCCAAAACCGTGTGTATATCATTATCCGGCCAGATGATGCATGGGAAACTTACTGCCTTGGCTCTAATAGACGAAAAGTCGGCGTGCCAAATAGTAGGAGTCCGGACACTTCGTGAATCGTAGTCTCTAATGAGAGCATAATTGAATGAGAAACGCGTATGGTCACTGGCTCCCAAAGGGGGACCATACTCAAGGTCACTCACAAATACAACCGCCTTTGCGGAAACTAGGTCCAAGAGAGAAAAAGCATGACCCTCCATGTACCTGCTGGGTCGATCGACAAATTGGTGTAAGGGTACGTCCAGTGTCAAAGCAACAATCTCGGCAGCCAACCGTTTTGTCGCTGCCTCATAAGATAAGTCATGCCGATTTACTTCATGGACGTTGAGGTCCCCCATCATCGAGAATCTGTTCACAGAGTGAGTGCGGATGAAGTCAATGAAACTCCTAGAAGCGCTATATCAGGGCTCCCATACAGCAACACAACTTTAAATTGCGTTGATTCAGTACGGACTTCAAATGCAGGAGCTTCAACAGTTTTATCAGCTGAGTTAAAGGTACGTGTTGTGATATGTTTACACCACATCTGATGTACAAGGCGACTCCACCTCCGCGGCGATCAGATGGGCGGGCAGATCTCAGTATTGCGTATCCCGGAACGTATAATTCGCTGTCCATGACGTCAGAAAACAACCATGTTTCAGTGAACGCGAGTACATCAGGATGGGAGTGGTCTATTAGAGCCCCAACTTGATACATCTTGTTTCGCACGCTACGCACATTACTGAGAACTATGTGAAAACGTCTGGTATGGAGAGCCCCGGGTCGTGTGCTACCAGAATGGGCTCTGGTACGGCGGAAGTGGAGCGTCGGCTCACCACCCGACACATGAATGTATGTAAGTGTGCGTGTAGGCGTGTGTAAACGTGATGCTTGGATTTGCAAAGGTTGTGCTGCACCTTTGGTTGTGTCGGAACATGCCATCAGTGCTAGATGAATGATTGAGGTCCGCAGATTTAAAACGATGAGCACTCATACGAAAACCCAAATAATCAACGTGAGGAGTTAAGAATACGCTTTTTTCACGTTTCAGCCTCATCCGTTCACCTTCAGGCGGTCCAGAACAACATGCAGTTTGTAGATGTTCGTCAATTGTTGCCCCGTAACCACTATCTCGTCTAGGTATACGAACGTTTTAGGCAACCCTAGTATGATGTTCTCTATTGCTCGCTGGAAAATGGCCGGAGCCGAGTGGATGCCAAATGGCAGTCTGTTGTATCTGAACAAACCGCGATGGGTACCGATCGTCATTATTGTTTTGGCGTCGTCGTTTAGTTCGAGCTGCTGTTAAGCGCGCGCGAGATCCAAGGTTGAGAAATATCTGCTGGTACCAAGCTGCGTGTAAACCTCACGCCGGCATACTGCAACTGACGGTAACGTTAGCGTCCCCGCATATACGAATGGATCCATCAAGCTTGGGTAACGGAACAACTGATGTAGTAAAAATCCGAAAACTATATTGGCTCAATGACGCCGTTCTTCTACAGGCGATCAACTTCCTCTTCCACCTTCGATCGCATCATATTCGGCAACGATCGAGCCTTGATGAATCTCGGTTGTATGTCAGGTGGAATGTAGATATTAACTTGCCCAGCGGTGAACTTTCCCACCTCCGTCATCTCAAATATTGTTGCATATTGCTGCAACAGTGTTTGTATCTCCGATGGTAAGGAAAGATGATTTACCTACAGAACTGGTAGTTGACTGATCCACTCGCGCCCCAGTAGGTTTGGACCATCTCCGAGTGCGATGTAAATGCTTCCTCCACAAACTCGCGTGGCGGAAAGCATAAATTGGAACCTATCAATTGCACTTTCGGGAAAACACCACTTATGAACTGCGAGATAACGAAAGCATATTCTATTTACCTAAATTCAAGAGCAGTCTAAGGAGAAATTTCTATCTTCTTAGGTATGGCTCTATTTGGAATAAGCTGCCAAAAGAGATTAGATGTATTGAAAATTTCTGCATGTTCGAGAAAATGATCATGGCTTATCTGTCAACGGACAGAGCGAAATGGATCTTAAACATTCAACTTGATGATGAAAAACTGTATGAAGAAGGGCCGGATCATGTATGATACCGGAGAACATCAACTCTACTGCACCAGAGAAAACTTGATCAGCTAGGATGAGCTGCTACAAACCGCTTCTTATGCTATTCCTAAACGCTACCTTTCATGCGGCTTTACTCCCTTTAAACTTAATTCATATCAACTGTCTTCTGTTTAAAACCGAGAGCAAAATTATTTACTGGTGTGACGTCAGGAACTATTTTCGTAATTTTCCCCACAAATTGATTAATTCGTAATATTGTTCTGCGATCCCTTTCGCTACATTTGTTCTCCAGTGCTAATCATTTCCCCCTCTTTTCTGAAGTTAACAGTCCAGAAACATATACTTGAATTCAGGGATGGCAATAACTGATTCCCTATGCGACTTTTGCCTATGGACAACTCGTACAGTCATCTGTCTCCGGCTGTCACGCTACACAATTTATCGTAGGATCGGCTCGATCGATTTCTACGCCGATGTACAAAACATACCTGCCTATTTTTTACATTAAAGATATATTACCTCTTTCACATAATTCTTCTTTTCTATATTCTTCCTTATTTCATAGTTGGCCCCGAATGGGCTGATCTCCTGTGGTGACGGATTACAGCTTCCAGATTGTAAAAGGCGTTACCTCTGCAAGGCAAATTGCCACCAACTGACTGGCGTATAAAAAAGTGCCATAATAGAATGATCCGCATGACGGACTGGGCTGAGCCTTCATGGCCCATAATACATGTTCAAAAACAGCTCTAAAATGAACAAAACATATGATATACAGGTGATGGCTCATATGCTACTATGCCACACCGGCACACGGCCAGTTATTGCATGGAAGTGCGAGCGAAACCTTTCGAGGGAATACCTTGCATGGAAGCAGGTCCCCTGGGGATGGTTCCACGAGTGGCCGTATTACTTTAACTGGACATCTGTTTAAATCTGCTTACGTTATTGTTCCTGCTTTTTAATTTCTTTAATGCCTTAATCCTGCCAATTAGTTTAGTACCTGTTTTGGATCCATTGTAAAAAGCGTGAACAAATTGATTACTTTATTTGCGATCCTGTTGTACACCTTGATCAGACCACATAGTTGGACTGCACCTCGAAACACCGAGGAATATAACATTTATTTATTTATTTATTGTCGATCCTCCATATGACACCTCAACGTCCTGCACCCAAGCAGTTTCACTTCACCACCCGCATATGAAGGCAATCGCAAAGAGGCCCAACAAAGTTCGATGTGGTTCGTTGGCGCCGATCTCTGTGACCACCCTCGTTCGTTGCACATCGTTACTGCACTGCCAGTGTCAATTTCTAAATGCATTGGAATCTGGTTAACAGAAAGCTGTACGCGAAATGGCGGTTATGTATTTGGGGTAGTTGTGTTCAATGTATATTCCTGTGATTCAGTAGCAACAAGTTGGGTGTTTACTGTAACGGGGTTTAGGAAACCAGTCCAATATGATCGACCTTACCACCTAAGCGCAGGTTACCGGAGTCAGCGGATCAGTTCGATCGAGAGAACGCGTGAACCCACCGGGAGACACAGCGATGGCTGGACAGCGAATCACGAGTGGCCCACGTATCCAGAATCCGACAAACCGGATTGGACAACAGAACATAGAGGGCGCACTGGCAACTCGAGAATCGCTATTAACGGCAAGTTTCAGAGTGCAAAGCCAAATATGAGTGATCCAAAGAAATATGGCCAATCAGATGCCAAGCACGAAAGACGTGATCATTGCGCGAGACAGGAAGACAGCGACCGAAGAGGAATAACATAACCCAATGAAATAAAAGGGGAACGCAACCAATGAGGTGAGCCGAAAAACAGGAGACCCACTGAGAAGGCTCGAAGATTAACAGTGTTTATTTCCTTTAAATTGGCTATACTATAATGAATAAACGCCTGTTTGCCGCCCGCCGCCATCGTGACTTTTTGATCGTGTCCATGTCACTTAACATGGCGACAGAGGAGAAGTAGAAACCGATACCCAAGATGCAGCTTGCAGTTGGAGGTCAACCGGCGATTCCGTTTCCATCCCCTTTGCAGATGACTGAGAGTTCTCTACCAGAGAGTTGGCGGATTTGGAAGAGCAAGTGGGCGGCTTCCGCAACACTGACTCAGCTGGATGCCCAGCCGATGAACTACCAACTCGCAATGTTTAGGCACGCTATTGGTGACGATGTAAGGAAGGTTCTTGAAACACTGAAGTTTGGCGATCAGAAGGCGGATCTATCCGAGGTGATGCGGACATTTAGCGAATTCTGCGAAGCGCGTGTGGACGAGACCTACCAACGATATCTGTATTTTGGACGCGATCGTTTACCAGGGGAGTCGTTCGAGAGATAGATCACAGAACTGAAGCTCCTGGCACGAACTTGCAATTTCTGTGAATGCATGAAGGAGTCACTAATACGGGATCGCATCGTTATTGGGATAAGGAACGATGAACTCACACGCCGGTTTCTGCGACAAAGGAACTTGTCACTGGAACAGTGTGTCGACATCTGCCTCAGTGAGGCCAGAACAGATCAGCAAGTCGAACATCTGCGCGCCGAAAAGAATACGGAGCTGTTCGCAGTATCCCGAACCGAAGGACGTATCCCGAGATCACCCGATGAACAGGTAACTGATTGTCAGTTTTGCGGCCGCAGGCACCAAAAGAAGAAGGAGAGTTGTCCAGCGTGGGGTCGGACGTGCATGAAGTGCTCCAAGAAAGGTCACTTTGCTCGTTGCTGTAGATCATACAGAGTGAGTTCGGTTGCCGACGATGCCAGAGAACGGGAACAAGAATTGTTGATAAACAACATGGATGGCCGGGCGAAAAGCAAGTGCGTGTTTGCAACACACTTGGTTCGAGGACAACCGGTACGTTTTCAGCTAGACTCCGGGGCTGCGGTTAACATCTTGCCTGAAAAATACTGCAAGGGAGTGCGATGTGAAGAAACGCAAAAGTGTCTCAAAATGTGGAGCGGCTCAAGGCTGCAACCGAAGGGCATCGTCATTTTGGAGACGGTCAATCCAAAGGAAGGGACAGAGCACCCGCTGGAGTTCCTGATTGTTTCGGAAGACCTTATGCCCATTCTGGGCATTGATTCTATCCAGCGTTTTGGTTTCGTTTCTTTTAACCACGAACATTTTGTTCATGCGTGTGACGTCGAGGCAGATATTTTTGATAAGTACTCGAGTGTGTTTGATGGCGGAGTAGGGATGTTCGAGGGACCCGCTCACTTATCGTTAAACGAGCTAGCAACACCGGTGGCGTTACCAGCCAGGAAGGTGGCAATTGCCTTGCGCGAAAAGTTCTTAGATGAGTTGCAACCTCTCTGTAGTCTGGGAGTCATATCTAAAGTTGACGAACCGACTGATTGGGTCAGCCAGGTGGCGATTATTACAAAAAGTCAGGCAAGCTGCGTATATGCATTGGTCCGAAACCGCTTAATGTCGCACTCAAGAGAGAGTATTTTACGTTACCGACACTAGACGACATGCTGCCGGTGTTATGCCATTCTAAAGTGTTCACGAAAGTCGACCTCGCCTCTGCGTTCTGGCACGTATCACTAGATAATGAGTCAAGCTACATGACAACTCTCGGAACACCATTCGGGCGGTTCCGTTGGCTTCGTTTACCGTTTGGACTGAAAGTGTCTAGCGAAATCTTCCAGAAGCGACTAATGCAAGCGTTGGACGATCTACAGGGAGTATTCTGCGTAGCGGACGATGTGTTGGTTTTTGGCGCTACTCGTGAAGAGCACGATCAGAACCTACGTAGCTTTTTACAACGTTGTGTTGAAAGAAACATCAAACTGAAACGCGAAAAGATCGAACTACGCAGTACAGAGGTTATATTTCATGAGCATGTGTTAAGCGCGGAAGGGCTAAAAACAGACCCTGAGAAAGTAAGAGCTATAAGAGATACGCCGTCCCCCACAGATATGAAAGTGGTTGGCAGTCTAAATGGGATGATCAATTATCTGAGCCGGTTCCTGCCCAAGTTAGCTGATGTTATGACACCGATCAGGAAGTTGACTCATAAGGGCGAAAGCTGGCATTGGGGTGCAGAACAAGAAGAGGCCTTCCAGGCAACCAAGGAACTCATCACTAACGCACCTGTTCTCGCCTACTATAATCCGCAACTCTCCCTCGAGATTCAATGCGACAGCAGTCAATTTGGTATCGGGGCCGTACTCATGCAGAATGGGAAACCCATCGATTTTCGCAGTAGGACGTTGACAGAGACCGAGCGTCGTTACGCCCAGATAGAAAAAGAGATACTTGCAGTGTTTTACGCCGTCGAACGTTTTAATGACTAAACATTTGGCCGGAAGACTACAGTGTTTATAGATCACAAACCGTTGGTTTCCATCGCCAACAAGCCGCTACATGTTGTTCCCCGCCGCTTACAGAGAATGCTTATTCGCCTTCAAAGTACGACCTAGAGATGGTGTATCGACCTAGTCCCGAAATGCATATCGCAGACACGTTTTCCAGGGCATATCTGTCAGACACACCAAAGGAAGACGAAGATTCAGATTTCGTTCATGCAGCACAACTAGTAGCTGTTACCGAGGAGGGACTGAAACAGCTCCAGCAGTGCACGGAGGAAGACGGGTTATGCAAGCTACTGAAGCAGACAATACTAAGTGGCTGGCCCAAGAACAAGAAAGATCTACCAGGAGAGCTGACTCCGTTTTTCCATTTTCGTAATGAACTCATTGTCCAAGATGGGTTGATATTCAAAGGCAATAGGATACTAATCCCGAAAGCGTTGCAGCGCGCGATGACAGAGCTTGTCCACTATGCACATTTGGGAGTCAACAATTGTGTGGCCAGAGCGCGAGAGCTAATGTTTTGGCCGGGAGTGACCAGCCAAATACGAGATTACGTCTCAAATTGTCTGGCATGCCGAACGCACGACGTACGTCAGTCAAAAGAACCGATTATGCTCCGTGACGTTCCGGAGAGGCCCTGGCACATGGTTGCAGTAGACATCTTCATCCACGATGGAAAAAGTTACTTAGTGTTGGTTGATTATTTCATTGACTACTTTGAAATCGATGCTCTTGCTACCACCAGTACAGACGCAGTGGTGAATAAGCTACGATGTCAATTTGCTCGTCAAGGAATACCGGAGGTAGTAGTCTCGGACAACGGGCCGCAGTTCGTTAGCGCAGAGTTCCGAGAGTTCAGCAGAAAGTGGGATTTCGATCACCGGCTTACTAGCCCATATCACAGCCAATCAAATGGAAAGGCCGAGTCGGCAGTAAAAGAAGCAAAGAAGGTGTTTACCAAAGCTAAGGAGACTCAGGAGGACCCTTATATTATGTTGTTGGAACGCAGAAACACGCCATCAACAGAAATTGGGGCAAGTCCGGTGCAGCGACTCTTCAGTCGGAGGACAAGAACGTTGATACCAACTGCGTCAAATCTGCTAACACCTGAAGTATCACCAGCGACCTCGATACACGAGCGGTTACGAAACAGAATGCTTAGGCAAAAGAAATACTACGATCGCGGGGCGAGAAAACTCCAACCTCTAGCAGTGGGAGAAGAAGTGTGGGTGCAACCAGTACCAGGATCAGAGGGACACTGGAGGAAGGGAGTTATTCAGAGCCGCAAAGGAGAGAGAAGCTACGAAGTGAAGGCTGGGGGCAATACAATTAAGCGGAACCGAGTACAGGTCCGGAAAGCAGGTTGTACGCGTTTTACCCAGATGGAAAACCGACAACAGTAGCCAAGACAGATACGCGTCACCCCTGAAGAAGGAAGGAAATTCACACGCAGCGGAAAGCAGTATGGGACATACTGCGGCGCAATCCTAACAAAACTAAAGGAAAAGGATGTAACGTGGTTTAGGAAACCAGTCCAATATGATCGACCTTACCACCTAAGCGCAGGTTACCGGAGTCAGCGGATCAGTTCGATCGAGAGAACGCGTGAACCCACCGGGAGACACAGCGATGGCTGGACAGCGAATCACGAGTGGCCCACGTATCCAGAATCCGACAAACCGGATTGGACAACAGAACATAGAGGGCGCACTGGCAACTCGAGAATCGCTATTAACGGCAAGTTTCAGAGTGCAAAGCCAAATATGAGTGATCCAAAGAAATATGGCCAATCAGATGCCAAGCACGAAAGACGTGATCATTGCGCGAGACAGGAAGACAGCGACCGAAGAGGAATAACATAACCCAATGAAATAAAAGGGGAACGCAACCAATGAGGTGAGCCGAAAAACAGGAGACCCACTGAGAAGGCTCGAAGATTAACAGTGTTTATTTCCTTTAAATTGGCTATACTATAATGAATAAACGCCTGTTTGCCGCCCGCCGCCATCGTGACTTTTTGATCGTGTCCATGTCACTTAACATTTACTACCGGGGAACATGGGCCTTTACTCGACCGGCACATATGGGCCAAGTGTCCACGATTTTAGCATTTGTTACAAACTGTCTGTGTATATTTGCATTCTCTGGGATGACTGTGCCGTAAGCCGCAGCGATAACAGTTGAACGAGCACGTGGTGTTTTTATCAACGTTGTTAACTTCGGCCGTGACAACTTCTGCACATGGCTTCGAATTGAGTTGTAAATTATGTAGTAGCTGGGCATTACATTCAGCATCATCCATGCCCGTCGCAACATCAGGTACTTTCCAACGTCAATGCGTTATCAGCCAAGCGACAGCGCTGAATGCGAACGTTCTTCACGCCCACCACCAGGCGATCCCGGCTCATGTCGTTTCAGTAGTTACCGAAATCACAATATTCTGTCAACTTCCGAAGCTTGGCAACGAAGGAAGCAACCGATTTCCCCACCCTGGACTCGGGTATTTAATTTAAATCGCGACACAATAACTGATGGTTTTGTATTATAGTGATTGGAAACCAGTGTGACCAGTTCAGTAAATTGTTTGGTGCATGCCAAATCGAGAGTCACCTAGCTGCGAATTAACTCGTGTTTTTGAGTCGCAGATACACAGTAGGGTATTCACTTTACGGTTGTCGCTGACGATTTCATTAGCAGTGAAAAAACAGTTCGTACGCTTGATGTAATGGTTTCAGGAACCAGATCCCTCGGTGTACTCTTCCAATTTTCCGATAAGCCGTGGCCAGTATTGTAAGCACACGGAAACGCGCTGGACAGCTGTAATGTGTACACACGACCAACTCACTGGTTCGCTTGTTAACATCGACATTTATTCAAACACATGAGCCATGTTAATTGCCAGACAGACCGTGGTTCGTGAAAACCAATCAGAACAAAAGGGTTCGCAAAATCGCAGAAAAAATGAAAAATTCATAGGGAAAGCTAGTTGGATTCGATTTTGTTGTAATCAATATAAGCCAGATGTAAATCTTGCAGTTGTCATTTCTTCGTTCATTGGAGTTATTTCGTGGAAATTTAGATACAATGTATTTTCATTTCTGATTCAGAAATTTCCGATCAGAAATACTTGTGTTTTCATCGCTTGGTTTCGGCGGTTTTGCTATTCCCAATTTCTCCGACAATTGGTGGCCATCTTGTTTTCTATTTATTCACAATGCCGAAGCAGTCACCCTGTGGTACTTGTTCCAAGGTAGTCGGCTACCGTGCAAATGCTCTCACGTGAGTTTTGTGCCCAGTTAATACCACATTTCATGTGTTGGATTATCAATTGAGCATTTTCATCGTCTTCATGAGATCCAACACGATTTCGTTCAAACTTTATGTGAAACTTGCCGAAACAAGATACAGCCAGAAAGAGTAAAGCCGACATGTAGGCTTCATCAGTCCGTTGCGAACAGCTCCGTGTCTTTGGCCCAACAATCTAGCCCGAAGAGCCTTCAGGTTTCAGCTCAGTCTTCCTCTTCTACCCGTGCAAACTCACCGGCACGAAGTCCAAACGTTGGGAAAAATTCAGTTTCACCTGGTATAAACTGTTTACCTTTGTTGCGTCCAACGGGCACTGATGTCCCAGCAGGTGAAAGTCTGAGTGCTGAAAACCAGTGCAAAGAACAAAGAACGAAATTAGGAACGGATGTTGGGCGTTTAACTTCCATAAGCCAACAGTTAGCCAAACCACGTGAGGCTGGTAATATACTTTGCCCTACAAGATCAACCTCGTCTAACCAGAGGCGTTATAACATTGTGATCTTCCACGCGCCAGAGTCCAGTGATCCATCACCCTAAGTGCGCTACGATCACGATGTCGAGTTTTACAGAGTCTAATTGACAGACTCCTCGACGCTGGTGAGGACTCGGTAAAAGTGAGGCAAATTACCCGTCTTGGAAAGCAAGATGATCAACAAAATCGGCCTATGAGAATCACTTTTGTGGAGGAAGCCCGTCCAAGACTGAACATGTCCCGCCTAAATAGGCTGAAAGGTTTGAAGATCCATGTTCGTCCAGACCTGGACCCAGTAGACAGGGAGCGGCTCAAGCCTACCATCATTGAGCTGAAAAGAGCTACTGGTGAAGGGGAAACAAATCTTCGTATCGTAAATTTTCAGGTGGTTTCCAACAATCTGCGGATCAGGATAAACAGACTACTCATACTTCAAGCACGCCCGGCGGCTCCTGCTGCGGCCTGCGAGTAGCCTCCACAAACGTTTGCAGTGTTGTGAACAAGCGCGATGAGCTTTGTTGTTCCAATGCGTCTGAGCAGCCAGACTTAGTAGGACTCGCAGAGACATGGCTACATTCAGGGTTATACACCCAAGGACTTGAACTCAGCGGTTACTCGTGCTTCCGATGCGATAGACTGAAGAATGCCCACGGTGGTGTCTTACTTTACATCCGGTCTTCCCTGCGTGGGAGACTTGTGAGCACTTACTGAAGTGAAGATGGCTTGTGTGAGCTACTGTGGTGCTCCATCCGCCTCAGGCGCGGATAACTACTTGTGGGCGCAGTTTATCGCAGCCCCCTGACTCGTCGTTTGGATTGGCTGCCCCTTCTTCGAACCCACATGAGTCGTCCACACCTTTTACTTATGGGCGATTTTAACTGTCCTCGAATACGATGGCCTGATGTGAATTTGATGTCTGGACATAGTGAGGTTGAAGCGAAGTTCGTGGATTTGGTACTTGAAACTGGTGCATCGCAACACATATGCCAGCCAACACGCATAACACAACGCTTAACCCCGTCCTGTCTCGACGAGCTACGAACAACGAGTGCGTGACGTTCGGTTCCTGGAGCCCCTGGCTACAAGCGACCACTCAGTGCTCATAGCTGATATGGGATTACCTTTGCCGCATTCACGTCCGCTGGAACCAGCCTACAACTACTGGAAAACGGACTTCGACGGTCTAGGTCAAGCCACGAGCCAACTGGATTGGTCTCTATCACAAGCTGCATCTGTAGAAAAATGTTGGATATTTATAAAAGAGAGATTGACATTATTGTGTTCCCAATTTGTGCCATGGAAATGTTTGAAGGTTGGACCGATTAAGCCTCATTGGTTTGACAAGGAGTATGAAAATCTAGCTCGGAGGCAGCGCAGACTGTGGGACAAATTCCTCCTCTCTAGCTCTGCCAATGATTACGAAGGGTATAAAAGTCAGCGGAACCTCTGCAACAGTGCAAAAAGGAATAAGCACCGACATTTCGAAGAGCAGCTCGCAATCGCCGCGAAGACCGCCCCAAAGAGAATTTTGCTTACATGAAGCGACGCCCGAAGCCGTCAGGTGATGTGCGAGTGTTGGATGGCCTGGACGGAGAGCCCCTAACCTCCAGCACTAAGCGTGCGTTCGCGTTGGCAGCGCACTTCCGAGTTCGACGTGTACCGCTTTTAGCGAACTCGACAGTCTGGATTGTGGCGTTGAAGAGGTATATCGACTATTCGCCAACCTTGACGGCACCGAAGGTTCGTTGCAGATTGACTGGAAATGTTCGGAGGTAAAGCCTATTCCGAAAGGAGACAACCATAGCAAAGTAGACAACTACAGGCCAATTTGTCTGACACCTAGTTTGGTAAAGGTTGCTGAGAACATCGTGAAAAACGGATTGCTGCAGTTGCTACAGTCAAACGAGGTCCTGACGACCGCATAGCACAGTTTTATGCAAGGCTGCTCATGCATTACAAACTTGCTTGTGACGATGCACGAGTGGTTGAAGGCAATAATCAAGGGGAAGTCTGTCGACGTGATATTCATCGATTTCAGTAAAGTTTTCGACAATGTGAGCCATGAGGTTCTCCTTCACAAACGCAGGATGTGTGGTGTCGGTGGCTCACTGCACCGGTGAATCTACGACTTTCTTGTTGGACGAAAGTGGAGGGTACAGGTCGACGACCGTCTAACTGACTGATATCCCTCTACAAGTGGCGGGCCTCAAGGCACTGTGCTGGGGCCCACTCTGTTCCCGATCCGCATCAACGATTTACCACAGCTTCTCTGGTCGCTGTGTGCCTTGTTTGCGGACGACATGAAGATTTTGAGAGAAATTGATGCTCCCGACGACTGTGGTCTACTTCAGCAAGACCTCAACCGCCTATCCACATGGTTTGCAGCAGTTCATCTCCCGGTCAACCCAGCCAAGTCTGTATTTATGAGCCTGAGGAAGGGTGCTGACGGCCAACTGCTATATCCCACACCCTCGCGCTACGCTTTGAAGTCCGTAGACAACACGAACAGGCTATATCGCAACGGACTGCGCATGCTTTGGGCGCTCAAACGTATCTTCGGCACATGGTCTGAAGAGGTTGCTACCCGTCTCTTCTCTTTCATCATCAGACCAATGCTGGAGTACAGTTCGCCCGCCTACTTTCCGAATACCCGAAGCGAGGCACAAAATATCGAACGGGTCCAACACGTTACTACCAGGCTCATCCCTAGTTTACATGGTATGGGGTATGAAGGCCGGTGCGAGAAACTAGAAGTCTACACCTTATCCTATCGTCGGGTGCGAGTCGACCTCATAATGACCTACCGTATACTACATCTCGCTGACTTCCCCATGCTGAGGCCAATGCTGTACTTACGAGGACCATGCAGCAAACGCACACACAGATACAAACTTGTCGTGCCGGATGGGAAACGTGTTCCCCAACCACTGTGGTTCGAACGGAGAGTGATGAATATTTAGAACAATTTGACTGAACATGTGATGGAGACAACACCTGTGCAGCAGTTCAAAATGTTGTCAGCTCTATATTTTACCACTATACGATTCAGAGAACGATTGCACACTTACGAGGACATATTACATTTGTGAGTCCTGCAATACCGTGAGTCAGCTATTTTAAATCTTAGATGAGAACGATTACGATATTTACGGCCGACAATTTTTACAACGTTTTCACCATATTTCGTAGGAGTTGTGCAGAATTCATTTCTGCTTATTCTATAATACAGTATTCAGAAAATGAAACAGCATTCAGGAGGAGAACTGCCCTGGACAGAGTGAAAGAGTTACCTGATGAATACTGCGTCGATAACGCGGATAAGAAATTACGGTATTGTTCTTTGTGCGAAGTGACTGTGGATCCACTCCGAAAACCAACCGCCACTGACCACCTTCGTAGCCAGAGGCACTTTCAGAAGAAAGCTCACAAGCAGCTAAACATGTTGCCATCTTCTTTGTCTTCTCTAAATTTGGCAGGACGCCGGGCAAAAACTGGCAGTACCTACGAGAGTTAAATAGTTCTCATAGCAACGAAAATCAGACACCACACGAAACCTCTGGTTAAGCAAATTCCACTAGACCTGACATCTGACAATAACAAGGATGAAGCAGTCGAACACCAACCCTTGGTCTCTGTAGCTCAAATGGCTCTTGTTGAGACAAAGTCCACCGGAATCCCAGTTACATATACAGAGATTGTTGCAAAGGTAAGCAGGGAGACCGCCGTTGCAGCCTCCTCTGTTGTAAACACCGTTACCGCGAATAGAGGGACAAACAGTAAACATTCAACACATGTCAGCAGATCAGGACAAAGGATCACCCCACAGTGTAGATCAAGGAAAAGTGGTCCAACAATAGTGCCCGGACTGTTGTATGCTCAAATGCCCCCGAATCTACCGCCATCACTTTGCGGAGTAAGTTATCCGACGACCGAAACTAGTGGAACTCATTGTGCGTGCTAATGAGTGACAAAACCAAACTCATAGACCTATTACGAATTACTCGTCCCCCGAACTCGCTGCACTATGGAGAACGCAGACTTGTCCGAGTAACACTAGATTGCTCCACAGACGTAAGAAACGTTTTGCACTCCGCAAGCGCTAAAACACGGATACGGTGGGATCCGCATTTATCCTGATGTCCCTTGGAGCGCGCGACAATCAGAAAGGAACACCAAAGCTGGACACAGTAAGCAAGACCAACTAAACACAATCCTCATACATGGCGTGCCAGAACATCCATCTAACGGTGTTCAAGAAGCCGGAAAGCATGATTTAGAACAGTGGCGGTCCATTCGTGAAATACTTCCTTCGGATAATATTGTGCTGATATTGATCACCAGGGTACCTCTCAGCGAATTGTGGAGCATGTAGCCATGGAATCCTAAAACTCGTAGTTCAGTCGGAGCAAAAAGCAACGGATGTGTTGGATCAATGGCAAAGAAATCGGAAAATTCTTCCTGCTGAACGTCGGTTAAAGGTCGCAGAAGCTTCAGAAAGTTCAACTATCAAAGCACATGAAGCAGCAAACGTACCGACGATGATACAGGAGCTTAACTTGACTGCCGCTTCACTCGATTGCGATGTAGGTCTAAACGAAGATTGGGACACACCTTGGCCGAATCAAGTTGCAAACGAGGTATCATTATTCCATCAAAAAAGAGTAAGTGCCGACCTCCCATCCGTCGGCATGTCCCTGATCCGGAACAAGATGCTCACAAAATGAGAAGGGGTAATTCTGTATTACCGAAGCGACTTACAGTGTGAATCCGGGATGATCCAGACTCGCAGTTCCCCGACTCTCTGTGGTGCCGCTTGAAGTTAACAGGAAGAGACGCTTGCCTTATTGCCTTAGTGTACCAACCCCTAACTCTACACCCGAAACCGACTGCCACCTTACGGTAGCTTTAAGATGCAGTTTACAGCGAAAGTACACTCACATACTTATCATGGGTGATTTCAACGTACGTTGTGTAGAAACCTCAGCTACGATCGTAGAACAATTCAAAGCCGATCTACACGATCTCGTAACCACTGTTCCTCTTTACAATCACATCACTTTGCCCACTCGAGTCAGAACAGGTAACAGGCCATCTGTGCTAGATCTTGTGCTTACCAACGAGGAGCCTAGGATTGATGAGTTGGTTGTAGACTGCTAGTTGAGTCGTGGTGAACACGCAGTCATCAGTTTCAACTTCCTCTGCTATGCGGAATATCGGAATGACTGTGCGAACCATAACAAGCTATGATCGATTAGCCCAGTTCGTCAGCGCTACAACTTGGTGGTTCCTTGTCGAAGAATCTCCGGAAGTCGCCTGGCTCGAGTTCATCAACAAATTAAGTCAACTGATTGCAAAAGCTTCAGAGATAAGAGTTTGAAATAAGTGCAAATCAGTTTCTTTGGTTAGGAGCAGAACTCGAAAATGGATGACAGTGCGCAACGCAGCATGGCGAGTGTACAGAGAAGCTCCAGCACCAGAAACTTGGAACAACTACGGAGTCAAACGTAACCAATGCACTCAACTGATAAGAGAAGACAAAGCCACCTATCATCAGAACAGCACAAAAACTTTCAGTGCTAACCACAAACTGCTGTACAACCACTTCAATAGCCTACGAAAGGGGAGGCAAGGATTTCCTCCACTCAGGACGGTTGATGGCACAACAAGCACGGCTGTGGAAGCAGCAAACGCGCTTCGGATGCAATATGCCTCAACATTTCCGAGGGCCTTGCTACCAAGCGACCTTCCAACCTTTGTCGTGTCACCGCCAGGACTAACCAACATTGTTTTTACCGTGGAGGGTGTATTGTAAAAGCTAACGTCTCTACGCAAATACAGCTCGGCTGGTGTCGATAACATTCTCCCATGCACTGGGAGCAGCAGTAAGCCAACGGACAGGACCTATAGTTCAGTTTTTCCAGCGCTCCTTAGACTAGAATCAAGTTCCCGCTATGTGTTAGCTTGAAATAATAACCCCGATTCACAAAGGTGGAAGCAGAACTGAGCCCTCCAACTACCGTCTAGCATCCCTTCTTCCTATACTCTCCAAGACCATGGAATCCAAAGTTGCCGATGCACTGGTGTGCTATCTGGAAAACTGTAACGTCATCACGCCTGAGCATCACGGTTTCCGTCGACACGATGATGCACAATAAAATTACCAATCGTACGCAGTAGTTGAACAGAGTAAGCTGACTTTAGAGAATGCGTTGATGTGATGTACCTGGATTTTTCGAAGGAGTTCGATCGTCTAGACCATCGGATACTACTATCCAAGCTCCAGGATTACGGGGTTGACGACCCTCTTTTAAGCTGGATTGTCAGCTTTCTACTTCAACGGCAATTAGTGGTCAGAGTTCGGAGCTCTTTATCGGACCCCATACAAGTCGAGTGTGGTGTGCCGCAAGGCTCAGTTCTAGGTCCACAATTGTTTGGTGTTTATTAATGACCTTGCACAGGGAATCGCTTCAAACTTCCTCATGTTTGCCGACGATATCAAGATTTGGTGCAGGATCCAAGTGATCGCCGACCAACATCTGCTTCAGAGTGATCTGGATACGGCATGTCAATGGTCAACCCAAAATTTATCGCATTTCAATGTCAGTAAATGCAAGGTGCTTTTCATCCGTTATCAGAGCAGCTACTCATACCGGCTCGGAACGAATGCACTGCAACAATCAATTGTCGAACGTAACTTGGGTTACTCCAAGCCATCCGAAAAGGAGTCGAAAACTGGAAACGAACACGTCGGGCTGTTGCGACGGGGATTTGGACAAAGAAACATCTCCATATTTCGACAAATGCTCAAAGCACATGTTCGCCCCCATGTCGAATACGCGGTTCAAGCCTGGCATCCATGGCTGAAACATGACCTTAGTGCACTGGAGCAGCCACAGTGAAGGGCATCTAAGAAGGTAATTGAAATGCGAAACCTTTCATAACAGGAGAAGCTGCAACGATTGGAGGAATTCAGCAGAAGCTATCGCAAACTACAAGGCGACCTGATTATGGCATACTTGATTCTGCAAGACCCACATCATGTGTGCCGCTCCTTACTACAACTCAGTAGCAATAGGACCCTGAGAGGCCACTCACTGAAACCCGCAGAACAGTATAGCTGTCTGGAGTGTCACAGAAATTTCTTTTTCATTCGTGTCTGTCCCCTGCGGAATGCTCTCCCAGAATCGGTTGTCTGCATCGACACAATATTTAAAAGACGGTTGGATGACGCACTCATCCACTTACACTTTGTCACTTAGCGCTACGTCTCCATTCTACACCTGGAGTTTACCATGGATTTAGTTGAGGTTAACTGTGAGTATTGTGAATCAAAGCGGATTGCAGGAATACAACAGCGAAACAAAGCATGACCATACTTTCATCATTAAAAAATTACAACTAAAAGCCTGCTACTTAAGAGTAATATAAATAAATAAATAAATAATATAAATAAATAATTTCAAATGCTATGGAAATAGCGTTTAGGGAGAGGACTTCATCACCTCGCAGGCTAACTACTGTCAGAGACAGTGGAAGACAACTGACGCTATATCCCAGCTAGCTTGCAAATTATATAGCCCAGCTGACGTCCTCCATGGCTCAGTGGCTTAAGCTGCTGGCTAGTTGGCATCTGCCTCTAGCGGTCATGAGTTCGATCCCAGTAGGGGACTGAGGGAATGCGCACCACTGACGAGCCCCAATAGGACGAAACGCGTCTGGTGCTTTTCCGGACTAAGCCACGCTATGTAGCTTGCGAACTACAGGGATGAATGACTTAAAAAATTAGAGCTAAAATCATGTTACTTACGAGCAATATTATTATTATTATTTCGAGATTACCAACTACCCAACGAGACTTGTAAAGCAACGCTTCTTAATAAGTATAAATTCATTGTTCATTGTAATGGTCAGTTGTAGTGACCGTAATGTATAAGCGCCTTTGATTTAGTACTCAAACTAGCGCTAACGCAATGTCACATGATCTAGCTGGGAGGGAATGTGCTTTCATTTCGTGCGATCCTCCAAAGCCGTGGAAACGTGAAAAAAATATATCAAGTGTAACGAGTCGCATGTGCTGCTTGCTCTAAATTGAAAGCTAACGCGTTTGCCGAGAAATATAACTTTATGGCTGCACGCCATTTCACCGTGAATGAAAAGCACGTGAGAGAAGAACGAAAGAAAAGTTAACATTGTCACAAACACATATAAGCAAGAAAGCAACTCGCGGTAGAAAAGCCGTTTTCTGCAGTGGAGGAAAACATAGCACGGTGAGTTATGGAGTCACGACAGAGGGGGTGGTGTTAAATGGAGATAAAGGCAGAGATTTACACTGCATTCCCTAGCAGATCTTGCATGTGACGTTTTCCAAGTCGTGCGTGATCTTTATAAGTCGACCCCCCTCAAGAGAAAGAAATATTGTTGGCTTTTATTCGGTAATATACGATATATAATTGTAGCATGTTCTAATGTGTCACAACATAGATCAACTGGAAAATCAGGATTTAGGGATTCAC
Source organism: Dicrocoelium dendriticum (assembly GCA_944474145.2). Classification (NCBI taxonomy): domain Eukaryota; kingdom Metazoa; phylum Platyhelminthes; class Trematoda; order Plagiorchiida; family Dicrocoeliidae; genus Dicrocoelium; species Dicrocoelium dendriticum. Next base: position 48,026,552 of record OX104070.1, on the reverse strand, counting down.
GTTGCAAATGCGACTGTTTAGAGAGTCGCCTGTACCGGGAGCCCGGAGCGATTCGAAAAGACAGACCGAGTTGTAGGGAAACTTTTATTCGTACAGTATCTAGCTATAAAGGAGCGACATCGTGGACGCTCTAGCTAGGGGAATGGAGCATGCACAGCACACAGGGCAGTCACGAGTTGCAACCGAAACGAGCGCCAAACAAAAATGGCGATGAGCAAGTCAAGCATTCGTACTCAGCAATCAGTTCAACAAACCACACCGGTTGCCTAGGTGTACAGTGAAATAATTCCTAGTTATCTAGCTGTAAAGGAGCGATACCGTGGACGCTCTAGCTAGGGGAATGGTAAAAATTGCGATGAGCAAGTCAAGCATTCGAACTCAGCAATCAGTCCAACAAACCACACCGGTTGCCTATGTGTACAATGAAATAATTCCCTGTTATCTAGCTATAAAGGAGCGACACCGTGGACGCTCTAGCTAGGGGAATGGAGCATGGACAGCACACAGGGCAGCTAGTTAGAATTTTACACAGTCAAACCGGGGAATCTCCAGACTGCTACATAGCCCTCTCCCAGAGGGGACTGTGTAAGCAGTCCTTCGATCTACGTGAGGACTGTCTGTCGCCTGCCAGCCTTCTGCGAAACCAGGTTGTGGAACCTGATGAAACGGCTGGGGGAGAACCATGCAAACGGACCCTAGCGGGCTCCCACCCGTGTCCTCCATACGGTGTCGAAACGGTAAAAAACTGTTTGTGGGGGGGACAGTTAGTAAAGTTCACGTAGGCGATTGAGCAGGAAGTTGGTTGCACTTCCGGTTGACGTGCGGGGATCCAGCAAAAAGTGAAATCGAGGTGCAACCAACCGGTGGTGTATATGGAAAGCAAAATGAAAAAGCAGCGTAAATGCATAGCAATACACAGAAGAGTGCAAAGCGAAAAACGTGCAAAGCTGTTTTTGGGTTTTCAAAAGCTTTTGTTCTTTTTTGGTAATTTCAAAACGTTTTGGTCTTTTTTGTGGATTTTCAGAAACGTTTGGTAAGAGCAGAGAATTTCAGAGGCACGTTCTATGTAAAGTAGTAAGTGCTAACGAAGTCCGAAAAACGAGCTGGAGGTTTGAGCTTCCTACCGCGTCGATCGATAGTAGGGCGAGTAGGAGTGCTGTCGGTTGAGGTTGTCGGTTCTGCTGGAGCGAACTGACTTGTCTGAGGTTGCGGTACGAGCTGTGATGGCACAGGCTGTGAAGGTGATTGTTGCACCGAAGAGTCAGACTTGTCGAGGAATGCTGGCTTGAGTCGATCGATGTTGATCGTCTCAGTCTTACCATTGTAGTCAATGGTAAACGTCTTATCGCTTCTGTGTACGACACGGTACGGACCAGAATAAGGAGGTTGAAGTGGCCGGCGCACGCTGTCAGTGCGAACGAACATGTGCGTGCAAGTATTTAAGCGTTCGCGCACGTTGGTACGCAAGTTCTGTGTTCTGGGTTGCACAGGCTGAAGCTGTCGCATGAGATAGGCGAGCTGTGTAGTCGCCATAGTCGAAGGTTGTTGATGCTTTTGGTGAGACGAGTTCACCAGGTAAGCATTGTGTGTATCCAAAGACTGGCGACGATGGAATGGCGTGCAACTCCGCTGTAAGCATGTTTCTTATGCCTAAGAGAACGAGCGGAAGTGCTTCGTGCCAGGATGTACTAGATGGGCACAGAGTGAGGCTTTGAGTTGCCGGTGGAACCCTTCTGCCATCCCATTAGCTGCCGGATGGTATGCGGTGGTTCCGTTATGTTGGTAACCAAGAACGTTGAGCAGTTTGCTGAAGGATCCGTCAAAGTGTGATCCTCTGTCAGTAATGACTACGCTTGGGCAACCGGATCGAGCTACCCAGCTTACTAGGAAAGCTTGCGCAACTGTCTCAGATGAGCAGTTGACTATCGGAATCGCCTCTGGTCAACGGGTGAATCTGTCGACGCAAGTGAGGGGTACACCTAGCCTTTGCATGGAGGCAAAGGTCCGACCAGGTGGACATGGACGTGTGCAAAACGAGAGTCAGGAGTGGGGAAGACGCCAAGTGGGCTTTTGGTGTGTCTGTATACCTTGACGCGCTGACACTAAGCATGCGCGTGCCCAAAAACGGACATCACGATTGACGTTGGGCCATACGAAGCGTCTCGTTACGAGCTTCTGCGAAGCAGGTATGCCGGGATGAGACCGGTTGTGTAAAGCGTTGAAAACTAGTCGACGCATCGAAGTAGGAACTACGGGTCGGGGAGAAGTTTGTGAAACGTCACAAAGAATGGTCCCCTCAGATGAAGCTAGTGAAGCTTCGCGTAGTTTCAACGAGGTTTCGCGCCGTAGCTTGTCTATGTCGGGATCAGCTTGTTGGGCAGCAGCCATAGCGGCTAGATCAACGTTGGTGCCAGGCGATAGGCTGGTCTACTGATTGCGTGAAAGCGCATCCGCGACGGGATTGAGAGCACCTGAGACATGTCGTACGTCTGTAGTAAACTGAGAAACGTAGTCTAGGTGTCTGGTTTCCCGCGGAGAATACTTGTCCGTTGCGCCATTGATTGCGGAGATCAATAGTCTGTGGTCAGTGAAGACTGTAAAATTTCGACCTTCGAGATAGTGACGGAAATGTCGGATACCTAGGTAGATAGCTAACAGTTCCCTACCGAAGGGGCTGTAACGCGATTCGGCAGGTTGTAAACGTTTCGAGAAGAAACCTAGAGGTATCCATCGATGGTCGATGAATTGTTGAAGAACTGCACCGACGGCAGTGTCGGATGCGTCAGTTGTCAGGGATAGTGCTGCAGATGTGTCTGGATGGGCGAGAAGCGATACGTTGGAGATAGCATCTTTGAGCTTCTCAAAAGACAGTCTAGCGTCGTCTGCAAAATGATAAGACCGTTGTTTACGGCAGAGCAAGTCAGTCATTGGTTGAACAATGCTCGCGCAGTTAGGAGTAAAACGTCTATAATAGTTGACCAGGTAAAGGAATCGGCGTAACTGTTTGAAGGAACTGGGAGCAGGATAGTCCTTCAGTGCCTGGATTTTGTCTGGCAGAGCTTTAATACCAGAGGCGGATATGCGGTGGCCAACAAAATCGATGGAGCTTTGGCCAAGCTCGCATCTATCGGGGTTGACGGTAACCCATGCTGCGTTAAGTGTCGAGAGAGAGCGTCGAGGTGATGAAGATGTTCCTCGTCAGAAGAGCTGGCGATGAGATAAGGATAAACGCTTACGAGTCCTCGCTATACCTCATGAATGAAACGCTGAAAAGCTTGGCCAGCGTTTCTGAGGCCGAAAGGCATTCTGAGGTATTCGAATAGGCCGAATGTCGTGATGACTGCTGTTTTAGCAATGTCGTCTGGCGCGACAGGTATCTGATGGTAGGCGCGAACTAGGTCGACTTTGCTAAAGATAGGCTTACCAGCTAGACCTGAGGTCAAGTCGTGCATGTGCGGAATGGGGTATTTATCCGGAACGGTAGCTTTGTTAAGTGCCCTGTAGTCACCACAGGGGGCGCCAGTCACCGGATTTCTTCGGTACCATGTGTAATGGTGATGCCCATGGACTTTTGAACGAACGGATTATTCCCAGTTCGAGCATTTGCTTGAATTCCGCCTTAGCAACTTTGAACTTGTCCGGGGATAGTCGCTCAATAACGCGATCTGCTAAATCTGCTAGTTGAGTGAGCGGAACGGAGCTCACTGTAGCGAGAATCGCTTGCGTGTTTTCCGGTAGCCGCTGTAGCCATAGCTCGCAAAGTAACGTCTCGTCCATGGTTGAGGGACCAAGGAGTTGCTGCATCTCGCGTAGCAGGGTTGAGGGCAGTTTGTCGCCCAGCTGCAGATCCCTGAAAAGCTGCTACAGGCGAACTTTCTCAGAGGGCATAACACACTTGATCGTGGCCTCCTTGAGAGCCTCATAGCGGTTTTCGGTCTGAGAAATGATAACGTCACGAACCTGCATTGATATCTCCTTGGGGAGATAGGACAGGAGCTTGCTATACTTCGCGTAGTCGGAAGTGATTATGAGGTTGTAAAACTCAGCCTCAAGATGAGCGAGCCACAAAAGAAAATCCATGTCCCAATAAGGTGGCACCGAGAGATACAAAGCTTAGCAGAGACTCTACCTTAGGCTCTACATATTCTATGGCTTAAAAATGACGCAAAAGTTAGACTACCATAAGCAAAAATAAACCGAAATAGGAAAAATAAATGGAACGAGCTCACTGGAGAAAAGTTCGAAATATCCGGCACTGAGATTGTTTCGGAGTCGGGGTCACCAATTTAGAGAGTCGCCTGTACGGGGAGCACGGAGCGATTCGAAAAGGCAGATCGAGTTGTAGGGAAACTTTTATTGGTACATTAAAAGTCTCTGTTATATAGGAACGACACCGTTCACGCTTTAGCTAGAGGAAAGGAGCACGCACAGCACACAGGGCAGTCGCGAGTTGCAACCGAAACGAGCGTCAAGCAAAAAATGGTGATGAGCAAGTCAAGCATTCGAACTCAGCAATCAGTTCAACAAACCACACCGGTTGCCTAGATGTACAAAGAAATAATTTCAGTTAGAATTTTACACAGGCAAACCGGGTAATCTCCAGACTGCTACAACTGCCCTCTTCCGCATTCACTTTTCACCGGATATTTTAGGGTAAATTTAACATAATAAGCACTGTTATTCGACAGGGACTATTAATGATGGAAGGAAACAGACTCATGCGCTGGTGCAGTCATAAGTGTTGCAACAAGAAAGTGATGAGTGCTAAACTATCAAGGGGCATTGATTAAAAGCATAAGCACATAAGGTTGCTTAACCCCCCACTTCAGTAATCCAAACACAAATGTACGTTGAACAACCAAAAAGATTGTGGAAACTTAAACATTATTTTTATCAGTTCAATTAGTTTTGACAATAGAATTGGAGAACAAACGTACAAGTTTGGCATGGATAAGGCTCCGAGAAAGACATCAACTAGGGTGAAACGCCATGGTAGCTGTTCAGCGGCTGTCGTGAAGGAATTTACATGCACTCTATATAGGTGACTAACAGAGCTAACCTTGTGCAAAGCCGCAGGCTTTTGGGCTTTGACGTCACTTGCAACTAATGTGTCCCCAGACAGTGAGTCAGAAAATGTGGGAGAGGCGGTTGTCGAGGTATGGTACATGAACATATAGTCGTGATGAAAGTATTATGGAATTCCTAATGCAAAGCAGGTGATGTCAGCCAAGAAATGAGCGCCGCTCCTCAAACACCCATTATCAAAGACTGGGGGATATCCTCCATGCGAATTGTTCACAGTTCACCATAACGGAAGCGTTGTAAACCCAGAACTTTAGTGGGAAAGAGACCTCCGAACGACGCCATAAATAACCCAGACTGACAAATGCGGACTGGATTTTGGTGAGGCGAAGAGGAACCTTCCTTCCAATGGTGCCAGTGACAGAGACGCAGCTACCTAGATAGACAGAGCTATCAACATGTGTCAGATGAACGAATCGATCGAGCCTGGCCAAATGCGCAAATCTACAGCATGTGAATGGAACTCAAGCTGAGACTCAAGGAAGACTTACTTCCGTTCAATAATATGTTCAGCTCATTATGTGAACACACTCTCACTTCATTGATTTTCAGTATGCGCTTAACTAGCGTTTGTTAGGGTTGACGGTGATTTCCACTGTCAAACTTTAGCTAATACTAGGTGCGTCTGAAAAGTGCTTATAATCGTGTTAGTTAGGATGTTGGGTCCGGGCGTACGCGCTGAGAGACATGCCAACAAGCCCCGCTGCAAAATGGAACAATGGATTTATGCGGGTATAAAAGCTAAAGCTTGACAAATCCCGTAGGGTGATCAGTGCGAAAATCATAGAAGTGTGAAAAAGTCAATGGAAACCAATTCAGTAAAATCGTTTAACAACGAGTCACTACAAGCTTGTGGACTCACCGAGTTTGAAGTGTCAAAATAATAATCCACTATAACTCCGGAGGGGATCATGAGTTATGGAGAGTATTTGGTTAAAAGAGTCACCGCCCCTTGAAATTCGCATGGGGCAACGTGTTTGAGTTTGAAGCGTCAAAATATGAATCCACTGTTGAAATAAGCGTGGGGGAAAATTATTTTTAAAGTATGGATTTTGGATCTCTCAACATTAGACTGTACTATGGGAGATAGTGCAATGAAGTGAGTGCACTATCAACTCGATTTTTGAACTCGATCAGGTTTGGTGCACTGACTACAGATTCTGGGAGAGCATTCCAGGCTTGGCAAACACGCACGGAAAAGAAATTCCGTCGACATTCCAAACGGCTGTACTGCACTGCCAGCTTCAGATGATGGCCTCTCAGGTTGTTGTTGTTACTGAGCTCCAGCAGATGGCGGCAGGTATGATTGGGGTCTGTCAGAATCTGATAAGCCAAAATCAAATCTCCCCGTAGTCTTCGATATTGACCACTAAATATCCCGAGCGATCTCAGTCTGTCTTCGTAGCGTAACTGGCCTAAACCTTTCACGTTCTTCGTTGCGCATCGTTGAGGTTTCTCTAAATCAGAGAGGTCTTTCCTCAGCCACGGCTGCCAGACTTGTATTGCATACTCCACGTGTGGTCGTATGTATGCACCTAGAAGTTGGTGAAAAACGGATGGATCGAAGCGTCCAAATGTGCGCCTGAGAAGGCCCAAATTTCGAATGCTTGCGTTCGATGCTTTCTTTGCCTGGGCTGAACAACCAAGGTCGGACTGAATCAAGACTCCTAAATCCTTTTCCTCAGCAGTTGTGTGAAGCACATGGTCACCCAGTTTATAGAAAAATGCTGATTGGTGACGTAAGTATAATACTCTGCATTTTTCTGTATTGAATGGGAGTTGGTTCTGAACAACGGGTTAACGAGAGATTTTGCTTCAAGTTAGGCAAAACGGCGACGTAGACCCATGAAATGTTAGAGCAAGCGTACGGTGTCGAAACAATGGGTAACAATGTGTGTTTAGTGGTTTCAACGCATTAGAGACGGAATGGAGGGTGCCAAGGATGAGCCGCGTTCGGGTCGATTGCCAACGAGCGTAATCATAAACAACTTCGAACGAGTGCGACGGATAATTGTGGATTATCGTCATTTGTCTTTGAGAATGATAGCAGAAGAGTTAAATATAAGCAAAGAGAGTGTAAACAGTACTGTTTACAAACATTAAAGGGATGAAACGGTAGCTGCAACGCATGCACCGTCTTCGGTCAGAACTGTGCTGGAGTGAACAGTGGAATTTCCCCTATGGCAACGCCCGTAAGCACACTGCGATCCGCGTGATCAACTTTCTCGCTCTACGCAAAGTGATTGTTCTTCAACACCTTATACTCCAGCAGACTTCCTTTTGTTTCGTCGGCTGAAATTAGCCCTGAAAGGCTTGCGTTACATAGACATTGCGGATAACCAACAACGCGTTACCACGGTGGTACGAGTGATTCCACATGAAGCGTTTGCTGACAGTTCCCAACAGCTTTACATCAGATGTCAGAAGCATCTCGTAGCCAATGGTGATTGTTTTGTCTGTAACTCTCGGTTAATTTATGTTCTGAGACCAGTCACCGAAGTTTACAGACGCGCCTTGTAGTAGGTAGAGTGGTAAATACAGCGTATCAGAGACCCTCTGTATTGAAACATCAACTAGTAGAAATCCATAGAGGTAAGCCACTTGTGATGTGGATAAAGTTTTGAAACGATTGTAGCCGGTGCGAAAACAAAGAACATTTAAAAGACATGTAAATGGAATAGAACCATTGGATTAGGTTTTGGAAGTCCGGACCTCATCATAGAATTCAAGGCAGTTGCTTGTTAGGTGAAATCTTAAGCACTATCTTGTTAGTTCAAACACATTAAGAAAGAAATCCGCACCCAGAATCGTGCGTTTGCCAAGTGTGATTATCAAAACACAAGAAACGCTGAGCTGGATAGCTGACTATTGTTTATAGCAATGAGGAAGTTAGCTTAATTTTAACATATGCTCAACTTCTAGGGCAGAGAGCCAAAGGTTTTCGGTAGTGATGCGATCTATGGAATGCCAGTATGTTAAAAAATAATGCTTAACCTCGGTGGTTGTGTTGGAACGCTGCGATGCTAACTGATAAGTTGCGAAGTCGAACCGCTTGCAGTCAGTGATGACTAACATTTTTAATTTGGTACCTACAAGACGAACGGTGTTGGTGAAAGCTCTGAGGCAATAAAGACGGAGTTTGATACAAAAGTAGTAAGCAGTTCCTGCTCGGTGCAGAGACATATAAATACTGAAAGAAGCGGACTAACAGAATGGTTATACGCATTTTTGTGGCTGGCTTGGTCTTGTGGTGAAGAAATCCTGACCTGATGCTACTCTGGTCCTGTCAGTCTTATGTTCTGAGCGCCTCCACTTGATGACCGCTTGGTAGGGGTGGGGATGGATACTTCGCCGAGCTAAGAGCAAGAACACATCCACGTGAGTCGATTGGTTTATAGCTTTGGCTAAGGACTCAAGTCGTTCTCCTGCTCAGGTGTGGACACCCTAGCAGTATAGCAGTTACATTAAAAACTGAATCATGAAAGTACAGATGATTTCATGCTGCATCGGACGACGCGCATTGGGGAAATGGGGTCGCCTTATCTGACGCATACAGTGCGGTAAATAAGCGAAAATGTGCTATCACCGGCGCAACCGCCTTTCTTCTTCGCCCTCCCCTTCACATTCTTCCCTCCTAGTCCTCATTTTACTTGACACACTACCTATCCGGGTGATCGCCTGGCGAAATCGTAAGCTTCTGTGTCAAAGGTTTAAGATCGTGTGCTGGACGGGGGCACACCCCTGGATCGAAATATGAACCAGCGCCCCACGCGACGCACTATATTGATCGGAATGGAACTCAGTTGTTACAGTATGAAAATAGACGTAATCTCAACGAGAATGCTAGTTGAACAAGGTAAGTTCGAGTGGACTGGAAATGCCACCACACCACATGAACATGGTGTCGGATTTGCGCTATCCGATCACCTAAATTGACACCTGATGGAAGATACGACTTGCATCAACTCAAGGTTGAGGACACTTGGTCTAGCCTCGGACGCTGTAAGTACGCTACTTTCATCATGCGTTTTCCGGAGAACAGAAAACATCAGTGCTACTCCCAGATGTCCTCTGTGATGCGGTCTGTGCCGAGGAGCGACTGCCTATTCCCACTGGTTGATTTCAACACACGCGTTGGGTCTGAGAACAGTGGGGGTAGTTGGAATCAGGCTGCGTGGTGGTGATTTAGGCAGTGGGAACGCTGATCACTTGTTTTCACCGTGTCATTTTGTCCTAACGATCAAAAGCACAACGTCTTCAGTGGGCGCGATTGAGATTGTTACTTGGACGCACCCACGGAGTGGTCACACCCATCTCGACTGTCGTAAGCCAGCATGACATGCGGGAAGTGTGCATAACGCGTGTATTATGTAGTGCTGGGTGTGAAACTGACTAAAAGATGGGGCGGACTAAAGTGTGGCTATATTTTCCACTGGAGAGCTTTGTCTACTTGGGAAGTTGCATCACTGCTGGCGGGGCTATTGGAGACGAGGTTTCGATGCGCATCTCGAGAGCACGCCTCGCTTTTTCTAGGCTGAGGCATTTGTGGCGTCGCCACGACATTCGTCTCTCCATCAAAGGGCGGGTCTATTGTGCAACTGTTCGTGCTGTACTGTTGTACAGATGCGAGACCTGGCCCATTCGTAAAGATGACTTGCGCAGGCTATCCGTCTTCGAGCACCGCTGTCTGCGGTCCATTGCCCGTGTGTGGTGGCAGCACCACGTAAGCAATTTGGAAGTTAGACGGCGTGTCTTGGGAAGTGGAAGCCACTCGCTCGAGGAGCTCATCTCACTGCATCAACTGCGGTGGTTGGGACACGTATTGCGCATGCCTGTCCAGCGTTACCCCCGTCGTGCGTTGTTTGCACTTGCTGGACAGGGCTGGAAGAGACGGTCTGGTGGACAGCCTACAACATGGAGAAGCCGCATGAAAAAGTTGACGAAACAATTGGCCTCGGCCGGTTGTTGTCGACTACCTGGTTGGGGTCCGAGAGATGAGGATACTTGCTGGTTGAAAACTTTGGAAGTTATGGCTCAAGATCGATGTCAATGGCGGACGTGTGCATCAGTGTGTTGCGGTGTCCCTTCTTCCTCCCCCTAAAAGAGAACAAACTGAAAAAAATTCCAAAATCTGTGAGTGGTAAACTTGACAAAAAAAGCATTTCTTGTTGCTCTTTTCTTATTATTCATATTGTTTTCCTATTCAGCCATGATTCCGATGGCACAATATCTGTACCACAGATCGTGTATAATATATATATATATATATATATATATATATATTCCATGTATTGCTCCTCTACCGTTAGTCGGAGGAGACTTAATGTTGGTTCAATAGATGGCGTTGGGAAGAGACGTGTGATAGAGAATGCAATCACGACCAGTCTCGGCGATGTTGACTCTGTTGTTCTAGTCAGCGATCTATGGCACTACTTCAAGGAATAAGCAACAGCTGTAACTGAGGAGACGATCGGAAGCGCAAACTCTAAGCAGCCTAATTGGTTTGATGAAAACAGCACGACTATTGGCGCATCCGTGTCACAAAAGAATGTGGAATTTGTTGCAGGTGGGAAGGATCCAAGCAAGTAGAGAAGAAGCGTAAGTTTAGCAAAATGCGTATACGCCTGATTCGGAAGCAATATATCATAGGCGCCTCCTGCCACTCCTAGATTACACAAAACGCAAAGAGCAGTTGCTCAGCTACGTAACGGCAAGTGTACCGGAGCCGATGGGATGTCGTTAGGAGTGCTGAAGAACTGCACATTCCCTTGTGGCGCAAAGATGTCCAATGCTCAATGATGTGGCGTCTAGTCGATACCCATAGCCGTTTAGTGCGCCAACATGCCTCTGATTTCACTATAAATAACCATTAAGTCTATCGTATTCACATTTCCGCACGGACCATTAGTATACTTTACGCCTGATCCAGCTAGGTCAGCTAAAGATGTCAACTAGCTACTGAAGGATAAGAGAATTAGTACCATTTTGCAAATGCGCTGCACATTTTGAAAGGGAATTTTCATAGAAAACGAATCACCAATTCAGTAATTACTCACGAGACGAACCATCTGCATTTTCGACCAACAACGCCATTTTCAGGACGTATGGCAGATTCTGAAGAACCCACTCCACGAACGGACGAAAAAAGTGTGACAGGTGATTGCGAATAACCATGCCAACAATCGGTTGAAGAGCAGTACAATTTGAGTGATGGAGACGACTGTAAGTTGCAGCGAGAAACTATACAATCTTTCGTGCGTATTGAAAGGTCCGCAGATGTGAAAGAGACCCCACTGCAATAAATTGCTAACACCGGCAAAACACTTTCAATGCATAACACAGAAAGTACTGACAACCTTTAATCATCACAACTACGCATTATGTTTTGGACCTACATGAATCGCTTCAGTTGTTATATGTGGACACCACCGATCAAATTGAAATCGACGTATATTCAGTTGAAAGTATCCGATCATGTTCCCTTCGATTTGCCCTGCGTAAAATGGAGAATAAACATTATTAATAGTATTACAACGCTACATGCACTGCAATACTTGGTGGAACGCGTTAGGATCGAAGAACAAGTGTTCACTGAACTGTAGTATACTCTCGAGCTACCACTTTACAGCGGGAAAGAAAGAAGCAATGTGCCAACAATTGTCGTGGCACCAACTTGGAAAATTGAGTAGGGAAGTTGACAGCTCGAAGCCTGTTTAACCGCCTCGGCACTCAAAGCACACGTGGCTTCTGCTTGGGCCGCAGTATAATCGATATGCCGTTCACGGTTTGTCAGCTGCAGAAGTTCTGTGACCGAAACCAACTATTGTACGTGTTGTCCATGGAGGTCACTAAGTAATTTGACACGGTGAACCGCGAGGCACTCTGGCTGGTTTTGGTTACATTGTATTGATTAGCCAAGTTTGATCGTCTAATTGAATGCCTTCACAGTATCACGCGAGTGAGACTATAACGGTGGGCAAAGCTCAAATGAGTTGGAGTATGTCGTTGGTGTAAAGCAGGGTAGTGTCCTATCTCCTATCTATCTACCATGATGCTTCGTTGTTTCAGTACATGGGAGTACAGTGTCCATCTCGTGCATCCCATGAGTGACTGTTGAACATCCATCATTTCGGGGTGAGAACCCTAGTGCATGAAACAACGGTTTGGATGTCGCTGCTTGCAGACAACTGCGCGTTATTTGTACACAAGGAGGAGGAATTGCAACGCACGACAACGGTTCTTGCTTCGACGGCGGCAAATTTCGGACTAATCATCAGCACAAGTAATACTGTCTTTTCAGTCGTTACCATGAATGGTTTCCATGTTCCGCCTACAAATTGAAACCGCTGGTGAAGTTTTGGGGTAGTCACCAAACATCTACCACCATGGGAACATAATGTCAGCAGACCTTAAAATGACCGGATAGCTGCGCACTTGCGCATCGAAGGTGAGCCTTGGATTTGGTAAACTGGAACATCGTATCAAGGAAAATCATCCGATGACCGTTGGGACCAGGTTGATAAATAAATAAGGCTTTTATTCTCGACAAGGCGAGGCACACCTTTACAGGCATGATCATTTTGACATAACAATGCGTGATCAAGAATGTGCAAAAATCCGAGATGTTTGCCATAACAGTATATGTTTGTGTAGGAGGGTATGTAATTGTGCGTGTGTATGTAGACGTGTAGTTTGTGCTTGTAATTTTGCTGCTCCATTTTTGAATGTTTGATATCGTCGGCAATGTGCAAGTACAAGATTGGTGTCCGTGTGTTGGAAAGGATTATCCGGATATCCACGGGACAGTGACTTTATTTTATGGCGAGTCACAACCGCCATGTCACAGTGTTGTTAAGCAGACATTTGTGGCTTATTACAGGGAGAACGCTTGCTAGGCGAAAATCCACCACGTTCTGAAACACTGCCGCCGAAGTATTTGCTGGAAGGGGTTAAACCCAAACCACCCAGCTGGCACCATGAGGAGGTTGTTCGGCTAGCCAGCATGGTGTACAAATGAATGGTGCTGTTGGTTAATCTCGAAAGCAACGAAACATGGAGGCCATAAAAGAAAGAAAATCACTAGCTAAACATTTCAATCACCAATACATGCAACGGGTTCTGTTCCTCCGTTGGTGGGACCAAGTTCCAGACACTGAAGTGACTCGCCGGAGAGGCATACGCGGAATGGACTGCATGCTGTCATTGCGACACCTCAGGGGATAAGACGTGTCCACCTTGTGGAAGCGGGCGGCATATCAAAGCATCTGCCGTATGGCCAACTGCGTGCAGGGAAGCGGAATGTAGGTTAGGCGATGCTACGCTATCAGGAAATGATCAAGGTGAATTTATCACGAACTAATGTTGACTTTTGGTATTGAGAAGGAATGCGGTGGATTGTCGTCAAAGACCTGACAAAATAGGGCATTACAGAGGAGTAGTAGGGGGAGTCGAATAGTATAGGTAGAAATACATCACATCTAGACTCACGCAGACAGCCACCACATGCCCGGAAAAGCACCGTACGCGCGTTGCATCCTTTCGCGAATCATCAGCGCGCATTCCATCGGACGCTGCTAGAATTCGAACCCGCAACTCAACTGTTGCCAGTCCGTGGTTGATACAACTAAGCTGCGGGGGACGGCAACGACCATGGTGAATAAGTTACTAGATGTGATATAGCGCCGCTCACTATCCACTGACTTGCAGGTTACTACCGTATAGAAGCCAGGATAGCCACTCACCAAGGACGCACTTACCAAAATTAATTCACCAATTAACCTATGGCATTATAAACGGCGCTATATCATATCTAGTGACTTATTCACCATGGTCGTTGCCGTCCTCCGCAGCTCAGTGGTCTCAATCATGGGCTGGCAACAGTCGAGTTGCGGGTTCGAGCCCTTCAAGGGTCCGATGGAATGCGCACTGCTGACGATTCCCGAAAGGATGAAACGCGCGTACAGTGCTTTTCCGGGCGTGTGATGGCTGCCTGAGTGAGTCTAGACGTAACAAATTCCTACCTATACCATTCAACTCCCCCTACTACTCCTCTATAATTCATACGCAGACCAAACTGCTTATAATTCCATAGGTTAATTGGCAGTTTAAGTTTGGTATGTTCGTCGTTTGGTGAGGGGGCTACCCTGTCCTCTGTACGGTAGTAACGTGCAAGTCAGTGGATAGTGAGCGGCGCTATATGACATCTGGTAACTTATTCACCATGGTCGTTGCCGTCCCCCGCAGCTCAGTTGTCTCAACCACGGACTGGCAACAGTTGAGTTGCGGGTTCGAGCTCTAGCAGGGTCCGAAAGAATGTGCACTGCTAACGATTCATGAAAGGATGGAACGCGCGTACCGCGCTTTTCCGGGTGTGTGATGACTGCCTGAGTGAGTCTAGATGTGACGAGTTTCTACCTATACCAAATAGATAATGTCGTTATCCATTTACATCTAAGGATTTTGGCATTAGGAGGGAGAGCGCCGATTAAGCAAGCGTCAGGTGCCGACGGAACCTAGCCCATCGACGGCAAGCGCTGGTGCTGTAGCACTTGCACTGGTAGGTGCCTCATGTGAGTCGACCTGGTCAGTCATCAGCATGGCCGATATTCAAAAGGCCGTGGGTAGGTTAAATGTATAGGTGTCAGTGCATGGAACTGGAATAATACGGATAAAAAAGCCAAGCCTAGAAAAGTCCCGTTGGATGGTTTATGGAAAGAAAGTTAGTTCAAGTTACACAAAAGTGAAAAACACATCTGTGGACTCCACATAGTATCCAGATTAACACAGGTATATCCGTCTACCCCGATTTCGTGGGGTTAGTGAGCACAATGTCTACGTTTTGTCGTCACTCCATGAATAGAAATCAGATCAAGCAATGTAAATGGAGTAAAGAATCGTAGTCGTTTTTTAAAAATGGGGAGCGTGTGCGCTGAAATGATAAAAGTCGGAACAGCGTTCCACGGTTGGCAAACTCGAAAAGATAATACTTCAGGCAGGGCTGAAGCCGAGTGTACTGGGTGGCCAGTTACAACGTATGACCCCACAATTCTGTGTAGCGGCTATGCTTCAGAAGGTGGTGGCAAGCGTGACCAGATTTCAAATCTGAAGGCCAGGATGAGGTCAGCCCGTAGACGGCGATATCTTTCGCTATACAATCCCAGGACTCCCAGTTGCCTATGGTATTGCAGGTGGGACAAACCCTTCAAATTTTTGTTGCCTGTCGCTGTGCGGTCTCCAGTGCAACCAGGTCGCGTTTAAACCAGCGTTGTCAAGCCTGGATCGCGTACTGTACATAGGACCTCACATATGCACTGAGCATTTGGGGGAAGATCAATGAACAACAATGATTTATCACGGGATAAAAGCAAGTGCTTGGCACGTCCTGTAGGATGGTTGGGGTAAATACGATGAAATCAAAATGTATGTGGAGGGATCAAACCTCCCGAACACCCTCCGTAGCAGACCAACGTGTTGGTTCGCGGTTTTGGACGCCTTCAAGGACTGCGCCGAACAATCGAGGTTGTCCGCCATCACCGGCCCTAGGTCTCGCTCTTGTGAGGCGGTTTCCAACAGGTCGTCTCCAAGCTTATATGTGTACGTGGGTTTGTGGCGGACAAGCACGGTTTTGCACTTGTCCGTGTTAAACGGAAGTAGACTTGTCGTTGACCATTCAGAAGCACGGGTTAAGTCTAATTGCAGCATATCGTGCTTTTCCTGACAACCGATTGCCCGTGATTTCTTGGTGTTATCGGCAAAAAGCAGGTACTTGGACTTGATGACACTCGCAAGGTCGTTCACGAAGAACAAGTATAACCGCGGCCCCAACACCGACGCTTGTGGAACACCGCAGTCCACATCAACTGGATCAGAAAATGAACTTCGAAATCGAACCTGAAGGCGCTGCTGAAAGAGGAAGTTTCCGATTCATCCAATGACAGGGTTTCCAACTCCGAATGCTTGCAGCCTCTGAAGAAGGATGCGGTGGTCTATGCGGTCGAATGCTTTGGAAAAGTCTAGGTTGATGACATCAATGCCGGTCCCACTGTTGGCTATCACGTTCCAATTGCCACGGCAATCAGTAGATTGGTAATACATGACCGATGCTGACGACATCAGTGTTGCGCCGGTGCTATGATGTTAGAGCTTTCGAAGTAGCCCATTACAGCCTCAGATCTGATCGATCCCATCAGCTATGAGAGCACTGAGAAGAAAATCACTGGGTGTTAGTTGGCTGTCTCTGAACGGCTACCACTTTTGAAAATCGGGATAATGATGCCTTGCTTCCACATGCTAGGGACCTGCTGTTCGTCCAGGCATCTTCGGAAAAATCTCGTTAGTGGTTCAGCTATCCTCGTAGCTGCCACCTGCAGTGCTTTCTGGGGAATGTTGTCAACTCCGGGGGAACTATGGGTGCGCAACGACAGCAGCTTCCTCAAAATGGTCGCTGAACTAAACGTGACGTGTGTAAATACTGGCATCTGGGAGAATGGGACAGGTATGTTACAAATGCTGGTAGCACGTCGGAAAATTGGGGCATATTGTAGCCGTAGAACGTTGGCTGCATCCTCGGCGGTTTGAGCACATCCATCCGCTGATATTAGTGGGGAACACCACGTTTCACATTCCGGAGGCTGTTCACATGTCTGTACAGAAGCTTTTTGTTAACACAAAACTTTTCCGCTAGACTCTGCTGTGTACTAATTTGTCCTCGCGCACAAGTGTGGTACAGTGATTACGATGCACAACATAGTTACTCCAGTTGTCAGGGCTAGGGTTCGCTCTATACACATGCCACGCGGCGTCTCTTACTGTCTGTGTTTCACGTTCTACTCCGAATGAATGATTCTGCTGTTGCGAAACGTAGGGGCTTGTTGACCGATGCAGATTTAACCAGCTCACTGAACTTACCAGTAAAATCCAACAAAGCACTGTCAATGGAACAGCCGTCCGAAAACTCTCAGCTGGCATCGCCCACAAGTTCTGCTAGTATGTCATAGTGGCTGATGGTTCGAAACAAGTTAGTATGTCCTTATGGATACTCCGCATAACATACGGTTGTAAATTATAGTTAAGTGGCCGCTTCGCCCTTTGGGGCTCTCCAGCATTGGTTTCTCAACCATGAGCTCTTCGTTTGTGAGCAGTAAATCAAGCATGGTAAGTACACAGCACCCAATTGCACTGACTAACCTAGACCGATAGTGCGACAAGTGTGTTATCTCATCACAGCCGTTGATCTGTATGGGTGTTTATCTTTTTTAGCATTTTAGGTATTTGCTTGCTGATATCCTTGATGTTGCCGCGCCTGACGTGAATATTGGCAAAGGTTCCACCAGTCGAAAACCGCCACCACGACTACTGGCGCCAGGAGACTAAGTGTTCCTGAGGGCGCACGGTCTTCGTGACGGTGCTACGCTCAAAATGTGGTTCCATCCAGTGTGGAACGGGCTACGGCCCAGCCACCGCTCTGTGTAAGTCTGGTATGCGTGTTTCCCCTTGTTCGAGTGAATGATGTGCACATTGAAGTGTGGTCGGGTCCCGATGATATGTGGTTTCCGCCCACCTTCAACCCAGTCAGATTCCTTCATGTTTACACTGGCTATGGGGTGCGGATGGAACTGTGGATAGTGCAGCGCAAGCCACTCATGGTCCCTGTGTAAGCGCAGGCGTCCGGTGGATGTTTAGTCGTAGTGACAGGCAACTTTAGAAATGGATGCCGACAAAACGGATTTTGGTGGCGATAAAAATGTGTAAGGTTCGAAGACCGCGAATCGAAATATCAAAGCAGGATGGCACATTCGAATGGCCATTTTAGTCGTGACTGTAAGGCTGCCAGTGCAAATCGTATGTTAGTGCTCTGAACGATGTGGGAACATGTCTAATTGTAACAAGAACACTTCCAAACTAAATTGATGAACTCAGGAATAAGAGCAAAGAAATTTCATGGCACCCGCGTTAAGCCCCTAGGACTTCCACGTGGTCGCGGATTCACGAACAAGCAAGGGTTAACTCGTCGTTGGGTTTTTGTATTACCGGATATGCGTTTGGACTGCAACCCGCAATCGTACGTGATACGATGGTTTCCTTTGAGATAAACGATGTTGCCCGCTCCATCTACTGCATCCTAAGACTGGTCTCTCCCTCGTTCGGATTTATCAAACAGAGACAGCCGTGGATGGGAGTGGGGTTTCGGATGTAATGGATAACCGCTGACGCCAGGCCACTGAGATTGAGTGTCGTAATCCAAACACAGCGGATACTCCAAAAACTCAACGATAAACTTCTAAACGCTGTGGCAAGCGTTGCTGACTGGCCTCAACGGCTTGGTGTTAAAGAAGTTAGATGCCAACCACCACGTATAAAGTTCCATTCCCAGCTGGAAATACAACTGATTGCCGGGTTCAAACAAAAAAGCCAGGCGTGAGGGCCAAATCCTTCATGGCATCACTAACAGTGGTGTCTTTTGACTGAACTGTGGACGTGTGAGAGAGTTCTGCCGCAAGTGGATGGGCACAGCAAAACTCCGATTTGAGCAGTGTTTCGATGCAGTTATCGAAGCCAGAGGCACAAGGACTATAAAGTTTGACACAGAGGCTGGCAGTTTCGGTGTGAGGATGTAGTTTGTAGCAACGTGCGCGATGACAGACATAAAGCTTGTGGTTCCAAGGAAGCGTCCAAGAAACAAATATGGAAATACACGATGCTGAAGATTCCGTCAACAATGTCTCCTAAACAGTTAAAACTCGGAGACCGGTAACTACAACTGACTGAAATGTTATGGAAAATACATACCTTAGAGTCACGTTCTGAATGATTCACCTAAAAGTGGAGTGTCTAACATGCAAGGAGCCATTATGAAGAGGGTAGATGGCCACAGGTAATACAAAGCAATTCGTTAAATCGAGACATACGAAATGGGTAGACGAGTCCTATTGATTACTGCGAGCAGCGACCATTAGCCAAAGGACGATAAGCACCAAACTGAAAGATAACCTAAAAGAGAATAAACGGTAGCTTGTTAAATAGAGATGTGCCTTTGAAGACTGGATTATCGTTAAAAAGACCTTTAAGTGGTAAGACCAGAGTAGCACATATGAATGAGGAGGGCGACTACAGAAATAGTCTACAGCGGCGGTTAAGTGGAGATGTAGTAGAAGTAGACCATTCAGGTGTAAATGGTTTGTTCGAAGTCTGAGAAGCGAAAATCACATCACGTCTGGCCAGCAGAATACCTCGTTACACGTTGACTTAATCGAACAACGCATCCTTGATTCAAGTAAACTACCGAGGACAGACCTCAGTTAGTCAGCGAAGTCTGTAGGATTAGTGAATACCAGTCATGACCAGGGTATCTAATCGAGTACCAGTATCAGAAGGCCAACGAAGTCGAACACAACGGACTATATTTGAATCGGCTACAAGAAGATGGGGACGGATGAGGCAAACAGGAGCGAACACATCGGAGAGGTGAGCTCAAGGGAATATGGAGCGGAGCAGCTGAACAAGGATGAATATCATATCATCGATCAGCAGTAAAATTGTGCGTGAAAGATAAGTGGCGTAGGCGAACGACAGCGCGTGCTGTTTTTGCCTCACCTCATCTTCCTGGTTCGTTTCTTGGGTCCTTTTGATCATTTCGATGGGACACGCCCGTCGTATTATCTGTAGCGCTTATACCACACAGTGAAAGTGAGAACATAAAAAACAATTATGAGGTTACCACGCACAAGGACGACCAAGCATGCAGCTGGGTAGTTGGATGAAATTTTCTTCACTACGTCTATAGGCACCAGTTGCAGTAATAACTATGTACCATATATCCACGCACAATGAATGCGACGGAATAGGACACGCCCGAAAACCCGATCCATAAAGTAAATGGTAGCAACTAAAGGGCAGCATGACAGCAAATGCACTGCAGTGGTGAAGTGCAGGCGCGTTAAGTTGTGACCTACAGCAGCGTAAACATATCAAAAGGTCAACATAGCGCAAGTGATGAAAATAAACTATGCATCACTGGTCAGCATAACACTTGCTTGAGAAAAGGATGACAACCCAGTAACCTACGAATACTTAAGTCACCACATGTTCATACGCGGGTATTATAATAGGTGAAGTTCGCGGTTACGCTCTGAACCATCCGATGTGTGCTTGTATTGCGACACGCAATCTCAGAATGAAGCACAGCTTGTTTTGACACTAAACTTGATAGCTGGGGCAACATCCAAAATTGAGCAACATCGAAAATGCCGCCACTTCAATGGTATTCTACTCGTGGTCTGGCTGATATTACGAGTGTAAACATCCACTGAACGCCCGCGTCTAAGGAGGGATCTTGGGTGATTTCAATGACGCTCTGTACACATGGTATCCGGTGAAAACTTGCGAGAACAAAACCGACAGTTTTACGAGTGAGTGCACGTCGACTGTAACGAGTACATCTCCCATGGCCAGATGGATCCGTGCAATAATATCTCAGGATTAGAACAAGGGACGCGGCGGATATCACAGGAGTGTGGATGCATTTGATTCGTGCAAGGTAGGTGACTTAGGTAGGTAAAATTAGAGGGGTTAAACGTGTCGGACGTGCACAGGGCATTGACTCTGCTACATTCAGCTATTTGACCATAGTTTGTTGACTGAACAGAAAAGGATGGGCTCGTTCTTGCCTGACCTGGGACGATGTAGGATGAAAAGCGAAGTTCCTGGTGGTATTGGCCAGTATTGCCCTCCAGGTTGGAGTCCATGCAACCTACTCTGAACAGGGATCACAGCTGGTACCGGTGACATGCCTGCCGCCGTACCCTAGTCCAAGTACGTCTGACGTTGAGTTGTTTGTGGAATGCAGGAAGTCAACTGTTTGTGGCCGTGAGATGATTTCAAGTTATGAGCGAATTGGTCCTGAATTTTTGCACAGGACGGTTAGGTTTTACGTCAAATTCTTTTTCTTTCAGTTTATGATGTATTTGGTAATTGCGGTTGTATGGTAGCGAAGGATCGGTACAAATTCTTGAAGCACTGCTTAGTATGATGAGGATGTATCAGATATGACATGAGAACATTGGAATGGACCAAGTTATCTTAATTCGAATAATAATAATAATAATACACAGCGTATAAAAAGAGAAAAACGATCGGTAAAGTGAAAATAAATTTGTAGAAGAAGCGCAAACATCAAATCGTAAGTGAGGAGATGGAAACAAGGGATAGAAGAGAAAGACGCTACGGACTTTGTAACTGCGCAATACCGTTGGACTGTCTACAAAGCAAGGTGGAGGCCGACTCGGAAAAAGACGGAACACGTCGATTTGATCAGGTCCTTCGGTTGGATTCTTCGTGCTATTTACCGTCGGTTTTTGTGTGGTATCATACTAGACATGTTGTCATTAAGCAAAGTGTAACAAATTAGGTAATTCAAAAGTAGGCATCCTTATAACAAATAACAGGCTGGATTAAATTGACTTTTTCACTGTGAAGGTTGCACCATAGCTAGTTAGCTTAAACGCTGTTTCGAATGGAATTGACGCTGCGAATTGGTGGAACGCAGATAGGAACTCCATGCCACGAACTGGAGTTATGCAACCGTGATCAAATTTAGTTTAGTGACACTACTCATAGTAGTTGAATATACAACTACATCTGCAGTTGACCGTAAGAATTTGCTAATGTAGGTGGGATTTCCAGGTCGGAGAACTCGCCTCAGGCTCACTGCGAAACTGGACGGATGGAAACTTCATCCTTACATTCGAAGTACGTGCCTGAACAACGAATTTCACTATAGAGAAGTGATGGAAAGAGAATCCTTACGTCCAATCGCAATGAGGCTGGACCTTACCGTGGTGCGATGGTTTGTGTGCCTCAGTGATCCATTGAGCTATACTGGGTGGTGCTTTTGTTGCACCTTCAGAGCCACTCACATCAGACTGGTCAATGGTTAGAGGCCAGACAAACTCAGCCTCCTGGTCTTCCAGGTTGGGGGTTGGAATGAGGGTGACATCTTATTCCTTAAAACGGACTCCTTGTAGCCCAACGACAAACCCGCTGCCTTGCGGTAAGATTTTTGAACCAAAGGCTTTGGTTGAGAACCCTAATTGTTTTCCTGTCTAGGCCTGGGCAGCCTGACAGTATCCTACCCACGCAATCCTATGAATCTCTCTTCAAACAAATTTCTTGATGCTCTGGCCACCGCAGAGGATAATCAACGATGCCCTATCTGCCGCATCGAGCAGGGTGGATAGGGGTTTGGATGCTACTGCTCAAGCCTTCCCGTCTTCTTATTCCCCCTCTTACGCCTTTTCACCTTTGCTGTCCCGTTTCAACTTCACTTTTATCCCCCCTGTTTTCAACCGCCCGATTCTTGGCCCTCCCACAACATGCTTTGCTAGGCCTTTATCTTCTAATTTCAACTCACATGCTAACGCGGAGCGTCACTCCTCTCCTGTCGATAAGCCCATTTCCAACCAAGCGGTTCATTCCAGTTCATAGGCTTCCATTTGGAGCCCTCGATCCTCCTTCAGATTGGCATGCCTCAATGTACGCACATTGCTTCAGATCGGTCAACAGGCAGCACTTGCCGGACATTGGAGACCCCCTCGATCGATATCTGCTGCTTATCGGAGACCAGCCTGCAAGACTCGAGCTCTGTGCTCACTCTGCGATCCCCTTCAGGTGACGCAAGCAGTATCTTCGCATTGCGCCTATCCGGTGATGATGCAGCTTCGAGCACCGGTCAAGCTGGTGTTGGCATTGCCCTGAGTCCCCGGGCTGAAGCTGCTCGGGTTGATTGCATTCCAATCAGTAGCCGGATGTGTGCGGTCCGAGTGGCTGGCTCGTTCAAAGCTTCAAAACCGCGTGTGATTAACAGGTGTCTATTCATCATCGCTGCCTACGCGCCCACAAACTGTAGCGACGATTCGATAAAGGACGACTTCTACCGTCAAATGACCCAGCTCCTTCGTCACAGAAGAAGCACGGACACTGTTGTGCTGGCGGGGGATCAGAACGCAAAAGCTGGAAAGTTGTCCACTGATGAACTGCATTTGGGCGGTCAGCACGGTGTAGGCTCCCGTAATGATAACGGTGAGCGGTTACTTCATTTGTGTGAAGATGCCCGCTTATTTCTTGCGAGCACTAACTTCCGACACAGCACTCGCTGGAGGGTGACTTGGCGCCCACCAGCCTCGAACTAGCCTTGGACGCAAATCGATCACATTGTTATCAGTTACCGCTGGAGAGGCTGCATCCAGAACTGTTGCTCGATTTAGAGCACATGCGTGGACACCGATCATGCACTTGTATGTGCTGACATGCGGATGCGTTTTGGCGGACGCCCACGACGACGCTGTGAGTGCATTGACAGCAGCCAACTAACAAGGCCAGCTGTTCTGAATGCGTATCGAACTACGATGACATGCGAGTTGAGTAAGCGCTCACTGGAGACAATTGATGGTCACTGGTCTCATATCCACTAAACCTTACTAGCAGCATGCAAATCCTCATGTGGTATGTCTAATAGCCAACATGGACATTGGGTCTCTTCGCGGTCTCTGGAACTTATCGATGATCGCCGGCATATTCCGGCTGGAAGCGAACACAATGAAACTCGCAAAGAGTTCCGGGCAAGACTCCGTGCTAGCCTGAAGAGAGACCGCGAATCTTGGTGGTCTCATCGTGCGTCAGAGATGGAAGTGGCCGCTGCCCTTGGTAACCATCGTAAGTTATTCCGTCTGATACGAGAAACGGGCAGCAGGAGACCTGGTGCTAGTGACGAGAGTGGACAGCCTATCCACAATTTGTCAAAGCGTTTGGAGCGTTGGGCTGAGCATATTGAAAAACAATTTAATCGGCCAGAATTGTTCGATTCTTCGCCGGCCAGTGATCGCCCTGCTCCGTGGGCTGTCCCTTTGGATCCACTCTCTCGCTCAGAAGTCGAACGTAAGATCGGACTGTTGAGGTTGAACAAAGCCGCGGGACCAGATGATCTTCCTCCAGCAATCTTCAAATTCTGAGACTCTGCTCTTGTTGATGATTTACACGAATTACTATTGAAATTGTGGGAGCAGGAGACTGTCCCAAGCGACAGGAGCCGCTCCGTTATTGTTACCATCTTCAAAGGAGGCTCGCGTTCGGAATGCGGCAACCAAAGAGGAATCAGTCTGCTCTCTATCGCCTACATAATTCTTCACAGATTGACTGGCGCTCGTGAAAGCTAGATTCGTGAGGAGCAAGCCCGGTTTCGTCGGGGGTCGTGACTGCGACGACCACATCTTCACCTTGCGTCAGTTGTTGGAGCACCGTCACACATATTGGCGGCCCACTGTAGTCGTGTTCCTCTATATCAAAGGTGCCTTCGATTCGGTTGATCGATGTGCCCTTTGGAATTGTCTACTCAGGAAAGGTGTGCACGAGAAATACGTAAATATTATCCGAGCATTATACGCGCGTAGCACGGGCAGAGTGAGGGCTTACGGCAAGCTGTCGCCACCTTTCATTATCAGCAGCGGTGTGAGATAAGGATGCCCGCTGTCACCTTTCCTCTTCAACTTCGCTAATGACGAAGTCATGGAGATTGCATTTACAGGACATGACTTGAAAGGTGTGGAGCTACTCCCAGGAGAACGACTTTTTGGCCTAGAGTATGCAGACGACATTGCCCTCATCTGTGACAGCTCCCAGACGTGCCAAGCCGCGCTGGACAGATTAGCACTGGCAGTCAGCCGCTTCGGGTTTTGCTTTGCACCATGGAAATGCAAAGCGTTCGTCCAAGATTGGCAGCGATCATCACCGGCGCTGTCCCTTGGTGGGGATCAGCTAGAAGTCGTTCAAAAATTCAACTACCTGGGAAGTTGTATCAGCGCCAATGGGATTGAAGATGAGATCACGAACCGTATATCTAAAGCTCGAAGTGCTTTTGCTAACCTTCGCCACTTATGGCACCGGCGCGACATCACTCTCTCCCTGAAGGGTAGAGTGTACAATTCAACAGTACGTTCGACCTTACTGCACGGTTGCGAAACCTGGCCCCTAAGACCAGCGGACATAAAGAGGCTAGTTACGTTCGACCACCGGTGCCTTCGCAATTTGGCTCACATCTGGTGGGAACACCGCGTGAGTAACGAGCGTGTTCGACGCCTTGTTTACGGAACATGAAACGGAACTGAACCGCTCAGCACCGTCATTTCACGCACCAGGCTCCGATGGCTCGGCCACGTGTTGCGCATGCCAGCCCACCGACTTCCGTGAAGTGAGGTGTTTGCTTACCGGGGGTGTGGATGGAAGAAGAGGAGGGGTGGTCAAGCGATGACTTGGTCCGGAGGAATGAAGGCCCTCACTTCGGAGCTGGCCTAGGTTGGAGCGTCACGGCTCCCTGGTTGGGGTCCAAAAGAGGATGAACACGTTTGGCTAGATACACTTGCTAACATGGTAAGGAGCCGACCTCAGTGGCGTTCCTGCTGTGAGTCTCTTTGTCTCTCCCCACCCATTTTAGCCTCCCCCTCCGCCTACGATCACATTTCGTAGCGTGATATAATTTTACATAATAATTTTACTTTTTGCCTAATAGCCGGTTGGTAGCTTACCGGAACGATGCCCATCCGTTGCTGGTAGCTCACCTGGCATGCAACTGTTGTATTTATTTTCCTTTTCCTTTATGTGTTGCGGCACAGTAGCTGAGGTGGTTTCCACCTCTAGCTAACGTGTAGAATGATGATGATGATGATGGATCTTTACGACCAGCCAAACATGAAACAAATAGTAAGACACCTTTACAGTATGCCAAAGACTGAGGGCGTCAGGCTATGAACATGATAGGTGCACTTCTTGACCGCACAGGAAAAGGTGACGGCAGTATCAGAAAGGATGAAATTATTCATGAGACAGAAAAGCGTTCCGGAGCAATGAATTGCAGACTACCGTGATTAAAACGAGATCAGACGATAGGTTCGTAAATGTTGATGAACTCCCAGAACTCAGTGAATAACTGACCTGGGGCGAATGGTCATGGTAATCCGAAACTCAGTTGTAAATTCAATGTGGTCAACACATTTGTTTGGGGATGCATCGAAATCCGGATGGTATATAAAATGACAACAATATTCACTGAGTGCATAATTCCAGTTTTACGGGGGATTGCATGCTGTGAGTTCTACCTCCAGAGCCTAGGAGTGAAGAACGGAAAGTGGAAAATACTGACATATACACAGGGGAGACGTGACAAACATACACTTTAACTGATGAACCGTGCACAAAAATTAAGGAATGCCTGTCCAAAACACTTCAATGTAAGATGACCCGGTTAGAAAATCCAGAAACCATAACTTCGTGGGCATAGAGTGCATGAGCAGCTACGGGACCTGTGACCGCATCGACCGACAGCATTTAAACCGCGTTTGCGGCACCGCAGCATCGATTTGCAAATCCCCTTCTAAGGTGCATCTGACGCACAAAGGGCCCTGCTCCTATAATGTCATACTCTAAAACTTCCAACAGAAATTAAGCATGGGCGAGTCAGTTGCAGAGATAAAACAAACGGTTACGGTTGGCGAGGGACAAATAATTGCGAGCAAACATGAAACCAAACGTTTGACCCAGGACGGCGCACACCAAATGAACAACGAAGGTCGTGCCAGAGTGACCACAGAGACACAGGTGGATTTGATGGAAAAGATAGTTGTGACAAATGACACTCTGGTCGGCTGGCCAATACGATTATCTTCCGTGAATGTACACGAGCACGAGGAACAGCAAATTGTCAGTTTGGATGATGCGCGACAGGCGGCTTCTCCAACAAAAGCTAACGTGGAATCCAGTAGTAAACCAATGGAATTTAACGATGGCGTAATCCAACCATCGCTGTCAATGTCGGTGCAAGTAGGAAGTGTGTTTAACCATCAGTTACTCAACGGCACCGGTTTTAACATACAAACGAGGGTAGAACTCAGAAGTACCTCACCAGAGCATAATTTTATGGTACAAAATGTGGTTGGCTCATTCACCTTCACTGCAGACCCAGAGGGAACTGAACTCCCGGCCCCTTCGGGGCCTGCAAGTGAGAGGGTAGATCAACCAGTGAGTCAAGGGCAAAGTGCGACGAATAGCGTCATAAGAGCTGTAGAAATTGAAGACTCAAGAACCGAAGTATCTCAATCAGAACACACAATAACGGAGAGCAAATTAGTGGCTCGGACAACGGAAAATTTTGAAAACAAACACATGCATGGATCTCAAGTCG
Source organism: Dicrocoelium dendriticum (assembly GCA_944474145.2). Taxonomy (NCBI): domain Eukaryota; kingdom Metazoa; phylum Platyhelminthes; class Trematoda; order Plagiorchiida; family Dicrocoeliidae; genus Dicrocoelium; species Dicrocoelium dendriticum. The sequence goes on along the minus strand of OX104070.1, from coordinate 47,999,245 downwards.
GTCAGGGAGGTATTTGGATCAAAAACGATGAAGCGTTAAGTAAACAAGGCTCTGATTTGCCCCAATACAGTGTAATGAGTGAGCCACCAGCTAAGACAGAGAGACAGCATTCATGTGTAGCGGATTGTGCATGCCCTTTCTCACAGGCGGAGTTAATTGGTGGTCAAGCAACTGTTTGTGATGAGTTGCCACAACAGGTGGTTCAGACACAGTACGAAGGCGTTGGCCCCTTAGGTGTAACAGTGGATCGTGTTCCAGTGTCAAAGTCAGAAGAGAATATCGAACTGAAGTTGGGCCACCTAGCCTCGGCACAGTCCCAAGAGTCAGAGCGACTGGAGTCGAGGTTCGGTGAGGTTCCGCTGCAAGCCACACAGGCTGATGATGTAGATCGACAGGAGCCAGCGACAGGTATATTGCACAACACACGCGCCGAACACAATCCTTCAGTTAAGCTGATTGGTGTTTCAGATGAAGACAAGGCTGAGTCGCTGATTGTGTTGGCAAAAACGGCCGAAGAGAACAAACCAGTGAGCGAAAATGAGGTTGAAGGAGCAGTGAAATCTGAGAGATCCTCTACAAAAGATACCCCAACCTTAGTGGAGTCGTATCAAATGGATCGGATAGAGGAGAAACCGATGTCTACATCACATTCGGTGCTTAATGTGGTGGACTCGGGGGAAGAAACGGTCGTTGCTACAAAGGTAGATCAAGACGAACAGTGGGCAGAACAATCAGTTAAGGGTCCGTTATCCGAAACCCTACAAGAACCGGTGTCAGCAACGAGTCCAGAAGTATTGGATGTACCACAGAGTGAAAAACAGAATGTGCTACAGTCACCTGGAGGTTCACAGACAGAACAACCCCTAGAAGTGCACTACAGTGGACAAATCTCTGACGAAGCTGTTTCGGGAAAGTCCAAATCTGAAGGTAAGAGCATGGTTTGCGGAGATAAGATCTCAAATATGGTAACGCTTGGTTTGGTTTACTAATCTCTAGCAATCAAACTGAGTGCCGGTGTTAAATATGGCTGTGTGGTTGCCACGTAAAATAAGTAGCATTCAAAGGTTTGAAAGCTAATCCTTCCTACTGTGGCGTGGTGATAATTTGTCGTTGGTTATAACGATGCTCCGTCCGACGGGGAAAGCATCTAAGAAAGGTCAAGCGAGTGAGTATAGCAGCGAATTCCAGCCCACAGTCATGCTTGTTTGATACAACACCGGTTGTGCGACGAAGTGCTAATTCTAATACATGTAAGCGACTGCTTTGGATCATGTTGTTAATATTCCTACATTCGGGTGTGACGCACAAAGTATGCAGGTCATTCTGAACCGCTTCGTAATTGAAGATACCAAGTTTGTAATGACCACTGCCCCCCACAAAATAAGTAGCCCCACCCAAGGATTGGCATCTACCTGGCTCTTAAAGCATGATGCCTGGATAAGTGGATCGCTTCTTCTGCCTGGGCTGCTGCGTTTCTTGATGGCAACATTAGTAGAGATTTCTCTTCTCAGTGGCAAAGCCCGATCTGTATTTGCCATCTGTGGAAGCGTCTTGACGTTTTACTCTCGGCAGAGAGCAGGATCTATCATGCCTATGTTCGTATGGTACTATTGTATGGAAGTGAGTCCTAGCTTATCCGTGTGAATGGCATGTGTCGGATTCTGACCTATGACAACGGTTGACTGCGGAAGAGAGCTCGTGTGTGATGGGAAGACCAAGTTTGCAAGGCTGAAGTCAGACATCGCGTCTAACTTAATACAGACCTCTCAACAGACTAGTAATGTTGTATATATATATATATATATATATATATATATATATATATATATATATATGGGGGCTGAGATACACCGCTATACTCATTCTTAGGTACTGAATCCCATCTTGCAGGTACATTACGTCGGGTCGCGTTTTAGCGCAGTTAGATTTCAATCCGTGGTCGGCTATCGTCTCCAATGGATCAGTGGCGCAAGCTAAGAGCAGTTATGGGCTCGAATCCCAGCAGGGTACCGGGAAAATGCGCAGCGCCGACGAGTCCCAACGGGGTGAAACGGTCGGCTGGTGCTTTTCCGGATACGTAGTTAACCATTGTGACTAGCAATGTAATTGCGATGAACCAAATAAAACATTGCATTTAGTGCATGCTGGCCGGTGTGATGGGAGTTCCATGAACATACAACAGATGGCAAGAAGTCAGCCGCTCCTTTACACAGGTGTTTGGACAGTGGTTTTGCTCTTAACCTTCTTTAGCCGCACAAACAAATGTCTACTAAGTGGTGAAACGTTGATACCTGACTGCATAACAATGAACAATGAATTTATACGGGTTAAGAAGCGTTGCTTTACAAGTCCCGTTGGATACTTGGTGGGGATATCAACATAACAATAATGATGATAAGGATAGTAAAATAGTTAATACTTTAATACGAAAATAAGGACTTATCGTTTGCTTCGCTGCAGTCCTGCGATCCTCTTAGATTCACAGCACCCACAGTTAACAACAAATAATTCCATGGTAAACTCCAGGTGTAGGGTGGAGACGTAGTGTTAAGTAACAAAGTGTAAGTGGATGAGTGCATCGTCCAACCGTTTTTTAAATACTGTTAGTGTCGGTGCAGAGACGACCGATTCTGGGAGAGCATTCCACGGGTGACAGACACGGATGGAAAAGAAATTTCTGCGGCACTCCAGACGACTGTATTGTTCTGCGAGTTTTAATGAGTGGCCCCTCAGGTTTGTATTGCTGCTGAGTTGCAGTAAAGGGCGGCACACATGATGTGGGTCTCGCAGAATCAAGTATGCCATAATCAGGTCGCCTCGTAGTCTGCGATAGCTTCCACTGAACAATCCCAGTCGTCGCAGCCTCTCCTGGTAGGAACGATTGCGCATTCCAATTACGTTCTTAGATGCCCGGCGTTGTGGCTGCTCCAGTGCATTAAGATCGTGTTTCAGCCATGGATGCCAGGCTTGAATTGCATATTCGACATGGGGGCGAACATACGCACTGAGCATTTGTCGAAATATGGAGCTGTTTATTTGTCCAAACGCCCGCCTCAACAGCCCCACGTGTTGGTTTCCGGTCTTCGAGGCCTTTTCGGATTGCCTGGAGCAACCCAAGTCATCTTGAACCAGGACACCCAAGTCACGTTCGAGAGTTGATTGTTGCAGTACATCCGTTCCGAGTCGGTATGAGTAGCTGCTTTGATGTCAGATGGAAAGCACCTTGCATTTACTGACGTTGAAATGCAATAGGTTTTGGGTCGACCATTGATACACCGTATCTAAATCACTCTGAAGCACATGTTGGTCGGTGTTCGCCTGGATCCTGCGCCAGATCTTGATATCGTCGGCAAACATTAGGAAGTTTGAAGCGATTCCCTGTGCAAGGTCATTAATAAACACCAAAAACAAACGTGGACCTAGAACTGAGCCTTGCGGCACACCACACTCCACTTGTATGGGGTCCGATAAAGAGCTCCGAACTCTGACCACTAATTGCCGTTGAAATAGAAAGTTGGCGATCCAGCTTAAAAGAGGGTCGCCGATCCCGTAATGCTGCAGGTTGGATAGTAGTATGCGATGGTCTAGACGATCGAAAGCATTGGAAAAATCCAGGTAGATCACATCAACACCTTCTCCAGCGTCGGCTGCCTCGGTCCAACTACTGCGTGCAATTAGTAAATTAGTTGTACATGACCGCTGTCGATGGAAACCGTGCTGTTCAGGAGTGATGAGGTTGCAGTTTTCCAGATAACACACCAGTGCATCGGCAACTATGGATTCCATGACCTTGGAGAGTATAGGAAGAAGGGTTACTGGGCGGTAGTTGGAGGGATCAGTTCTGCTTCCACCTTTGTGAATCGGGCTTATTATTCCAAGCTTCCACATGGCGGGAACTTGGTTCTGGTCTAAGCAGTGCTGGAAAAACTGAGCTAAAGGTCCTGCCAGTTGGTTTGCTGCTGCTCCCAATGCCTCTGGACGAATGGTGTCGACACCCGGCGAGCTGTGTTTGTGTAGAGAAGTCAGCTTTTGCAATACAGCCTCTGCGGTAAAATTGATGTGGGTTAGTCCTGGTGAGCAGAATATAAAGCTTGGTAGATCGCTTGGTGGCAAGACTCCTTGAAACGTGGGGCCGTATTGCATCTGCAGCGCGTTTGCAGCTTCCATAGACGTTCTTGTTGGGCCATCAGCCGTCTTGAGTGGAGGAAATCCTTGCCTCCCCTTTCGTAGGCTATTAAAGTGCTTGTACAGCAGTTTGTGGTTAGCACTGAAGGTTTTTGCGATGTTCTGCTGATAGGCGGCTTTGTCTTCTCTTAACAGTTGAGTGCAGTGGTTACGTTGGGCTACGTAGTTCTCCCAAGTTTCTGGTGCTGGAGCTTCTCTGTACACTCGCCATGCTGCGTTGCGTACTGTCATCCATTTTCGGGTTCTGCTCCTAACGAAAGAAACGGATTTGCACTTATTGCAAGCTTTTATCTCTGAAGCCTGTGCAATCAGCTGACTGAATGTGTTGACGAACTCGAGCCAGGCGACTTCCGGGAGTTCTTCTTCGAGGAAAGACCATGTTGTGGCGCTGACTAGCTGGGCGAGTCGGTCGTACCTTGTGATGGTTCGCACAGTATCATCGTTATCATTCAGATATTCTGCATAGCAGATGAAGTTGAAACTGATGACTGCGTGATCACTGCGACCCAACGGGCAGTCTAAAACCAACGCATCAATCATATGCTCCTCGTTGGTAAGCACAAGATCCAGCACAGATGGCCTGTTACCAGTTCTGAACCGAGTGGGCAAAGTGATGTGGTTGTAAAGAGGAACAGTAGTTACTAGATCTTGTAAATCGGTTTTGAATTGTTCTCCGATCGTGGCAGGGGCTTATAAACAATGTACGTTGAAATCACCCACGATAAGAATGTGAGTGTACTTTTGTTGTAAACTGCACCTTAAAGCAGCCACTAGGTGGTAGTCGGTTTCGGGTGTTGAGTTAGGGGCGCAGTACACCAAGACAATAAGGCAAGCGTCCCTGCCTTTTAACTGCAACCGGCACCAAAGAGAGTCGGAGAACTGCGAGTCTGAATCCTCCACGGCTTCGCACTGTAAGTCGTTTCGGTAGTACAGGATTACCCCTCCTCCTTTTGTGAGCCTGTCGTTCCGGATCAGCGACATGCCGGGTAGCGACACTTCAGCGTCCGTCATTTCCGTGTGCAACCATGTCTCGGTGATACCAATGATATCATACGAGCCGGAAGCTTGGCGATCTTTCAGTTCAGCCAGTTTGTTAGAAAGTCCCTGAGCATTTGTATACAAGCAGGCCAGTTTCTCGGTCTCTAGGAGCCCGCAGAGAGGTGAAGCTGTCAAGTGTGGGAGAATGCCGACCGATGGGAGGTCGGCAGTTACTTGTTTTTTTGATGGGTCAATGATACCTCGTTTGCAACTTGATTCGGCCAAGGTGCGTCCCAGCCTTCGTTTAGACCTACGTCAGAGTCAATTAAAGCAGCAGTCAAGTTACACTTCTGTACATTCGTCAGTATGCTTGCTGCTTCAGTTGCTTTAATATTTGAGCTGTGCAAAGTGTTTGCGATCTTTAACCGAATTTCGGAAGGAAGATGTTTCCGATTTCTCCGCCATCGATCCAAAACATCCTTTGCTTGTTGCTCTGACTGAACCACAAGTTTTAGGATTCTAGGGCCGCATCCTCTATAATTCGATGAGAGAGGTATCCTGGTGAGCGATAGTGCCACAACATCATCCAAAGAAAGTGTTTCACGAATGAACCGCCACTGTTCTAAATCGTGCTTTCCGATCTCTTGAACATCGTTAGAAGGATGTTCTGGCACGCCATGTATGAAGACTGTGTTTAGGCGGTCTTGCTTGCTGTGCCCCTCTTCGGTGTTTCGTTTTGGTTGTCGCGCGCTCCAAGGGACATCAGGATAGATACGTATCACACAGGATTCGTGTTTTAGCGCGCTTGCGGAGAGCAAAACGTTTTCTACGTCAGTGGAGGATTCTAGAGTTACTCGAATAAGTCTGGGTTCACCATAGTGTGGCGATTTCGGATGACGAGTAATTCGTAACAAGTTTATGGGCTTGGCTTTACTCATCTGCATACACAATGAGTTCCATTGGTCTTGGTCATCTGATAACTTATCCCGCAATGTGATGGCGGTAGATTCAGGGACATTTGAGCATACAACAGTCCGGGCACTGTTGTTGGATCCCTTTTTAACCGATCTACAAGGCATGGTACTCATTTGTCTTGACTTGTTGACAAGTGATTGCTCTTTTTCTCTCCATTTGCGTTAACGGTGTTTACAATGGCAGAGGACGCAACGGCGGCCTCTCGGTGGACCCTTGCAGCAATCTCTGCATATGTAATCGATGTTCTGGGAGGCTTAGTCTCGACAAGAGATATTTGAGCTACTGGTACCAAGGGTTGGTGTTTGGCTGTTCCATCCTTGTTAATACTAGATGTCAGATCTAGTGGAATTTGCTTAACCAGGCGTTTTGAATGGTGCCTGATTTTCGTTGCTGTGAGTACTGCTTGATTCATGTAGGTACAGTCTGTTTTCGCCCGGCGTTCTACCAAAGTTGGAGAAGACAACGGAGATGGAGACATAGCTGATTGCGGCGCAGGGGAAGCGGTTTGTTCAGCATTCCGTTGCTTAGCAACCGCTATGCTTCTGTGGTCCATACTCGCTTCCATTGAAGTAATCTTGTTGTTTATCCTCTGCTCTGCTTCTGCGATTAACCGGTCGCATTTCTCAGCTAGGATAAGCAAGCACTTAACGAGGGGGATGGTGGAACACGCAGTACAGAACCAAAATGCATCTTGGGAGCTATTTCGCTCCCATAACAGTTGTTGGGACACATTTGCGCATTTCGTATGGTACCCAACCAAACAGTGCGAACAAGCCAGACCGATTTTTACTACCCGATGACATTCTCCTAACCCGCAAATGCCTTTCGATGGGAGTCTCTTCGGTTTCGCCTTTCTGCCATTCAATTTGGTGTCGTTACTTGACCCAGTGGGTTGGTTAGCGTTCTGTACTTTAACAGCTTTGAGAGCGGCGCACATCGGTCAGGCGAGCGTGGTGGTTGCAAGGTCAAATGAGCGGTCGGCGTGGTCGCGCGGTCCGTGTGATGGGTAATGCAGCCGCACTGGCTGACAAGGTCACAAGGAATGGCGAGTGACTGCAACCTGAACAGAGCGCTGAACACAGATTCTTTCTTACTGGATCGGAGTAAGCTTAGGCTTTTCGGCCTGCCTCGGGAATTCTGTATCGAATGGTGTCACACAGAATGGCAATGGTCTCAATACGATTGAATTAAACGCTTGCGCTTAATCACAGATGCCAGTGAAAACGGTTAGTGATGGCACAGCCTCTAATCGTAGAAGATATTTCCACGTATGATGGATCACTGTGTAGAGCTAGTAAATCCGGTTCGAATGAGCGTACAGTGACAACGCTGCGAGAAGATGGAGAGAGGATAGAGGGAAATAATCCAAATGAACCAGTAGCACGCACGTCACGCTCAAGCTCAACTTGGCATCGGAAACGACACAGCAAGCACAGAAATTGAGTATTCGCGGCATCTCAAGCGGTTTTGATACCAGTCAATCAGAGGACAGCCTCTCAATTTGGTGTTACTGCTGAGCTACAGTGAAGAGCCGTCGGCAAGGATTGGACTGCACAGTATCAAGCAAGCCATTGGAGAGTGCCTTTTGGTAGGCGATACAGCTCTTTGCTCGTGAGGCAGATTACGCGTTTAAATGACATGTTTGGCAGCCCGAACCCAAGAAAGCTTTAGAACAGTTGGATTACATCTTAGCTAAAGTTGCCACGCGTGAATGCTGCATTTCGCCTGAGGAGTAACATAAGCTCCGAGCATTTGAAGGAAAGTAAAGAATTCTAAATGTCCCAACACTCTTCTTAAGAGACTGACCTGTTGGCCACCAGTGTTCGATGATTCTTTTGATTTACGAAGAGTGTGAACAAGTTGGACGCCGGTTGTGGGACACAATGTTTTGATAAAAGCAACATTCTGAAATTAGCTGCTTCTGATACGGTCCCAGTGGCCGAGTTAACAGAGGATCCTTTCGAAGTAAATATATAGCCAGATTGAGACTGCGTGTCGCAAACCATCCATACTGTAAGTACTGCAGGTCAGACTAACAAAGGGTCCCTAACCGTTGCGACAGGCGGGATCCATGAAACTCGGTGGTATAGGGATGTCGATCGGCAATCTCTATGTGCCGGACTCGAGCTCCAGATCGACTGTCTCTAGCTAGGGAGTTCAAACTATTAGGGAACTGATAGTGGGTTGCAGTGTTGAGATGGCAACTCCTGGCTGCGGTCAGAAAAGCAGTCCACACATACCCGGTGTCCGCTAGGCTGATCCAAGTCCAACGCATAACATGCTGAAATGGAGTGCCCACAACGATACGACTCGGTTTTCGAGAGATCGCTACATAACCATGGATCAGTCCGACAGCCTAATTCGCTGGTGTTAGAATTTGAGATTGTTGGCGCTCTTTGTTAACTCGAACAACAAGGTAGAGGACTGTATTACGTACTATCTTATTGATCATATTATGACAATGGAAGATTTCTGTATACCTACCTGATGTGAGCAAACGGACTACAAATTGCAGACACCAGTGATGAGGATCCCCGGGCCACGGCATTTACGTACCGAAAACGATCGCTTTCAGACGCACAGGATTGGTTTAACTAGGTTTAGTAAAAGTCTCGCTAAATCGCATAACAGTGGGTCGGAACAACACGAAAGGATCCACAACACTGAAGTGAAGTTTATTTGATGGTGGGTTACTGGGGCGTGTTTACACAAACATTTGCGCGAACACACAGTGTTCAAGAGGATAGCTAAACTTCGTATTGAGTTCAGCTTACCGCGTGGGAAAGATAACCTGCCAGGGTCTGCATAATTAAATGACTCTGTGGTCAGACACAAAGTAGTCAGCGCAAGTGATCAGGTGCATGAAGCTTTAAGGTTCTATAATGAAGGTTCGCAGATTCCTTTGGTTACTGAAGATTTTTTGACGTGGAGAATGGTCACGTTAGAGTTTAATAATTAAAGCTGATTCTGTTTAAAAGTACACATATTTTCGAAAAGAACATAGGTTATAACACGGAAAACCTGCACAAACTATAAAAGTACTTACGTTCACTTGAAAACCTCCGCTTTCTGAAGCAGCTAGATCAGGTTTTAAAAATAGTAATTGACAATGAGATTAATCAGTTTGATAATAACTCAGGAAGCCAAGAGATCTATGAGCTTCAAAGCAACCGATTAGGCTCATTTTTATTGTTTCTTCAATAGAATACGGTTCGACTCGATGGAGGCAGCTAACTTGCTATTAGATAGGAAGTCAAAGTAGATATTCTTTCAGGCAGTCGAAACCGTTTCGTCAGGCCATATAAAGTGACGTTTCCGTAGTCACATGTTATAAGTGTTTCGGCGATAATCTCCAAGCCATCAGGGAAACTGACACCCCAGTAAACATGCTTGGTGCGAATGGTTGCACAAATGAACGATTACATTCTACTGCGGTGTAACTGGTGAAATACAGGTATTGACTAGCCCAGTAGGGTTTCGGATGGGCGACGAATAAAAGAATAACTGGGTGCAAATGTCAGCAGGACAGGAGTATCTTGTGTAGATGCTTCGCCACTTTGCAAACGCAAAAATTGTATTGGGGCTGGGATCAATGAACGATGAACAATGAGTTCAGAGTAGTAGGGGAGTTGAATGGCATAGGTATAAATTCATCACATCTAGACTCACTCAGACAGCCATCACACGTCCGGAAAACACTGTACGTGCGTTTTGTCCTTTCGGGAATCGTCAGCAGTGTGCATTCCATCGGACCCTTGTACGGCTCGAACCCGCAACTCGACTGTTGTCAGCTCGTGGTTGAGACCACTGAGCTACGGGGGACGGTAACGATCATGGTGAATAATTTACTAGATGTGAAGTGGTTACCCTGTCCTTTGCATGGCAGTAACATGCAAGTCAGTGGATAGTAAGCGGCGCTATATCACATCTAGTAACTCATTCACCATGGTCGTTGCCGTCCCCATAGCTCAATGGTCTCAAACACGGGATGGCAACAGTCGAGTTTCGCGTTCGAGCCCTACCATGGTCCGATGAAATGTGCGCTGCTGACGATTCCCGAAAGGATGAAACGCATGTACAGTGTTTTTCCAGACGTGTGATGGCTGAGTGAGTTTAGATGTGATAAATTTCTACCTAGAACAATGATTGAGCACAGGTAAAAGCGTAGTTGCTCGAAAAGTCCAGCAGGATGGCAGGGGTAAAACCACAATATCAACAGATATGTGAGTTGTCTGTTTAAAGGTCCATGGAGCAAATGCGCCGCTGAGTAACAGTAGCGTCAAATGAGAGTTGAATGCAAGCAACAAGACAATATGGGGACAGTTATGGTTGATGTACTCCGTGAGAAAATTAAAAACAAGGGTACTCACTTATGTACCGCCACTTTAGGTCTATATGACTTAAATCCGGTTGGAAAGTATGAGTAATATACTCCAAGGAGCACAGCTTAAGCAACGAAGTGATGGTGGCCAAGAGCAACGCCCAAAGGTAGGGGAGGACACAAGTGAGCTTAAGAGAGTTCTAGGGTCGGCAAACCCAAAGAGAAAAATAATTCTGTCGGCATTCTAGACGGCTGCATTGTTCACGCAATTTCGAGCAGTTACCTCAGGTTGGTGTTATGGCTGTGTTTCAGCAAGTGCCGGCATAAGTGATTAGGGTAACATGATATTTAGATAGAAAGGTCAACTCCCGAACGCCTTCCGCAGCAGGCCGATGTGCTAGCTGATACTTTTCGCAACTGCCTTAGACTGCTTTGCACAGTTAACTTCACTACAAATGAGCACACCAAAGTTGCTTTCCTGGGAAATGGTTTGCAATACAGGTGACCCAAGTCAATACCCGTACTTATAATAATGGCGTAATTAAACAGCGCGACATTGGTCTACGTTGAATGAAAGGGAATTTTGAACTGATCAGTTAAAATCGTGTTGTCGAGCTGGAGCTTTTCGTGATCGGATGGTCTCCTGATCGCCTGCCAAATCTTGATGTCATCAGCGAATAATAGAAAAGCCGAAGTAATTAACCTCGCTAGATCATTTATGAGAACTAAGAATAGATGAGACCCAAGCACTAAAGTCTTGTGGTGCATTTCACCCCATCTCAAGTGCATCGGACAGGGATTCTCATACTCTCACCTTCAACAAAAGTTCGCGCACGAAATTGCTTATTCAGCGCAGCAATGGGTGAACAATGACATAGATCTAAAGTGCATAGAGGAAAACTTGTTGGTCTAAGCGATCAAACGTTTTTGAGAAGTACTGGTAGATGAGGTCGACTCCTGATCCAACATCAATTGCTTCAGTCCGGCCGTTGCGTGCAATTAACAGGTTCGTAGCACACGAGCGGTTTTGGCGGAAGCCACGTTGCTTCGGGGTTATTATGCTGTGGTTTTTCCAGATAATGCATCAGTGCATCCGCGATTGGAAAGCACAGGAAGCAGCGTTATCGGATAGTAATTGGTTTGGTCAGTGAGACTTATGAATAGGAGTGATGACCCATCGCTTTCATATTGCTAGAATTTGGTTCTCTTCTAGACAGCGCGGATAGAAAATAACCATATGTTCCGCCAGATCACTGGCTGCTGTCCGTAAAGTCTTCGGCTGAATGTTACCAAAACTAGGAGAGCTGTGGGTACGCAAGGACAACAGCTTCTGCGGCCAATGTGATTCTGAATAAACCTGATGGGGGGGGGGACGATAGAAACAGGGATAATCGTTGAGTCCGTTATCCTCTGGAACCTATGAGTAATGGAACCGTAAGAGACCGGATATTTCCGTTGCTAATCGCGTACACGCGTCGGTCGTGACCAGTGCTAGAATTCCGCGCTGCACCTTAAGAAGGCTATTAGCAAGCCTGGATTAGAGGTTGCGGTCCGTACGGAATTGTTTCATTAACTCCAGCTGATGCATTGTCTTGTCCTCGCGGATCAGTCACACAGAAGTTATCCTGTGCCACGTATGCTGTACAGGTTACGAAATTCGGGGAGTCTTTATGAGCTATCCCCCACCAGTACATGCATTTACGTGTTCTGCTCCTCAGAAATGACTTGTTTTTCCTCTGAGGATAGAAGGATTACTGTCCAGTGTGAGTTATCAGTGATAAATGACCATGTGAACGTTTCCCAGACGACTTCTATGGGGTATTCAGTTAAGAATGTCCAAGATGATTCCTTAATAAGCGCGGATAACACGTTGTAGTGTGTGACCTTATATACTACATTTTCTTCAGGGTATTCCGCATATCTTACGTAGTCAAACAAAAGATTAATATGGTCACGGGGACCTAATGGTGCGCTCACAACTATTCCGTCGAGCATGAGTTCTTCGTTGGTGAGCACAAGAACAAGTATCGACGGCCTGTTAAGAGTTCGAAATCTAGTGGGAGAGATAACGTGATTGTACAGTGGGTAGCTGGAAATGAGCTCTTGCAAACAGGCTTTAAACTATGTGCTATCGATTGCCACTATTTCCATATAGTGCACATTAATGTCGCCTGAGAGGAGAATGTGACTGTATCACCTATTCAAAGCAACCTGAAGATTGTGGTTAAGCTTGGAGTTCGATTCACACCTAGAGTTTGGCGGACGGTAAATTACGACTACAAGACACGTGTCTTTGTTCTGCAATCATAGCCAGCACCATAGCGAATCAAGAGCACGGATTTCTGGGTGATCAATAAGTTCACATCTGAAGTTAGCCGTGTGATAAAGAAATGTACCACCACAACCTCTTCCAGTACTATCGTTCCGAAACAGCGACATACAAGGTAAACAGACCTTAGAATCAGCTATCTCAGGATCTAACTAAGTCCCTGTAATCATAATGAGATCCAGCGGTTATGACGCTTGACAATCTCTAAGTTCGGCCTTGAGCGCTGGTGTACAAACAGGATAGTGTTTTGGATGTTAGAAGCGTATTGGTGCAGGTCAAAGTCGGGTTTTTGTTTTAAGCCACTAATGATTTTGTGCGTGGGTCGTTTGTCCTTGAATTTCGGTCAGGCTGCATGGTAGAAAGAGCGTTCAAGAAAGCGAGGTCCACACGTGCGTCACCCCGTCATGTCGGATGCTGTGAGTGCTACCGTGTCTATCACTCTGCAGGACTGCGGAGGCAAAGGTTTTGCTGAGGTTGCACTTTCCAACGAATTGTTGACCACTCGTGACCGTGCTCCTGCTATCTTTAGCCGAATCTCAGCTGGCAACCTGGAGCGATACTTTAGCTAGCTATCCAAAAGGACTTCGGCCATTTCTTTAGTGTAGCACCATTTGCAATAATTTTGGACCGCAACCCCTGTAGTTTGGTAATGAAGGAATTCTCATCAACAATTCAGCGAGAACGTCGTCCAGAAAGAGTGCTTTGCGGATGTAGCACCACTACTTTCGGTCATGAGATTGCGCTTCATGATCAGGAGAATCCGATAGTTTAGGAACATAAAAATATGTTTTTTGTCATCGCTATTAGGAGGACCGCCAAGCTTCGCTTTTTGACCGCCCTTTCCAACGAACATTTGAAAGTATGAGTACCCTGCTAGATAAGTTGCGAAGACGAACAGCCAAGAGTAGGACGGTCTCTCACCACTGCTGAGTTCAATGTTAATCAAAGAAATCGAGGTAAGCCCTAGTGCACTGAAGTTGAGTGACGCGCTACCCGTGCCAGCATGGTACGCTCAACCCGAATACCAATGGTGTCGTAGGTGAAATCCCACTGGTTACGGTCGGCTAGCAACTTGCCTTTATTGTGCCCGATTTGGACTCGGGAACGTTAGTGCATACAAGAGATAACGAAGTGTTCCTGTCTTGCGAATGTCATTTTGAGTGTTGTGGCACTACAAATGTATTGAAAACTGGGTCACATCGCTAGTGCTTGATATAGAAAATGGACATTTGATCGTGATTTCCAGCGCTTTTATCGAGACGACCGATGCGTATGTTACCCAGTTCTGGGATGCCGGTGTTGTGACCGATCCGTTACGTGTAGCATCCAGGAATGAGTTAAAAGCAGTCATGCTGAATGTGATTTGCCCACTTAGAGGCGCAGATGCCGTGGGGTGGTTAACAAGGCTGACTCTATTGTTCGACTGGACTGTATGGGCCAGCTTTTCACACTTTTTCATGAGCGTAAATATACAAGTGACCATTGGATTTTCTTTGCATGTTTGGCAAAACCAGGGCGCATCAGCCAGATTGATTTGCTGCTTTGATTCTAGTGGGTTTACCCAAGCACAATTTGGGTATAACGCAAGGGCATCATTTGAACACGTGATTTCTCTTCTGATCCCTCGTGCCATTGCGGCCCACCACCAATTCCACCACGTGCCCATTGGCCACTGTTTCTGCATTCTATATTCAGGCGACTTCATCACATGCCCACTGTGGTTTGTTAACAATCCTCATTTTCCGTTACCCGATTCATGTGTTCAAAAATCTGGCTGCGATTTCGGTTGCGCTGCGAATGATGGAGTTCAACCTGTGACTCTCATTGGTCCCCGATCATCGTTCCGTCCGGTGTACTTCAACGCTCGGACACTCATGCAGACTGGACAGCAATGCAGTCTGGCGCGCGCCCCAGGGTCTCTCGATATTGACGTCTGCTGCCTTTAAGAAACCCGATTCCCAGACCCCAGCACTGTGCTTACACTGACATCCCCACTAACCACGAAACGAGATATCACCTACGTCTTTCTGGAGATCCAGAAGCAGTCACAGCGGGTTTGGCTGGTGAAGGTATAGCACTAAGTGGCAAGGTCTAGGCGGCAATACTATACCTTTTTACACGCATATTAGCGTATTGTACCAAGCTTTTAGCGTGGTTCATTTTCGAAATAGCGTGCGGTACTTTCAAGTTAGCGAGGCCAGGAACGCTGATTTGGCGTCCTTGACACTCTCATTGGTCATGGGACATAAACCAATGGGACTTCTTGTAGAAGCCACCAGCATACACGACAGACACTCCAATGAAAGTGGTCGAGCACCACCTTCTGGTCTGCCTTGATGCCCATCAGAGTAAACCTCGATGATTGGTCTCCAACCTGAAACCGACCAATAGGCAAATTGTGCTGTCTGTCAAAGGAGGAGATGCTAGCTACCACATTATCCAAAGCTTAAGACGTGACCAGTGCGGACAGACATACTAACCAGCACATGAAGCGGTCTATACTTAGTGATCGCTAGCGGCTACCTGGTGGTGGCTTATTCAGCGGTAAGCTTAAGACGTAACCAGTGCGGACAGACATACTAACCAGCACATGAAGCGGTCTATGGCGATCACTGGCGGCTACCTAATGGTGGCTTATTCAGCGGCCTAACCATGGTGGCGTAGACAGGCAACCATCTAACTCGTATTCCACAGTACAGCAATGGCTGCTAGGCGATTAGACAATTGTGTGCGAATGTCATTGCAACGATCATGCGGGACATAGTTCCCACAGAAGTTAGTAGACCAGCCTGAAGCTGAACAACGACAATTCTAAGGTTGCTTAATTCGATCATAGTTGATGACTCAACAAAAATTAATAGGATTCCAAGTGGGGCGTTGACACGACGTCAGTCAGTGTTCGTTTGTCTCCATACCCATGGGCGAAAAGTTAATCAGCTATCGCTTCAGTGTCTCCATGTACTGCGTTATGTAAAGGTCATAGGAACCTATGAATTCTTAGGATAATTAGGCTTCACTTCCATATGGTCGCCCATGGTGACGTAGACAGAGAATAATCTCACTGGTATTCCGCACGTCAGCAGTGGCTGCTAGGGAGTTATACAATTTTGTGCGATTGTTATTGCGACGATCATGGGGACATTGTTCCCATTGAAGTTAATAGACCAACCTGAAGCTGAACAACGAAAATTCTATGTTTGCTTACTTCTATCACAGTTGATGGCTCAACAGAATGTGAGGTTGTTCCAAGTGTGGCGTTGACACGACGTTAATGAGTGTTCGTTTGTCTCCAAACCCATGGGAGAATTTGTTAGTCAGTTACCACTTCAGTGCTTACATGTATCGCGTTATGTAAAGGTCATAGGAACCTATGTATTCTTAGGATAATTAGACTTCACTTCCATATGATCGCCCATACGTGTTGAGACGCTTTCACAAGTGGCTCTCCAAATGGAACCATTATAAGCACAGTCAATGCAGATGGAACCTCCCTATTACGTCAATGGACTGGCCTACTGTCCTCAAGGAATCGGCATTACTCAACAAAGTAACACTCAAAGGGGCCACAATGACTACGGTGTGTATACATGCCACATCGTCCTGCTGGAAAGAACGCAAGACTTATGATTAGTGACGACGCAGGCATGTTACTCTGGTACTTCAGGTGAGTACTTGGAACAGATAAACACTGTTGTCTCACCCACGGGCGTTCCTACAATGTGTTTGCAATCATTTACAAAGGCAACCGCGCCCACTAAGCCTGCTATGGACCACTGTTTCAGCTAGTCTTAGAAGCATTCATGTATGCACGCCGTGACACAGGTTGTTAGCGACTTAGCAACTACTGGGAAACATTTTGTCATTGGAAAGTAGGTAATTCCGGAGACCTTGTTGAAGGAGGGAAATTGCTCCACACTCTATGCTTACTATGCGTATGCAATGCTCGTAGGCACCTCATATCAGGGCCGTAGGGTCACTTGAGATTTAAAGCTTATCAATCACTTGGAAGTGAAGGGTAAATATCATGTTGAAACGCAGGATTGACATGCATCTTACGACCTTAACATAACGGCAGGACCATGGGGCTTGTAGCGGTAACTGATTACCGAAGTGGCCCACAGGTGTGGAGACGAACGAACACTCACTAATGTCGTGTCACCACCACACTAGGAACCCTCCTCTCTGGAACAATGGCTACAGATCCAATGATGATCTTACCTACACAGCGAACTTGATCTTAGTATACAATGCGCCGACTACATCAGCAATACATAGCCACACTATTCACAGGAGTGTACGGCCAACTGGAAAAACACAGCACGAGAAATTTGTAGCTGTAAAGCTTTTTAAAAATTCTATTTGCCAAGTTCTAGCTTTACCTCCTTTATACGAATTATTGCATTGTTTCCGATTACCTCACACTGCGTTAACAATCACACGCACATCCTAAGGTAAGTCGCACACCTATCGATTCTCCATTGCTCGCAGTGGCACGAATACACTATGCATCACGTGTGGCCAGATAGGCTAGCGAGAAAGGTAGGCAACTTGCATTCAACCCGTAAGCCTACAAAGGTTCCCTTCCAACAGGGTTGCAGCCAATCCGCTTCCTATCACTACTCAATTAGTTGTCATCACGCTCGTGTAAGCCTTCAAAGCCCCTCTTACAACAGGCTGCAAACGTTCCAACCTCAAAAAGCCACCAATCCGCTTCTTATTACCACTCACAGATTTCCTCTCGCCTCCGTGTTAGTGATAGCTCCTTACGGCAGATTGGCAGCATGACCAATCACGTACTATGTCTCCCATTGGCTGATCATCCTCGACACCATTGAAGTGGGCCGATAAACCGATTGCGATCAACAGACAGGCGACCGACAAACGGAGTGAATGGTACAGCGAAGTTGCAAGCCCACTACCAGCCTGTAGGTAGATTTAAACAAACCATCGTTCCAAAATATGCTCCTGTTTAAAAGTACCATCACGTTCTGTGCCGCACCAATGCGCGCCTGAAGGAAAGCCGAGGCGTTCTCTCTGGATTCAGACCGTCCAATCGACATGATTGAAAGCGTCCATACGACTGCATGCGCGCACAGTGTCACACTTGTTAGTCTTCCCTTTGGTGTGGCCACAGACTCGACCCCGAAGTGCATCGCGTGATACGCAGCGGACCAATGTGGTCCAGATCACACGAGGAGTTTACTAGGCCAAAGAACACGTAACATTACAGCAAGTGATCGATAGCACTGGTTAACCAGCGGTTTCGTCGTCCTGTCGAGGATGATCAGCCAATGGGAGACATAGTACGTGATTGGTCATGCTACCAATCTGCCGTAAGGAGCTATCACTAACACGGGGACGAGAGGAAATCTGTGAGTGGTAATAAGAAGCGGATTGGTGGCTTTTTGAGGTTGGAACGTTTGCAGCCTGTTGTAAGAGGGGCTTTGAAGGCTTACACGAGCGTGATGACAACTAATTGAGTAGTGATAGGAAGCGGATTGGCTGCAACCCTGTTGGAAGGGAACCTTTGTAGGCTTACGGGTTGAATGCAAGTTGCCTACCTTTCTCGCTAGCCTATCTGGCCACACGTGATGCATAGTGTATTCGTGCCACTGCGAGCAATGGAGAATCGATAGGTGTGCGACTTACCTTAGGATGTGCGTGTGATTGTTAACGCAGTGTGAGGTAATCGGAAACAATGCAATAATTCGTATAAAGGAGGTAAAGCTGGAACTTGGCAAATAGAATTTTAAAAAGCTTTACAGCTACAAATTTCTCGTGCTGTGTTTTTCCAGTTGGCCGTACACTCCTGTGAATAGTGTGGCTATGTATTGCTGATGTAGTCGGCGCACTGTATACTAAGATCAAGTTCGCTGTGTAGGTAAGATCATCATTGGATCTGTAGCCATTGTTCCAGAGAGGAGGGTTTCTAGTGTGGTGGTGACACGACATTAGTGAGTGTTCGTTCGTCTCCACACCTGTGGGCCACTTCGGTAATCAGTTACCGCTACAAGCCCCATGGCCCTGCCGTTATGTTAAGGTCGTAAGATGCATGTCAATCCTGCGTTTCAACATGATATTTACCCTTCACTTCCAAGTGATTGATAAGCTTTAAATCTCAAATGATCCTACGGCCCTGATATGAGGTGCCTACGAGCATTGCATACGCATAGTAAGCATAGAGTGTGGAGCAATTTCCCTCCTTCAACAAGGTCTCCGGAATTACCTACTTTCCAATGACAAAATGTTTCCCAGTAGTTGCTAAGTCGCTAACAACCTGTGTCACGGCGTGCATACATGAATGCTTCTAAGACTAGCTGAAACAGTGGTCCATAGCAGGCTTAGTGGGCGCGGTTGCCTTTGTAAATGATTGCAAACACATTGTAGGAACGCCCGTGGGTGAGACAACAGTGTTTATCTGTTCCAAGTACTCACCTGAAGTACCAGAGTAACATGCCTGCGTCGTCACTAATCATAAGTCTTGCGTTCTTTCTAGCAGGACGATGTGGCATGTATACACACCGTAGTCATTGTGGCCCCTTTGAGTGTTACTTTGTTGAGTAATGCCGATTCCTTGAGGACAGTATGCCAGTCCATTGACGTAATAGGGAGGTTCCATCTGCATTGACTGTGCTTATAATGGTTCCATTTGGAGAGCCACTTGTGAAAGCGTCTCAACACGTATGGGCGATCATATGGAAGTGAAGTCTAATTATCCTAAGAATACATAGGTTCCTATGACCTTTACATAACGCGATACATGTAGGCACTGAAGTGGTAACTGACTAACAAATTCTCCCATGGGTTAGGAGACAAACGAACACTCATTAACGTCGTGTCAACGTCACACTTGGAATCCTCTCACATTTTGTTGAGCCATCAACTGTGATAGAAGTAAGCAAACATAGAATTTTCGTTGTTCAGCTTCAGGTTGGTTTATTAACTTCAATGGGAACAATGTCCCCATGATCGTCGCAATAACAATCGCACAAAATTGTATAACTACCTAGCAGCCACTGCTGACGTGCGGAATACCAGTGAGATTATTCTCTGTCTACGTCACCACGGGCGACCATATGGAAGTGAAACCTAATTATCCTAAGAATTCATAGGTTCCTATGACCTTTACATAACGCAGTACATGGAGACACTGAAGCGATAACTGATTAACTTTTCGCCCATGGGTATGGAGACAAACGAACACTGACTGACGTCGTGTCAACGCCCCACTTGGAATCCTATTAATTTTTGTTGAGTCATCAACTGTGATCGAATTAAGCAACCTTAGAATTGTCGTTGTTCAGCTTCAGGTTGGTCTACTAACTACTGTGGGAACTATGTCCCCCATGATCGTTGCAATGACATTCGCACACAATTGTCTAACCGCCTAGCAGCCATTGCTGTACTGTGGAATACGAGTTAGATGGTTGCCTGTCTACGCCACTATGGTTAGGCCGCTGAATAAGCCACCATTAGGTAGCCGCCAGTGATCGCCATAGACCGCTTCATGTGCTGGTTAGTATGTCTGTCCGCACTGGTTACGTCTTAAGCTTACCGCTGAATAAGCCACCACCAGGTAGCCGCTAGCGATCACTAAGTATGGACCGCTTCATGTGCTGGTTAGTATGTCTGTCCGCACTGGTCACGTCTTAGGCTTTGGATAATGTGGTAGCTAGCATCTCCTCCTTTGACAGACAGCACAATTTGCCTATTGGTCGGTTTCAGGTTGGAGACCAATCATCGAGGTTTACTCAGATGGGCATCAAGGCAGACCAGAAGGTGGTGCTCGATCACTTTCATTGGAGTGTCTGTCGCTTATGCTGGTGGCTTCTAACCGAAGTCCCATTGGTTTATGTCCCATGACCAATGAGAGTGTCAAGGACGGCAAATCAGCGTTCCTGGCCTCGCTAACTTGAAAGTACCGCACGCTATTTCGAAAATGAACCACGCTAAAAGCTTGGTACAATACGCTAATATGCGGGTAAAAAGGTATAGACTGGTACCTGGATAACAGCCGACTGTGTGTAGTTCGACATTGGAGATGGTGTAGAATCAACAACCGCGGCGAAGAGAGACGCAACTTGTTGGTGCTCTTCGCGCACCCTCCAGATGACTGCAGCAGTGGCTCGATCAAGGACGACTTCTATCTAGCGCCACATCAGCTGTTGACTAATGCGAAAAAGTTGGATGTCGTTATCCTTTCTCGGGTTTTAATGCACGGGTTGATCGACTGTTACCATACGAACGCCACCTTGATGGTCACCACGCGCTCGATGATTACCGCTCGGACAACAGAGAAAGGCTTCTTACATTGTGCCAAAACAACCATCTGTTTCTCTTGATCACTAAGTTCAGACGTACGAAGAAGCGTTCTGCAACATAACGTCCCCTTTCGCCAACACAACCGTGGTGTCAAATTGATCACAATTTTCAGTTTCAGATTGCGTGGCAGCGTACTGGACTGCAGGTTCTTTTGGTTCACCTTCGTTGATTCAGATCATGCACTGGTCTGCACGAAAATTTGCATGCGTGTTGGGAGGTCCCGAAAAACGAAGCACCGCAAGTCTGATGTAAACAGATTAATTGATTCCTCTGTCCAGACGAGCTATCAGCCTATACTGGTAAACGCTCTCAGCTGCAATGCACCGCAAGGCATAGAGCAACATTGATCAGTCTAAAGAAGGCGATGACCATTTCCGGACAGTCAAGCTGTGGCCTAGGTCGATGCGATTTAAAGGCTTGGATCACTGCTCGCTTTCTGGAGCTGCTCGAACGCCGCAAAGATATCCCCGCGGAAGCAGAATGCAACGAGCGGTGCCGTTCTGCCAACCGGCTGCTCAGACAAAGCCTATGCAAGGATCGCGAGGCATGGTGGTCTGAGTGTGATTTAGAGATGGAGAGTGCTGCCCTGTCTGGAAACACTCACAAGCTTTCCCAACTCAATCAGGCAGTTAGCCCCAGGAACTCTGGTGTCAGTGAGGTTATTTGCGAGCTGGATGAGTCTCCGATCACCCACCAACAGAGGCGCATGGACCGCTGGGCCGAGCGCTTTCACTCGCAATTCAACTGGCCTCCACCGTCCATCAGTACATGTAGTACACACTGTTGTCCACCCTGGCTTGTCCCACAGTATCCACTAAGCGGGGAAGAAGTCTGCCTCGAGGTTCGATGCTTGAAGCGGTTCAAGGCTGCCGGACTTCAGCTGGAGCTGTACGGATACGGCAGCGTGGCGATCATCAACCAGCTGACCTCGCAGTTCGAAAAAAGCTGGCATGAAGAGAAAGTGGCTCAATCTTGTCCCGATTTTTAAAGAAAGGCGCTTATGTGTAAAGCATTGTGGGATTGGTCTTATCTCGGTTGCCTCTAAGCTATTGGCATCTATACTGCTTCGTAAACTAACCGCAGTACGTGGATCATCCTACCATGAAGAACAAGCTGGTTTTCGTTTCGGTCACGGATATGCGGATCAAGTCTACCCGCTCCAGCAACTCCTCGAATATGGTCACATTTATCACAGGCCCACTATCATTGCATTTCTAGACATACGTGTTGCATTTGACTCCGTTGATCGACCTGCTCTATGGCGTTGATTGCTAAAGAGCAGGCTGCAAGAGATGTACGCCGCCATCTTACGTGCACTTAACCTTCATACATGCGGCAGAGTGAGGGTAAAGGGCAAGCTTTCCTCGCAATCCGCTGTCAATAGCGGTGTGCGACAGGGCTGCCCTATGTCCCCATTCCTCTTCAAGTTCGCAATCAAAGACGTTCTGTCGATTGCTCTAGAAGGTTTCCAACATTTTGGCCTAGAGCTTCTACCTGGTGAGCGCGCGACCGACTTAGATTATGCTGATGATATCGTCTTACTTGGTGACGATCCGCAGGGTATGCAATTCATTCTGGATCCTTTGGCGGTTGAAGCATCTAAGTATGATATGATCTCCGCCCCATCGAAGTGCGAAGTGCTGCTCAAGAATTGGCCTACACATGCTCCCGTACTCACTCTCGAAGGTGCACAACTTGAACAAGTAGATAATTTCGTCTACCTTGGGAGAGCTGTGTTTCTGCTGACAGCACTATCAACAAGATAGTTTCTCTTCGCATTGCTAAAGCCCGATCAGCATTTGCCAATCTGAGGCATTTGTGGCGTAGTCGCGACGTCTTATTCTCAATAAAGGGCCGTGTCTATAGCGCATCTGTTCGTCTAGTATTGTTGTATGAAAGCGAGTCTTGGCCAATTCGCGTGAAAGACATGCGTCGTCTTTCTGCCTTCGATAACAGTTGCTTAAGGGGAGTCGTTCGTGCTTAGTGGCAAGATGGTGTTCACAGTGATGACGTTCGACGTCGCATCTTAGGGAATGCTAGTATTCTCTTCTACAAACTGGGTTTGCTGCGCCAGTTGAGATGGCTCAGTCACGTCCTACGCATGTCACCTGAGCGTCTACTGCGTCGCGCTCCATTCGCTCGTCAAGGACCTGGCTGGAGGTGACCGCGTGGTGGTCAGCCTTCCACGGCGACAGCACATGAAATCGCTAACGTTGTGTCTAGCCGCTGTTGGACCCGTATGTCTTCCAGGATAGGGACCCGAAGATGAGGAGTGCCAATGGTTTAACACGTTTGAACACATTGCCCGCAACCGGAATAAATGGAAGGATTGTGTACATTATTGTATTGATGCACATGTTTAATACTCCAAACATTGAAAATGATAAAAAAGCGCTGTGAGAAATGAACTAAAATGTTTTATTCTATTTTTTGTCAAAATTTTCCTTGCTTCCTGCGGCGCAGTAGCTGAAGCGTGTTGCTCACCTTCAACTACCATGCTACGATGAATGTGACGCGGTGGATTCCCATTATCCGCTAATCTGCATGGTTTTCTGTTGGCTCTATATCTAGTTTCTAGACTGTTGAGATTAGTAATACTAAGTGGAATCATGTTCAGTGACGGCCGTTGTTGCACTCGAACGATGCACTTTTACGGTTGTTAGAGTGATTATAGCGTCTTTTGTCCCAGTCGCACTGTTGCAGGACTGTAAATCGGTATGTAGGTCAAGCATCTAAACCATTGCGCCACCATAGAGGTACTGGACTCGAATTCATGAGTAGCTTTAAAGTTCACATCGACGTTGTTTGTGGTTCTACCAACGGCCAAATCTTCGTCCGAAGGGAGTCAGACACTACCATATCAACAGTGGGCCAGTTATGATAGAGTGGATACAGTATCAAGACATGCACATATTTTGAGCGGCATCATGAAAAGTCGGTCAGTATAGGATTAAACTAAGTGCCAGAATCCACTCCAACGATTTTGTATAAAGTGAATAAAGAGGCAGGCTTGCTGCACCCTACCATAAGTACACCCTAACAAGCAAGCGGTTATTGGAACCGGGAGTGCTATAATCTGACCAGCTGATATATGTAGCCAACTGTGAAGCGAAGGGCCGTCGGTAACCAGCGTCTGCACATCTAGTGTCCACACTTGGTCGACAAAGTTGCTTTAGTTAAAGTCTTCAGTAAGATAGAAGAAATTAAGCAGGTATGTGAACTAAAACGTTGACTTAGTGCTGTAAAGACATATTGAATTGTCTCGGAAACATGTATGGAACAGAGTGTCCAGCTACTTGATCTCAAAATCCCAATAAACACAAGAGACTAATAAAACTGTCAACATTTATACTAACTAAGAATGGAAAGGAACATATAAACAGGTCGTACCTTGATCAAGTTATGCGTAGTGATACGGGATTGAATCAGCATAGAGAAAATGGATTATCTGGACAGATACAAAGGTATCAACCGAAACTGTTCAAAAGCAAGCTTGTAGGACCGGATTCCAAGCGGATCGCTCACCAACCCTGCCTCACATGGAGAGTAGTGAATATATGGGACAACTTGCTGTCGCACGTAGTCAAAGCAAAGTCGGTGTCGGAATTCAAAAATTTCTCTAACACCGCCAATATGAAATATCGTGAATGGTCGCCAACACAATCGGTTAGTATACCTGAGGGATGTTAGATGCAGCTACATAGGGATATCTTTTCTTGCAGTTTCCGGCCGGTAATCGGTAACCATACACTCCACAGCCGGTTTCCCAGTGATTCATCATCATCATCATTACACATTAGCTAGAGGTGGGAAACACCTCAGCTACTGTGTTGCAATACCTAAAAAAAGGGAAGGAAATGTAACAGGTGCAAGCCCGTTGAGCCACCGGTAACGGATGGGCATCGTTCCGGCAAGCTAGCAGCCGGTTACTATGAAGCAAAAAGTACTTACTATGCAAAAATACATGGCTAAATAATGAGATCATGGTTGGAGGGGTAGGCTAAAAGGGACGGGGTGGGACAAAGAAACTGACAACAGGAACGCCACTGAGGTCGGCTCCTAGCCATATCAGCAAGTGTATCTAGCCAAACGTGTTCATCGTCTTTCGGACCCCAAAGCAGAAGTCTGAGACGCTCCAACTGAGGCCAGCTCCGAAGTGAGGGCCTTCATTCCTCTGGACCAAGTCCCCGCTTGGCCACCTCTCCTCTTCTTCCATCCAATTCCCCGGAGCGCAAACAACGCACTTCGCGGGAGTCTGTGGGCTGGCATGCGTAACACGTGGCTGAGCCATCGGAACCTGCTGCGTGAAATGACGGTGCTGAGCAGTTCATTTCCGTTTCCGGTTCCGTAAACAAGGCGTCAAACACGCTCGTTGCGCATGCGGTGTTCCCACCAGATGTGAGCCAAATTGCGAAGGCACCGGTGGTCGAACGTAACTAGCCTCTTTATCTCCGTTGATCTAAGTGGCCAGGTTAAATAATCGTACAGTAGGGTAGAACGTACTGCTGCATTGTACACTCTACCCTTCAGGGCGAGAGTCATGTCGCGCCGGCGCCATAAGTGGCGAAATTTAGCAAAAGCGCCTCGAGCTTTTGCTATACGTTTCGTGATCTCATCTTCAATCCCATTGGCGCTGATACAACTTCCCAGGTAGTTGAATTTTTGAACGACTTCTACCTGATCCCTACCAGGGGTCAGAGTAGGAGGCGGTCCAGGTCAATCTTAGAGACACGCTTTGCGCTTCGAGGGTGCGAAGCAAGGCCCAAAGTGACGGACTGCCAGTGATAATCTGTCCAGTGCAGCTTGGCACGTTTGTGAGCTGTCACAGATTAGGGCAATATCATCAGCATACTCTAAGTCAAGAAGTCGTTCTCCTGGGAGCACATCCACACCTTCTAAGTCGTGTCTTGTGAACGCGAGTTTCATTACTTCGTCAATAGCGAAGTTGAAGAGGAAAGGTGAGAGCGGGCATCCTTGTCTCCCACCGCTGCAGATAGTAAAGGGTGACGACAGCTTGCCCTAAGCCCTCACTCTGCCTGACCTACGTGCGTAGAATGCTCGGATAATATTTACATAAATTTCAGAAACACCTTTCCTGAGTAGACAGTCCCAAAGTGCACATCTATTCACGGGAACGAATTCATCTTTGACATCAAGGAACACGACAACGGTAGGCCGCCAATATATGTGATCGTACTCCAACAACTGAAATAAAGTGAAGATGTGGTCAATGCAGCCACGACCACGAGGAAACCCGGCTTGCTCTTCACAAATAGGGCTTTCACGAGTGCCGGTCACTCTGCGAAGGATGACAGAGACAAGCAATTTGCAGAGCAGACTGATCCTCTATGGTTGCCGCATTCGGATCGTTAGCCTCCCTTGAAAATTGGGAGTATGACGGAGCGGCTCCAGTCTGTCGGGACAGTTTCCTGCTCCCAGTGATTTGGATCCTTCAGACAGTCAGCCGGATATGGATAACAGAAGGCAGGTTAAGGGTATTCACCTGAGCGCAATCGTTGTTCAAGAGGCCTGATTCTATAAATCGCACCTACATCGTGGATTTGGTCGCGAAATGGACCTTCGATAACACATCATCTGATTCTACTGTGATAGGCAATCTCAGCAGTGACTGTTATTTGTATCGAAATGCATGCGCTAGTGATCCACCTCAAGACATTGAACAGCAGTGGGGTTGCTTGCAGAAAATGATGCTCTCTTCCGGCCAATCAATCCGTGGAATTGCTGCGCGCACTCTGACGGACTGGATCTCCACACGCTCTTTAAAATTATTTGACCAACGAGCTATCCCAAGTGATTCAAATAGCGGCGAAGTCTGCCTCAAACTCAGCCAGGAACCCAAGCTAAGTTGGCGTAACGATAGCAAGACTTGATCTTCGTGCGCTTCGTAGATGGAAACGGCAGCATTTGCTGGAAACTTTGGCAAAGCATTCCAGATCATTCGAACCCCTGCCCACATAAGACCTGGTAGCAGTGAGGTCATTTGCGAGATTGTTGGATCGCCAGTCACAAATTTACGTAGACGCATGGGACGTTGGGATGAGCATGTCCACTCTCAATTCAGTTGGCCTCCTTCTTCTAGCTGCATAACAAGTATACCTAATCGCGCACCTAGGGACGTTTCCCTATAACCACTCACCCAAGTAGAGGTCTACCTTGATCTTTATCACTTGAAGCGGACTTCCTCCAGAGCTGTTCACGTAAGGTGGTACGGCAAATGTCAACTATTTAACATATTTGTTCTCCAAGATTTGATGTGAAGAAGTACCATCTTCTTGAGGAATATCGTCCCGAATTCAAGAGAGGTGCCCGTACCTAATGCGTCAATCACAGAGGAACCAGCCTAATATTCGTAGCCTTCAGATTGTTAACATCCGTTCTACTCTACAGGCCAACACCGATACGAAAACTGCACTTCTGTGAGGACCAGGTGGTTTCCGCCAATGTCGAGAATTTATGGAACACATGGTTAAGCTTCGCGAAGTCTTCGAGCAGCGTCACTTCTACCGCCAGCCAACCACTGTTGCCTTTCTTGACATTCGATCTGCCTTGGACTCCATCGATAACTTGCTTTATGGTATTGTCTGCAAGAGTGGGGTACCCGAAAACTACACCAGCATACTTGGAGGTTTATACAACTGTCTTGGGAAAATTGAGGGTTAACGGTAAGCACTTTACACATTTTGATACCATTAGCGGTGTACGATAGGGATTGATTGCACTAGAAGACTTCTAAGGTTATGGTGTACGGTTTCTTGCAGGCAATCGCGCGAATGACTTATATATTAAATGTAATGACAGCAGTCTATAGGCACAGACACTGAAGCACTCAAAACAAGGTTAGGAATTGAGGAAAAAGTGTAAAACATGCAACATTTGGATAAAAGAACCGATAATTAGAAAAACAAAAAAGAACACCACTTTTATCGCCTTTTTCATAGCCATTCTGCAGTTTTTCATTTTAAGTTAGTTTTTGAAATCTGGAGTAAACCAAAATTGCATGCGCCGCTTCCATTTCATCCGGTCTTGCGCCACTCACGTGAGCGTTGTGAGCCACTGAGATTCTTCATCCTGGGGTTCCCAACCGGGAAGACGTATCGCGGTAGCGATGACTAGGCAAGATGTCGATGTTGGCGTGCTTTGTTGCAGTGCTCGGCTGGCCTCTACGTGACCTTACGACCGCAAATAGGGCGCGGTGTGGTAGACGCACATTAGGTATGTGTAGAACGTGGCCACCCAGTTTCAAATGGCGCCGTAGAACAATCCAGCAGATGGGAAGATCCGTCTTGCCCAAGAACCGGTGTCTGACATCATCATTGCGCATTCGATGTTGCCAGCACACATGGCAATAGCCAACGTCAATGGCCAAAAGCCTACGCACGTCATTCAGACGGAGCTGCCAGGATTCGCACCCAGACAACAGTATCGCGCCAACACTAGCGTGGCATAAAAACTCCCTGCCATGTAAAGGAAGTGAAATGTCGCGACGACATCGCAGATGCTTCAATTTGGTAAAAGCCGACAGGGCTTTCGCGGAACGAAGGAATACCTGTCCTTCTATAATGCTGTCGGCAGAAATGCAGCTTCCTAGGTAGACAATACTGTCCACCTGTTCCAGCTGGATACCTTCGAGGGTGAGGTGCGGAAGGGGCGATTGCCAATCCTGTAACAGTATTTTACACTTGGAGGGGACAAAACATACCATACCTAGGTGCATCAATCAACAGTAAGTCAAAGATCATTTGCATACCATGAAGATCGGCATTGAACAAGGTCATATCATCAGCGTAATCTAAGCCGGTTGTGCGATCACCTGGATGGAGATGGATACTGTTGTAACGCTTCTGCTTTCTCACTGCTCTATGCCACGGACAACCGTTGTACTGCTGATAGCTGCTCCTTGAGACCGCAACTGTCTGGCTTTTCAGCCACGCGCCCAGCCAATCGACGGAATACAAAAAGGCCAGAACTAGGTAGATAGAGAAACGTGTTGTATGAGAGCATGGCGCAATAAATAGGTTGTGGACAACTACTAAAACAACAATATTTGAGATGATAATTCATGTTAATTAACACAACTCAATTGGCCCAAGTTCATGACCCAACTTGCCGCTGATTCCACATCGATTCGCATTTTGATCTGTACTCGAGTTCGTTCGCTAATTGTAGATCGATCAGCTTCTACGCCACTGCTCTCGGCTTGATCGCTGGCTGTAAGCTTTCTCTCCGAAACAGATACCTAAACTCTAACCCTAATAAAGGTCCCAACAGGATGTCTTCGATCGAAAGTTGAAGAGAAACGGAGACGTGGGGCATCCTTGCCGTACACCAGTGGTGACAGGGAAGAGTGCAGAAAGTTTGCCGTAGGTTCGCATCCTGCCTGAAGCGTAGCGAAGTATTTTTCGAGGACTCGGATCTTTAGTAGTCATCGCCATAAAGCAGGCCGATCTAGTGAGTCGAATGCAGCCAGAATGCCCGGGCAAGTGATAACGGTGGGTCTCTGATAGAGATAACGTTTGAAGAGCTGGCGAAGTGTGGATATTTGGTCTACACATTTCCGACTGGGGCGAAATCATTCTGATCCTCCCGATAGCGTTACACACGTTGGGGATGGTGTGCGAAGCATGGTGGATACTACTAGCTTGGAGGCAACTGATGTCATACTGATCCCTTTATGACTGGTAGGAGAACCTTTCTTTCTTTCTCCTTACCATATATTCAGGAATAGAGATGTTAGCTGATTGACAACTGCCGTATCATCGTACTTGAATAATTATGGGTGAAGCTCGTCAAAGCTTACAGCCGTAAAGCACTTCAGGTGTCGGATCTTAAGAGAAAGCTCCGCTTCAGTGGGTGGTTCTAGTGATTGCCCATGGCACGCGACGAGTGAGCTGAATACACAGTTGGACGGCGAAGGGTCACTGAACTGAGATTGAAAATGCCCAGATAATTTATCCATACGTCTTTGTAAGCTACTGATTTGCGTCCAATCCGCCTCACAGATGACTTCGTTGATACCAGACCTCCTGTGCCCAGTGGTCCGAATGAGTTGAAATATTCTGCGAGTATTTCCAGTGAGAGCGGCGGCTTTTATCTCCAAGGCATGTTGAGACAACCAACCATTCATATCGCTGCAAAGGGTTCGTTTGCGTTATCGACTGACAATGCAGCGAAGTTCATTGTGGTCTGAGTGTAGTGCGAGTTCGGGAGCGGTCGAACAATGTAAAGGAGCTCGCATAGACCCAATCATTTGGAGGATAATAAGTTAACCCGCAGACTGATTAGTCTGAAGTTAGCACTCCATGCTGCAAGAAGCTGCAATGGTGTTCAATGTCAGTGGGCGGAACGCAGGTTAATTTGTTTGTCAATGACAGTTCGGCTGAGCCGACTGATCAATTAATCTGTTCGTATAAAGGATACGATGCTTTTGTTCTGGAGGTCCTCTGAATCTCATATATTTGTACAAACCAGTGCGTGATCTGAAGCAAGATAAGCAGTCCAAAACGATGTGTAGTATTATGTTCAAAATGTTCGCAATGTGGTCCCATTAGAGACCGAGGCTGCGTTGGGATGGAGCACACTAGATGGCCGAGTGCCTCCTGGAGTGCCTGAAGTTTGTGCTTTGGAGAAGCAGACCGTTGTCTTTACACAAAAAGGGAAGCCTTGTTCCATTATCCGGGCGATTTTCATTTAGTGGGTGATGACCACTCAGGTGAAATTCACTTGGTAACATGTAATGAAGTTTACTGCGAGGACAACAATGTCTGATTTGGCGGCTTTGAGTAACAGCTGATGGGGTTGATAGAAAGCGTAATTAATTGATTCCAGACCCATCATCATCAATATTATACACGTTAGCTGCAGGTGGAAAACATCTCAGCTATTGTGCCGCAATACAAAAGACAAGAAAAGGAAAACAAACAGTGGGACGCCGGTTGAGTCCCCAGTAATGGATGGACATCGTTCCGGGGAGCTAACAGCTGGCTATCGTGCCGTAGAGTCATATTATGCCTAATGAGTGAGAGCGTGATTTGAGGGGATGCTAAGCAGGAGGGGGATGGACGAAAGAACTCACAACACAAACGCTATTGGGGCCGGCTCTAAGAAATATCAGCAAGTGTGTCCAACTAAACGTGTCCACCGTCCTTAGGATCCCAGCCAGGCAGTCGGGATGCACCAACCGACGCCAACTTCGAAATGAGAGTTTTCATCTCTCTCGACCAAGTCATCACTTGGCCTCCCCTCCTCCTTTTCCAACCGCACCCACAACGCGCAAACAATGCACGTCGCGGAAGTCAAAGTGTTGGCATGCGCAACACGTGGCCCAACCATCGAAGCTTGGTGCGTGATATAATGGTGCTGAGCGGTTCACTCGCCCTTCCTGCACCAAATACGCGACACCGAGGACGCCCATTGCTCACGCGGTGCTCCCACCATATATGAGCTAAGCTGTAAAGGTAGCGACGATCGAATATGACGAGCCTCTTTATGTCTGTCGACCTGATGGGCCAGGTTTCACAACCATATAGGAGAGTTGAACGGACGGCTACCCTACAGGGCGAGAGTAATGTCGCATCTGGGGCACAGGTGGCGGAGATTGGCAAAAGCACCTCGAGCTTTTGCTATACGCTTCGTAGCCTCATCTTCAATTCCACGGATGCTAATATAGCTGCCCAGGTACTTGAATTCCTGAACGACTTCTAGCTGATCACCACCAAGCGTTAGCGCAGGTTTGGGTCCATGGCAATCTTGGAGAAGTACTTTGCATTTCGATGGAGCAAAGCATAGCCCAAAACGATTGACAGCCAGTGCTAATCGGTCCAGTGCTGCTTGGCATGTTTGAGAGCTGTCACAGATTAGGGCAATATCGTCCGCATACTCTCAGTCAAGAAGTCGCTCACCAGGAAGTAGCTCCACACCTTCTAGGTCGTGTCCAGCGAACGCTGTTTCCATGACTTCATCAATAAAGAAGTTAAAGAGGAAAGGTGAGAGCGCGCAACCTTGTCTCACACCGCTAGTGATACTGAAGGGTGGCGACAGTTTGCCATAAACCCTCACTCTGCCCGAACTATGCGGGTACAACGCTTTGATAATGTTTTCATATTTATCAGGCACACCTTTCCTCAGCAGACAGTCACAAAGAGCACGTCGATTGACTGAGTCGAAGGCACCTTTTATGTCAAGAAACACGACAACAGTGGGTCGCCAATAAATATGGTGGTGCTCCAACAACTGACGCAAGGTGAAGATGTCGTCGATGCAGCCCCGACCTTGACGAAATCCGGCTTGCTCTTCACGAATCTGGTTTTCACGAGTGCCAGTCAGTCTGTGGAGAATGACAGAGGCAAGCAATTTAGAGGCAATCGAGATCAGACTGATCCCTCTAGGATTGCCGCATTTCGAACTGGAGCCTACTTTGAAAATTGGTACATTGATGGAACAGCTCCAGTCTGTCGGGACACTCACCTGCTCTCAAAGTTTCACTAGCAACTCGTGTACATCATCCACAAGAGCACTTCTCCCCAAGCTGACTGACTGAACAGTAAACCGGGATCGCTCAAAGAAGCATAGGTCACCCTATACGTTGCATTCTGATTCAAAGAGATTCTGATCGCAACTGTCTTCGTTTTTGATTTTCGGATGGCGCTGCACAACACTAAACCGCTTCGCGATTGAAGGTACCAAGTTTGTAATGACCATCAGCCTTACGAAATGGGAAGTCCTCCAGGACTGACATTCATCTGCTCCAAAGCCGACAGTTGAACAAGTGGATTGCTTTGTCCGCCTGGGTAACTGCGTTTATTCTGATGGCACGATTAGAAGAGAAATTTCTCTCAGCACTGTCAAAGCCCGATCAGCGTTCGTCATCTGTGGTGTCGGCATGACGTTTCACTCTCATTAAATGGCAGGGAGTTGTCATACCATGCCAGTGTTGGCACGGTACTGTTGTATGCAAGTGAGTCCTAACTTAGCCGTAAAGTGAAATGCGTCGGATTCCGGCCCCTGACAACGGTTGTCTATAGAGATTAGTCCGTATAAGATGAGAAGATTATGTTTACGACGATGATGTTAGATGTTAGGCACTCCGGGCTTTTCCCTTGACTAGTACCGCAGCGCCAACAGATCGCGGAGTCATGTCCTACGGCGGGCGGCAACGCGTTCCGGATTTAACTGGGACCATTGGTGGCTTGCGCTGCACCACCCACAGCTCCAACCACACACCCCATATCCAGTGTAAACCCGAAGGAATAACACCGGGAGACATGTGGATGGGAGCCACGTTTCATCAACGGAACCGGCTCACACTCCTTCACAGACAAATACAAGAACGCTGTGCTTGGGAATCAAGCGCGCACAAGGCGGTGGTTGGACCGTAGTCCGCTCCAAACTGAGTGCGAGCCCAGCATGGCCACGAGGACCGCGCACTCCGTCCCCCCCATCAACGATCAACCGTCTCCTGGAGCCAGTATAGATGAGGTAGTAGGTAATAGACAGGTAAGCACCTTGTCAACATGCACATCAAGTGCAGCCACACAACTGTCAAACAATAGCCAATCACTTAAATGATAATAACAAATAATGTATGGCGAATAAAGCATAAGGAAATGCTGACAAGAAGCTACGCTAAAAGAGCATGTGTAATAAATTGGTTACCAACAAATCTGCCACAAGTGCAAGATGTCAGAAAAATATTGTAAAAATGCCACAAACGCGAAAGTTAGCGAACTTAATCACAATAAGCTTAAAGAACGAGTGCATTCAGGTAAACGTTAAAATGCGATAAAAAAGATTTGCATTGAAACACGATAGGAAACCTGCCACCTGAAAAAAAAACTCAGCACGCAAGTACGGAATAAGTAAATCGAATGCAGCGTAACTACCTACGCTGCACCGGTTCTGATTACGTTTTCAGAAGGATATGCCGACGTTTCGATACTGGTCCCCAGTGGCCTCGCTCCTGGCTCACTAGGCCAGCGTGATTCAGGCAATGTCGACCGCATGTGCTGCAACATCATGTGCTCGATGTTGATGGAGTACAACCCAACAGCGACTGTCGTTTCCACAATTGCCGCTTCCACTCTTCTTGCACAAGGGCTTTCTCGTGCACCTCGGCAATGGCCTTTATGATCAGATCGCGCCATGCACGCCGATCAACCGCTTTCGATTCCCATGACCTGCACTCAAGAATGTGACAGGCTCATTTTAATCATGTCCCGGAACCGAAGCTTCGGATTCCCCACATGCAGCTTCCTCACACTCAGCTGACCATATAATAGCTGCTTCGGTAGGCGCGTCGAATCCAGACGTCACACATGACCGAGCCACTTCAAGTGTTCCACAAAAGTATGCAGTCCACTGCATACACTCCACTTCGGTGCAACACCTCCGTGTATACAACCCTGTCGCAAGAACCCATAAGCAGAATCCGTCACAGACAAAGTTGATGAAACCGTTCGTCGCACGTCCCAAAGGCACATCGTCCACACTTCGTTGCCGTATAGAAGAATGCACAGCACCATTGATTTGTGCACCATCAGCTTCGTACCGATGGTAAGCTGGTAGATGTTCCAAAATCAGTACTCAAGCTTCTCGAATGCCGCCGCTGCCTTCGCTACTGGGATACGAATCTCACTATGTAGCTGCTGGTCAGTCGAAACCACACTCCCAAGGTAGCAAATGCGAAAGTGGTTTCCAACACCTCAACACCAATGCTAATTTGCGGCAACATTGCAGATTGCACCTCCGGTGAAGGCTAAAAAAGATAGGCAGTTTTGCTTGTGTTGATGGTGAGCCCGAATTTGGCCCCTGTCGAAGCCAGAAAACTAGTCAAGTGCTGCAACTCATCCGCACTGTGTGCAAACAACTCAAATCCGTCAGCGAACAGCAGCATATGGATAGTTGTCTCACAGACTAGGGTTCTCGCACCAGAAAGACAGATGTTGAGCAATCCATCATCAATACGGTGCTTCACACAAACACCGTAAGCATAAACCGTATCAGAAGCACAAGATATTTTGGCAAAAAGAAAAACATCAAACCTGGCAACAGCAAACACACTGCCTTGCCTCAGACCAGAGCTAACTGCAGTCATCCGAGGTCTCTCCACTCAGCTGCAACCTCGACCACATACCAGTATGCAGACATACAAACGTAAAAACCTACTGGGATAAGAAAACTTACAAAACACCAAGCACAATGCCTCGAGGTTCACCGCATCAAATGCCTTGGCGAAACCAACGAAAAGTGAGTACAACGACTGGCGTCATCCTCTACACTTCTCATGCAACTGACGAGTCGCAAACATCACATCTATGGTGCTACGACCCAAACGGAATCCACATTGCTCTTCCGCCACGTTCGGTTCCACAACCTGATTCACGAGGCGGTTGAGCGGGATTCTGGCATTCACCTTGCCCACACAAGTCAGCAAGTTGATGCCATGATAATTCGTGCAACATTGCTTGCTACCTTCACCATTGTATAGTGGTAGCACAAGGACATCCTTCAGCTCAGGAGGCATCTCCTTCTCAATCCATACACGTTGCGCTAAGTGGTGCAGCACGGTCACCAACACAGGTTTGCCGTGTTTCAATACCTCAGGCGGGATCCTATCGGCTCCGGCACACTTGTCGTTTCGCAGCTGAGCAAGTGCTCTCTGCGTCTCATCCAGTGTCGGCGTGTCCACCAAACTCAATTTCACATCGTGCTGCTTCAGGCCGTTCAAAGTAGGCAGTCAATCTCCGAACGGTTGTTCAAAAGACGGCCAGTGATTTTCCCAGCTCTGCATTATGTTTGCATGCAGGTTGCGCCTGAACTACCGACGGTCAGTGCTCTAAGTGACTCCAATCTCGGTCAGTTCACAGCCTTCAAGGAATCAAAGAATTCCTTGTGTTGACGGCGTTCGGCGTAGCATTCCATCTGCTTCGCCTTCTCCGTCCACCATGCATTTTCAATGCGACGGAGCTCTCGGGTCAGTTGCCGTTGAATTCTGCCAAACTTTCCCTCCTTTCCAAAGTCACTGGGGTCTGCCACATGTGCAGCAAATGCTGCATTCTTCCCCGACACCAATACGCCAATCGTCGCACTGTTGTCATCAAACCAATCAGGCCGCTTACAGTTTGTAAGCCCGATGGTCTCCTTGGCAGCAGTTGTCACCTGGTCGCGAATGTGGTGCCACAGGTCGCCCACTGTGGCTACGCAGTCCACATCACACAGGCGTGCAGCCATCGCCTTCTCCAGCTCCGTACGTATCGCCACAGTACCGAGGGAGAGGATGTTAAATTTACGCCGATTCACGGCAGGAGTGCAATACATAGATTTACGAAAATATATGTACAGTTTGGTCCGCACCAAATTGTGCTCAGTGCCACACTCAGCTCCATGCAGCGCGCGTGTCATGCGCACTTCACGCATATCACCCTGATGTACGATAACATAGTCGAGCAGGTGAGTGTGACCATTCCGTGGGTGGTCCAAGTTGCTATACCACTCGCACTCAGTGCAAACCGAGTGTTCGTGATCGTCAGGCTGTGAGTAACACAGTGAGAGCAGCATGTCACCGTTCGCATTCGCTGAACCAATGACATGCGAGCCGATAACATCTGTCCACACCGATGCATCACGCCCAACGCGCGCGTTGAAATCACCCAGCAGAAATAGTCGGTCGCTCCTCGGCACAGACTGTACCACGGAGGATAGCTGAGTGTTGTATTGATCACGCGTGTCATCAAGATAACACATGGTCGGACCGCACGTGCTTATAAAAGTGGCAAACTTACCTCTTCCGAGTCGTAGTCAAACAGTCATCGGTCGCGCGATGACGCCAGTTGGTTCACCCACCAGCAGGCCAGGGAGGCGATCGGATATTGCAAATCCGACATCATGATCTCGTGGTGCCGAGGCGGCGTTGCCCACCCAGTAGAACCTATAGCCAGCACCAGATTCATGCAACTTACTTTGCTCAGCGAGCCGGGTTACGCTGAGCGCCGCAATGCCGATGTGGTACCGCGCCAGTTCCAACTCGAGCAGTGCAGTGCGTCGTTCGGGGCGCTCACTCGAGTTCCGGTCCAGTAGTGTGCGCACGTTCCAGCACCCGATGTTGAGTGCTTTACGCGTAGGCTTACGATTGCAT
The DNA here is from genome assembly GCA_944474145.2 of Dicrocoelium dendriticum. Taxonomy (NCBI): domain Eukaryota; kingdom Metazoa; phylum Platyhelminthes; class Trematoda; order Plagiorchiida; family Dicrocoeliidae; genus Dicrocoelium; species Dicrocoelium dendriticum. Next base: position 47,961,985 of record OX104070.1, on the reverse strand, counting down.
TGGTGGACAATCGCACGCGTGATGGTGGTTGTTGTGCTTCGGAGGCTTGCTTGAGGCACTCCACCCGGAGCCTTTGGCTCAATAGGCTGACCCACAAGGCAGTGGGTGGTTTGGAGGTTTGCTTGAACGACTCCGTCCGGAGCCTTTGGCTCAATGGCCTGACCCACAAGGCAGTGGTTGATTTGAAGGTTGGCCTGAGAGACTCCGGCTGGAGTCTTTGACTCAATAGCCAGACAACAAGGCAGTAGGGAGCAGACCCAGTTCAAGAATGCGATTGCAGATACAGAATAGAGAGAGACAGAGTTGTGAGACGGATTGAGGTCCGCCACACGCAACCTTTGTGGTTCTGGAACAATAAATTTATGTTTTCCGACGGTAGTAAGATAAGTACCTGAGACCACAGCCAGACGCAGGAGGGTTTTGGCGGGTTTGCACCAATTTGACCAGGGGTTGCGTGGCTTAAGGCAAACAGCAGGAAACCATTGAACAACCGGAGGTGTCCTCCCACCGTCAGAGACAATGCGTGGCGCTCGTGCTCTACGCCAATCGAGCAGTTAGCTTATCATCGTGGAGACCGCTGTGTATGAGTTGGTTTGCGCCGTTCTCCCTGCTAAGATCCAGGATACCAGTCCGCATGAGTCAGTGAAAATGACCCGCTGCCTTTCGGGTGTTCATTTAATCGAAATCTTTGGCTGAGGACCCGAGTCGTTCTCCTGTCAGGAGTGGGCGCCCTGCCAGTATCCTAGTCCATCCTCTTTGGAGGTTAGGAAGTGGTTGACGTGCCTCTTCCCGTAAAACCTAGCCATGGGAGACAATGGGGCAGCGGGTTATAAGCTAACTGCTCGATTGGCGTAGAGCACGAGCGCCACGCATTGTCTCTGACGGTGGGAGGGCACCTCCGGGTGTTCAATGGTTTGCTACCGCCCGCCGCAGAATAGGCAGCCCCTGGGCAATTTGGTGCAAACCCGCCAAAACCCTCCTGCGTCTGGCCGTGGTCGCAGGTGTATCCTATTACGGTAGCAAAAGGTATATATAAAAAGTTCTAGTACCTTCAAGGCTGCGTGGGACGGCCGTCAAGCAGATCCCACTCTGTCTCTGCAATCATATTACCAAGCTGGATCTGCTCCCTACTGTCTTGTTGTCTGGCTATTGAGCCAAAGGCTCCGGACGGAGTCGTTCAAGCAAACCTCCAAACCACCCACTGCCTTGTGGGTCAGCCTATTGAGCCAAAGGCTCCGGGTGGAGTGCCTCAAGCAAGCCTCCGAAGCACAACAACCACCATCACGCGTGCGATTGTCCACCAATGCAATCGTAAGCCTACGCGTAAAGCACTCAACATCGGGTGCTGGAACGTGCGCACACTACTGGACCGGAACTCGAGTGAGCGCCCCGAACGACGCACTGCACTGCTCGAGTTGGAACTGGCGCGGTACCACATCGGCATTGCGGCGCTCAGCGTAACCCGGCTCGCTGAGCAAAGTAAGTTGCATGAATCTGGTGCTGGCTATAGGTTCTACTGGGTGGGCAACGCCGCCTCGGCACCACGAGATCATGATGTCGGATTTGCAATATCCGATCGCCTCCCTGGCCTGCTGGTGGGTGAACCAACTGGCGTCATCGCGCGACCGATGACTGTTTGACTACGACTCGGAAGAGGTAAGTTTGCCACTTTTATAAGCACGTGCGGTCCGACCATGTGTTATCCTGATGACACGCGTGATCAATACAACACTCAGCTATCCTCCGTGGTACAGTCTGTGCCGAGGAGCGACCGACTATTTCTGCTGGGTGATTTCAACGCGCGCGTTGGGCGTGATGCATCGGTGTGGACAGATGTTATCGGCTCGCATGTCATTGGTTCAGCGAATGCGAACGGTGACATGCTGCTCTCACTGTGTTACTCACAGCCTGACGATCACGAACACTCGGTTTGCACTGAGTGCGAGTGGTATAGCAACTTGGACCACCCACGGAATGGTCACACTCACCTGCTCGACTATGTTATCGTACATCAGGGTGATATGCGTGAAGTGCGCATGACACGTGCGCTGCGTGGAGCTGAGTGTGGCACTGAGCACAATTTGGTGCGGACCAAACTGTACATATATTTTCGTAAATCTATGTATTGCACTCCTGCCGTGAATCGGCGTAAATTTAACATCCTCTCCCTCGGTACTGTGGCGATACGTACGGAGCTGGAGAAGGCGATGGCTGCACGCCTGTGTGATGTGGACTGCGTAGCCACAGTGGGCGACCTGTGGCACCACATTCGCGACCAGGTGACAACTGCTGCCAAGGAGACCATCGGGCTTACAAACTGTAAGCGGCCTGATTGGTTTGATGACAACAGTGCGACGATTGGCGTATTGGTGTCGGAGAAGAATGCAGCATTTGCTGCACATGTGGCAGACCCCAGTGACTTTGGAAAGGAGGGAAAGTTTGGCAGAATTCAACGGCAACTGACCCGAGAGCTCCGTCGCATTGAAAATGCATGGTGGACGGAGAAGGCGAAGCAGATGGAATGCTACGCCGAACGCCGTCAACACAAGGAATTCTTTGATTCCTTGAAGGCTGTGAACTGACCGAGATTGGAGTCACTTAGAGCACTGACCGTCGGTAGTTCAGGCGCAACCTGCATGCAAACATAATGCAGAGCTGGGAAAATCACTGGCCGTCTTTTGAACAACCGTTCGGAGATTGACTGCCTACTTTGAACGGCCTGAAGCAGCACGATGTGAAATTGAGTTTGGTGGACACGCCGACACTGGATGAGACGCAGAGAGCACTTGCTCAGCTGCGAAACGACAAGTGTGCCGGAGCCGATAGGATCCCGCCTGAGGTATTGAAACACGGCAAACCTGTGTTGGTGACCGTGCTGCACCACTTAGCGCAACGTGTATGGATTGAGAAGGAGATGCCTCCTGAGCTGAAGGATGTCCTTGTGCTACCACTATACAATGGTGAAGGTAGCAAGCAATGTTGCACGAATTATCATGGCATCAACTTGCTGACTTGTGTGGGCAAGGTGAATGCCAGAATCCCGCTCAACCGCCTCGTGAATCAGGTTGTGGAACCGAACGTGGCGGAAGAGCAATGTGGATTCCGTTTGGGTCGTAGCACCATAGATGTGATATTTGCAGCTCGTCAGTTGTTCTATTTCGTAGTTTCAGGTCTCTTGAGTTTCGTTGGAACGATGTTCTGGCACGCTATGTATGAAGATTGTGTTTAGGCCGTCTTGCTTGCTGTGTCCCACTGCGGTGTTTCTTTTTGATTGTTGCGCACTGCAAGGGACATCAGGATAGATGACTATGCCACTGGATCGAATTGATGGTTCTCGGCATCCATATAGACTGACATCAGGGTTTCTGATTTTGGCAACGAATGGCTAGGCTGTGTTCGTGTAGCCTTGTGCTAAGCTTTGTTCCAGTCTGTCCCACGTAGTATTTGTTGCAGTTCCGGAAGGAGATTTTGTAAATCACATTAGTTTCTTCCTCTTTGCTAGCTTTATCTTATACTGAAGAGTTCACTGAGAATTGTTTCCGTTGGCTGGTGTGCAACGTTGACTCCAATAGTCTGTAAAAGCAGGAAAGTTGCACAGCTCAAATACTAAAGCATCTGAAGCAGTAAGCATACTGACGAATGTACGGAAGCCCAACTTAACTGCTGCTTTAATTGACTCTGACGTAGGTCTAAACGAAGATTGGGACGCACCTTGGCCGAATCAAGTTGTAAACGAGATATCATTATCCAATCAAATAAACGAGTAACTGCCAACCTCCCATCGGTCAGCGATCTCCCACACTTGACCCCTTCACCCCTCTGTGGGATCCTAGAGACCGAGAAACCGGCCTGTTTGTATACGAATGCCTAGGGTCTTTTTTAATAAAGTGGCCGAAATGATAGATCGCCAAGCTTCTGGGTCTTATCATGTCACTGATATCACCGAGTCGTGATTGCACACGGGAATGACGGACGCCGAAGTTTCGCTACCGGGCATGTCGCTGATCCGGAACGACAGGATCACAAGAGGATTGTTAATTCTGTGTTACCAAAGCGACTTACAGTGCGAAGCCGTGGCGGATTCAGACTCGCAGTTGCCCGACGTTCTTTAGTGCCGCTTGCAATTAAAAGGCAGGGATGTTTGTCTTATTGTCATAGTGTACTGCCCCTTTAACTCTACACCCGAAACCGACTGTCACCTAGCAGCTGCTTTAAGATGCAGATTACAACGAAACTACACTTGCATAATTATCATGGGTGATTTCGGCGTACACTGTGTAGAAACCCCTGCCACGATCAAAGAACAATTCAAAGCCGATCTACGAGATCTCGTAACCACTGTTCCTCTATACAATCACGTCACGTTGCCCACTCGGTTCAGAACCGGTAACATGCCATCTGTGCTAGATCTTGTGCTTACCAACGAGGAGTATATGATTGATGCGTTAGTTTTAGACTACCCGTTGGGTCGCAGTGATCACGCAGTCATCAGTTATAATACTAATACTTACTAATACTTGCTATTTCCCTTCTATTTACGTTGATCCGGACCACGACTCGTTCAACGGTACGATGAGATACTTGCTACCGAAGAAAGTTGGAGCTGCATAAGAATAAATTACAACTTGAATCCAATCCCACTCAATACGAATCTCCTCGCATCCGATAAACAATTTCAGCTTCAGAGGAAACTTGTACATAATGATCGGTCCAGGGCCTCTGGAACGTGTCTCACCTTTCTGAGAAATATACCTATTATTATTATTATTAACTTCGTCTGCTAAGCGGAATGAGGACGATGAGACTGTGCGAACCATCACAAGCTACGATCGATTAGCCCAGTTCGTCAGCGCTACAACTTGATCGTTCCTTGCCGAAGAACCCCTGGAAGTCGTCTGGTTCGAGTTCGTCAACAAATTTAGTCAGCTGATTGCAGAGGCTTTAGAGATGAGAGTTGCAATAAGTGTAAATCGGTTTCTTTCGTTAGGAGCAGAACTCGAAAATGGATGACAGTACGCAACGCAGCATGGCGAGTGTACAGAGATGCTCCAGCACCAGAAACTTGGAACAACTACGGAGTCAAACGTAACCAATGCACTCAACTGCTAAGAGAAGACAAAGCAACCTATCATCAGAACAGCGCAAAAACCTTCAGTGCTAACCACAAACTGCTGTACAAGCAGGTCAATAGCCTACGAAAGGGGAGGCAAAGATTTTCTCCACTCAGGACGGTTGATGGCCCAACAGGAACGGCTGTGGAAGCAGCAAACGCGCTGCGGATGCAATATGTCTCCACGTTTCAGGAGGTCTTGCCACCAAGTGATCTTCCAACCTTTTCTTTTCCAACAGTGTGTCCAGTAGGTTGTCATTTAACAGTACCAATGTCTGACATTTATTAGCATCCTCGTGCATGGAAATGTTGCAGAGCAGCGTCATTCCGCAGCTACAGTAGGAAGGGTTAATGAATAACGTTTGGTGGCAGCACGATGGCGCACCTGCACATTCGGCGCAATCGGTTCGTGTCTACCTGAACGAGACATTCGGTGGACGTTGGATCGGTCGCGGAAGACTGATCGAATGGCTTGCGCGATCATCGGATCTGAATCCTATGGATATTTTCCTATGGGGGTCCCTGAAGCGCAAAGTTATTAGAACGAAACTCAAAAGCCTGTCTGATTTGAAAGAGAATACTGTGAACGAATATAGGCAGATTTTGTTGGAGACATTGCAGAAAGTGCTCGCCAACACCATTCGGCGAATGCTCCTCTGTAGCCAAAACGACGGTGGGCAATTCGAACGTCTAATTCGTTGATATTTACTGACACTGGACGCATTTCATCTAAATATAAGTAAAGAAATGAATAAATGTATATTCTCCATTGTACACGAGAAACACCATCGAAGGGCTGATCAATTTGTACAACTACTAATTGTCTGACTGTGAGGGCAATGGTTACATTCATGACTAAATTGGTGTACTGTCTAATGGTGCCACCAGTGCGTCGGGGAGACTGAAGTCTAAGAGCATTTTCACGTCGTCAATAAATAGTTTTTCTGCACCCATGAAGGGTGAATTTTCAGGTGTAACACACGCGATCGAAATGGTAAAGCGGACAACACTGTAACCTTATGTGCTCCCGGCAGTATGATTACCTTGAGCAGCGAAAGCAGCCTACTAAAAGCTTACGGGTTTGTTAGAAGCCGGTCATGAGGTGATGACAGCTTTTGTGGCGATAGCAAGACAGTGCCCATCAACCGGTCATCACATACGGCCGGGCTGTTTATCTCAATTGTTTGTACAGCGCCCCACTAACCACGTCGCAGGAAACCCTTTCGCTGGCTTTTCACCTGTGTAAAGGCCGATTACCGATCGATCGAAGCATGACAGGTTCAGTGCGGCTATGTGGTGTCCGGCTCACGTCCAGTTATCACAGCTAAACGGCGTGCCTTCCCTAGGTCTTGCCATGCGGTCGAGACATGACGCATTTATTGCGACTGTGGTGTCTGGCTAACGTTCACTTTTCACAGCCGAACGGCTTGGTGTGCTCTGCGATCGTAGGCACACATGTGGTGTCTGTGTCACATCTCACCCCTGCCGGCAAAGCAATTTGCGCCATGGGACAGTTAGCAATTCAGCGTACCGGTTGTACGTCAGCACGTGAGTGCAGCCGCTCCTAGCTCCGGACCACATTAGCAAAACACCCGGTATATAAGCCGACAGTACATCTTTGCAACATCAAATTTGTCTGAAATCGGAATCCATATCTTAGCCGACCCAAAAATCAGCAAAGTGAAACGAAATTTGTGCTCCACGATTTTGACTTCATCACTATGTGCACGCACCTGGGTTCAAGCCACACCGGCTCTACTATTGTTCATCTGTGGTGACCGTAAGGTGTTGCTCGCGATTAGTGGGGCTTGAAGTCGTCAGGACAAAGACTTACACCGCACTGGACAGTGTATTGATCAGATGTCAAGTCACGTGAAACAGGTAAGAGAGCCAACTATAGGGGGTAAGGAGAAGGTGTATGTCAGACACTTCGCCTCACATATTCAGAGGCCTCATGCATGTGAATCGCCGTAGAGCAGTTGGTGAGAGTGAAATTCACGATCAATAATGTGGGACGAAGTGGGCCTTTTAATGCACCGGATCACTTAGTGTAGCATATCGTATAAGCGCTTTGATTCACTAACCAAAATAGCACTAATGCGACGTCACATGATCCAGCCGGAAGGGAATGTGCTTACATTTCGTGCGATCTTCCAAAGCCGTGGAAACGTGAAAAACGTCTCAACAGAAACGATGTGGCTACTTATAGGCACTGCAAATCCTCGCTCGTCAATAGCGGGTGCTGCTAAGTGCAGATAGTCAGAGATGTGCAGTGAATTCCTGGGTGGATTTTGCATGTGATTTTTTCAACTTGCGTACAACCTTTTAATGAGCTGATCCCCACTACAGAAACGGAAAATTGTCCAATAATCATCGGCTTATATTTGGTAATATACGGTACTTATCCAAACTTCAAGCACGTCCTGCATCAGCTGCTGCACAGCTTATCAACAGCCGCCCTATCTGCTGCGTACAGCGGAGCGGATAAGCGAAAACATGCTATTGTTGGCACCTCCCTACTTTCCTTTCTACCTGTTTCTCTTACTCCCCGCTCCACTCCCATTACTAGCATTCCTTCTATAATGTCCAGCTTAATTGGCAGTAGCTGCAATGCCACTGCAGCTCTACCATCTTCAGTGACCTTCCCGATCAACCCACTGGAAGCCTATCGGCGAAAGCCCAGTGTAAGGTCACACTGTCCCGTCTCTCTGGCTGCGTTCAACGTTCGCATTCGAAGACAGAGCGGTCAACAGGCGGCACTCGCACGCATGTTGAACACACTGGGTATTGAAGCGTGTTACGTATCCGAGACTAGGATCAAGGACCGGCATGGGGTTGTTGAATTAACTGCGCCCGGCTTGTCTTCTCTCTGTTAGTTGCATGCATATGGAGAAGCTGATGCGGCAATCACTGGGCAAACTGGGGTAGGCATCGTTTTCATATTTGGGTGATTGGATTGCAGTGAACAGCCGTTTGCGTGCAGCCTATTTGACGACATCAACTAAAATCGATGCATAAAATAGCGTTAGACGCTGTTTGTTTGTGGTTTCCGATTAGGCCTCTACCGAATGTAGTTCTGATGCCGTCAAGGACGCATTCTACCACGAACTGAACACGCTGCTACGCAGTATTAGCATTTCACATATCGTTGTTGTTGCAGGAGATATGAATGCGCAAGTAGGTCAGGTGGGCTCTTCAGAAGCTCAGTTAGGTGGGAAGTATGGGCGCAACTCCAAAAGGACGGACAACGGAGATGGTTTGTTGCAATTGTGCGCGGAGCATCAGCTGTTTCTTAGCAGCACCGAAGAGTTACTTGGCGTAATTCTATAGCTGGCCAGCGATGGATCCAAATAGATCACAGTGCCCTAAGTTACAGGTGGCGTGACTCCATCCTGGATTGCCGTTCGATTCGGAGTACGCGCGTCGATTCTGATCATGCCTTGGTATGTCTTCGTTTATCTCTTGAACTTTACCAAGGGGCGTACCAAGCGTCTCAATCGATTGGCAACTGGAAAGTTACCACAGACCTCGGTCAAGCAAACCTACCAGGATGCAATGCATACCGAAACTTTGTTTCGTTGTCCAAATAATACAGAACTTCAATGGAATAGAATCTCGGTTGCCATCACGATGCGGGAGTCGCTGCTTGTGGCGCTATCACTCGTCGCCACACTAGCCACTGGATTTCGGAGAAGTCGGTGAACCAGTTGGAATTCAGAAGAAAGCTCACGACTGGCTCTGAGGATAATGTGACCAGTTCGCTCCTAACAAGACGCGTAATAAAGCGCAGCCTGTATGTCGACTGATACGTATTACCCAAGTATTTCTATTTCGTAGTTGAACACGTAGCCCCGAACTCGACATGAGAAGTCACAATCGGATGGCAGACGCGATATTGTATTGTGGCACATGCATGGAAAGCTGAAAACATGCACGGTAAAACGAGCCAAGCAGAACAAGAATAAAAGACCAGTTGATATCGACCAATGTGACAATGCTGTTCGATCAATCACGGGTGTATGTGTGGTTGTTTGAGTAACGTTAACACATGCGGCCATACCACTGACAAGGAAGCCCGGTGGATTAGTAGGTTCAAGAAACAGAGGAAGGGGCGGTAAGCAATTATCGCAAGCCCTTCCAAATGATCCGCACCACTAGGCCCAGAAAACCAGGCGTCAGTGAGACAATCCGAGACAGCGCAGTTGCCATGCTTCACAATAAAGAGCGTCGTATGGCTGGTTGGGCGGAACATTTTCAAGATCAGCTCAGTTGGCCCCATGCTTCTGGATCTCTTCCTACATAGATAATGCAGGATGAACCGTGGTCGGTTAGGTTAGAGGCTTCATCGGAAGCTGAGGTCCGAAACGCGATCACAGTCCTCAATCGTTTTTGTGGTGGTGGCCCGGATTCACTCTCTCCTGCACTATTTAAGGATGGAGGTGAGGTCCTCTGTAAAGTACTGATCTTGTTTGAACATGTGGAAGAAACAGACCATCCCGGATAAAGGAAGTGAATCGATTATGGTGGCAATACCCAAGAACAGGACTGTGCTAACCACAGGGGTATTAGCCAATGCCAGTAATGCCAAAATTACTGGCCTCAATTCTTGTTTATCGCCTCACTGCCCAGCAAGAATCACAGAGTGAGGAAGAGCAGGCAGGTTTCCGCTCTGGACAGGGCTGTATAGAGCATATATTCACTCTGCGACAGGTGTTAGAACAGCGCCACACAACGTAGGCCAATTATAGCTGCGGTTCTCGAAGTCAATGTGCGTTCGATGCATTCTGTTCGAACCACTTGTGCGGAAAGTGTTCCCGTGAAATAGATGAACATTTTACGTGTTCTATACTGGTAGCATCAGCGGCTACAGTGAACTGTCGGATATCTTCTCGATAACAAATGGCGTTCGTTAGGTTTGCCTAATTTCCCCATTCTTGATCAACTTCGTCGTTGACCTTAGCATGGAGGGTTCCCTTGCGATATCTCCCGATGCAGGTGTTGAGATTCTGCGTGGTGAAAAGCTAGTTATTTGTAAGTAATAGGGGGATTTATTGGGTTTTCGTGAAGATTCTTCGCACTTAGGCACAGGCAGACAACCACCACTCATAAAGGAAAGCTCTATCCTGGATGTATGCCGGCTGTCAGCCTGTGCCAAACCGCGACGCATCTTCACGAAAAGCTAGTTGGCCTTGACTATGCGGACGATATTGCCCTGCTTTCCAAGGATATTGGGGTGGCCCTATCAACCCTGAATAACCTCTCTAGAGTAGCCCCATTATTTGGCATGCGCTTCCCATCTTCCAAGTACAAAGTACTGTTATGGGATCCTCAGCCACTCTATGACCCCTTGACAGAGAGGGACTCGAGGCAGTTGGTCAATTTACTTACCTTGGCAGCTGCGCCAGCAACGATGGGCACATAGTGCTCAAGTCAGTCCATGTATTGTAAAAGCAGAACTGCCTTTTGAATCTCCGACATCTGTGGCGTCAGAAAGGGTTTCCCTCGGTCTGGAAGGCCGTGTTTACATAGCTACAGTGAGGGCCGCAATACTGTATGGGAAAGAAACTTGGCCTCTTAGATCTGAGGCGCTCTCAAGTTTAAGTATCGCTGCCCGCGAAGCAGTGATTGTGTCGGGTGGCACCAACACGTCCGCAACGTCGAGGTGTGTAAGCGGTGATAATCAGGTTAGTTTGTTAGAACAACAGATAGCACCGAACAAGTTGTGTTGGTTTTGGAACGTACTATGTACGCCCGCTCACCGTTTACCGAGAACGGTGTTGTTTGGTTTGCTACACGTAGGGTGGCACAAGGCCCGAAGTGGGAATGTCCCTTTCCGACTGGAAAACTGCGGCGCCTTCAAATCTTTGGGTATCGTTGTCTGCAGAGAATTGCTAATGTCGGACTGCACCAGCGTGTCCGTAACGATGATGTGCGTATGCGAGTGTTGGACAGTGATTATCAAGCTAGTTAATTAGAACAACAAATAGAACCGAATAAGTTACGTCGGCTTGGATAGGCACAATGTACATCCGGTCACTGACTACCGAGAACGGCCTTGTTTTATCAGCCAAATGTAGAGTAGCGCAAGGCCCGAGGTGGAAAATAGTTGACTTGACAGCGGGAAATTAAGTCCTTAACGACCATAAAGGGTGCCGTCGGTCCTGCTCGCCTTCTAGACTAGAACCCACGTGACTCGACTTGTACTTGGATCTAGACTCTACAAGACAGATCACAGTAGGCAACAGTGGAGCCTGCTGTCATCTTTTAGTAAGACGGCCTGGTTAGTGTGTTTGGTGTTATCTGCGGGGTAATGGCTCATTATGACGTGGGCCAATGAAAGCCGCATTGAAGCGGTCAAGCCATTATCGCCTTATTTGCATGATAGCTGCATGTGACGGTATGTTGTTGACAAGGTGTAGGCGCCTTAACCCTGAACGTTTGTTTAGGGCATTAAAGTTTCACGGTAAGTCCCCCTTCTTTCCCTCCTACTATTTTGTGTTCCATAGGTCGCTGTGGTTGTACGGCAGCGAAGCAACAAGTCAAATGGCTGATGTACTACTATTCATGCTGATGACTAAATGAGACTCGATTCGCTGAACAAGGCAATTTGTAAGAGGCTGCTGCTGTTTACACGTTCTACTGGGTGAGCGCCACCACAGCACCACGTGAATATGGGGTAGGATTTGCATTATCCGACTGTCCTAGTGGACAGCTGTTGACAGAGCCGACAAGAATCAGCCTACGATTGATGACACTTCCCTTATGACTTGGAAGATGTAAGCCTGCCACTTTCATTAGAGCGCATGATTGCACCACGTTTTATTCTGGTGACATAAAGGATAAGATTCACATTCAGTTCTCCTTATGGATAAGGTATGTGCCCAGGAGCGACCGGCTATTCCTTCCGGGTGATTACAACGCGCGTTGCGCGTGATGTCAAGGGTGGACAGACGTAACCAGTGCGCATGGTATTGACACAGCCAATGGGAACGGAGATGAACTGCTTTCACTAGGCGTCACTGTTGTACTGCTTGCACGCTGCCCTCAAAGACTGCGACTGCCTGAGTGCTCAGTCACGTGCCCAGCCAACCGAAGGAATACAAAAGGCCAAAATTTGGTAGACAGAGAGTATAGATACAGGAGAGATCAACTCTATTTACTGGTAGAGGAAACATGCCAATTTTGGAGGTCAAGATCACTCACTTCTGCGTCTGTTTTGCAGCCAATGAGTGAATTCCGCTCCACAGGTTTACCATATTGCCGGAGTAGTTCGATTTATTTGACGCGAGCTTTATTTGCTGGCCGATCACTTCGCACTCGATTCCCAAATTCGGTGGAAATATCAACCCGTTGCCTTGCGGGTAGATTATTTAGCCAAAGGCTCGAAGTGGAGTCCCCTAAGTCAACTCCCTATTTCGGCTTGAACAACCGGGTAGTATCACGCCCTCTCGCAGAACCATGGACTGTATTACAACGTGCTCACCAGCTACTGTTTCTGCCAGTCACTTTCACGCGGCTTCATCACACACCAATTATTTGTTTGTTAACAATCCTCATTTTCCGTTACCCGATTCATGTGTTCAACAATCTGGCTGCGATTCCGGTTGCGCCGCAGACCAAGGAGTTCAACCTATGGCTCTCCTTCGTCTCCGATCCTCTTTCCGTCTGGTGTGCTTCAACGTTCGGACACTCATGCAGACTGGACAGCAAGCCGGTCTAGCGCGCACCCTAGATATTGATGTCCGCTGTCTTTAAGAAACCCGATTCCCAGACTCCAGCACTGTGCTTACACTGATATCCCCACTAACCACGAAACTAGATATCATCTACGTCTTTCTGGAGATCCAGAAGCAGCCACAGCGGGTTTGGCTGGTGAAGGTATAGCACTAAGTGCCAAGGCCGAGGCGGCACTACTGAATTGGTTCCCGATTAACAGCCGACTATGTGCAGTTCGGCTTCGGGGTTCATGTAAAATCAACAGGCACCGCAAAGAGAGACACAACTTGTCTGTGATCTCCGTGTACGCTCCAACTGACTGCAGTGGCTACTAGGTCAAGGACGAATGCTACCGAGACCTATGACAGCTCTTGGCTAATGCTAAAAAGTCGGATGCCGTTATCCTCGCGGGGAATTTTAATGCACGGGTTGGCCGCCTGTTACCATACGAACGCCACCTTGGTGGTCACCACGCGATCGATGAGAACCACTCTGATAACGGAGGCTTCCAACATTGTGCGAAGACAACCGTCTGTTTCTTTCGAGCACTAACTTCAGGCGTACGAAGAGGCGTTCCGCAACCTGGCGTCCCCCCTCTTCAACACAACCGTGGTCTCAAATTGATCACATTGCAATTAGCTTCAGATGACGCGGCAGCGTACTGGACTGCAGGTCCTTTTGGTCCACCTTCGTTGACTCAGATCATGCTCTGGTCTGCGCGAAAATCTGTATGTGTTTTGGAGGATCCCGAAACGCGAAGCACCGTAAGATTGATGTAAACAGATTAATTGATTCCTCTGTCCAGGCGAGCTATCAGCATATGCACTCAGTCGCAATCTACCGCAAGAAGTGGAACAACACTGGACTTGTAAACGGAGGGCAATGACCATTTCCGGACAGTCATGCTACGGCCTAACTTGACACCCCTTGAAGGCTTGGATCTCTGCTCGTTCTCTGGAGATGTTCGAACGCCGCAAAGATATCCCCACGGAATCAGATTGCAACGACCGGCGCCGTTCTGCCAACCGGCTGCTCAGACAAAGCCTATGCAAGGATCGCGAGACATGGTGGTCTGAGCATGATTTAGAGGTGGAGAGTGCTGCCCTCTCTGGAAACACCCGCAGGCTCTTTCAACTCATTCGGTCCACTGACCTCAGAAAGCCTGGTGTCAGTGAGGTCATTTATGAGGTGGATGAGTCTCCGATACCCACCAACAGAGGCGCATGGACCGCTGGGCCGAGCGGTTTCACTCGCAATTCAACTGGCCTCCACCGTCCATCAGCACATGTAGTACACACTGTTGTCCACCCTGGCTCGTCCAACAGAATCCACCATGTGGGGAAGAAGTCTGCCTCGAGGTTCGAAGCTTGAAGCGCTTCAAGGCTGCCGGCTTAGATGGACTTCCACCGGAACTGTTCAAGTACGGCGGTGTGGCGATCATTAACCAGCTGACCGCGCTGTTCGCAAAAATCTGGCATGAAAGTGTATTCTCTTGGGGCAAATCAGTTATTGTCCCGATTTTCAAGAAAGGCGCTCGCACTTCAAGTGTAAATCATCGCGGGATCAGTCTTATTTCGGTTGCCTCTAAGCTAGTGGCATCCATACTGCTTCGCAGACTATCTCCAGTACGTGAATTATACTACCGTGAAGAACAAGCTGGTTTCCGTTCTGGCCGCGGATGCGTGGATCAAATCTTCACGCTACGCAAGCTCCTCGAACATCGTCACATTTATCACAGGCCCACTATCATTGCATTTCTAGACATACGTGCCGCTTTTGACTCCGTTGATCGACCTGCTTTGTGGTGTTGCTTACTAAAGAACGGGGTGCCAGAGAAATATACCGCCATCTTATGAGCACTTTACCTTCATACATGCGGCAGAGTGAAGGTCTATGGCAAGCTTTCCTCGCAATTCGCTGTCAATAGCGGTGTGCGACAGGGCTGCCCTATGTCCCCATTCCTCTTCAAGTTCGCAATCGAAGACGTTCTGTCGATTGCTCTAGGTTTCCAACATTTTGGCCTAGGGCTTCTACCTGGTGAGCGCGCGACCGACTTAGATTATGCTGATGATATCGTCTTACTTGGTGACGATCCGCAGGGTATGCAATTCACTCTGGATCGTTTGGCGGTTGAAGCAACTAAGTATGGCATGAGCTTCGCCCCATCGAAGTGTAAAGTACTGCTCAAGGATTGGCTTTCACCTGCTCCCGTGCTCACTCTTGAAGGTGCACAACTTGAACAGGTAGACAGTTTCGTCTACCTTGGGAGCTGTGTTTCTGCTGACGGCAATATCAACAAAAAAGTTTCTCTTCGTATCGCTAAAGCTCGATCAGCACTTGTAAATCTGAGGCACTTGTAGCGTAGTCGCTACGTCTCATTCTCACTAAAGGGCCGCGTTTACAGCGCATCAGTTCGCTCACTATTATTGTATGGGTGCGAGTCCTGGCCGATTCGCGTGGAAGATATGCGTCGTCTTTCTGCCTTCGATAACGGTTGCTTAAGGAGGGTCGCTCGTGTTTGGTGGTAGCATCGAGTTAATAGTAATGACGTTCGACGTCGCATCTTGGGGAATGCGAGTATTCCCTTCAACAAACTGGTTTTGTGGCGCCAGTTAAGATGGCTCGGTCACGTCCTACGCATGTCACCTGAGCGTCTACTGCGTCGCGCTCCATTCGCTCGTCAAGGACCTGGCTGGAGGTGACCGCATGGTGGTCAGCCTTCCACGGCGACAGCACATGAAATCGCTGACGTTGTGTCTAGCCGCTGTTGGATCCCTACGTCTTCCAGGAGGGGGACCCAAAGATGAGGAGTGCCAGTGACTTAGCACTCTTTAAGACGGGGCCCGCAACCGGAAGCAGTGGAAGAGTTGTGTACAGTATTGTATTGATTCACATGTTTAATACTATAAATATTAAAATGACAAAAAAGAGAAAAGTCGGCATGTGAAAAACAAACTAAAAATGTTTTGTTCTACTTTTTGTCAAAATGTTCCATTCTTCCTGCGGCATATTAGTTGAAGTGTGTTGCTCACCTTCAACTAGCATGCCACGATGATTATGACGCGAGGACTCTTGCTTATCCGCTGATAGCCATGTGTGTGTAGTTGATAGACTGTTGAGATTACTACTACTACTACTACTACTACTACTACTACTACTACTACTACTACTACTACTACTACTACTACTACTACTACTACTACTACTACTACTACTACTACTACTACTACTACTACTACTACTACTACTACTACTACTACTACTACTACTACTACTACTACTACTACTACTACTACTACTACTACTACTACTACTACTACTACTACTACTACTACTACTACTACTACTACTACTACTACTACTACTACTACTACTACTACTACTACTACTACTACTACTACTACTACTACTACTACTACTACTACTACTACTACTACTACTACTACTACTACTACTACTACTACTACTACTACTACTACTACTACCACTACTACTACTACTACTACTACTACTACTACTACTACTACTACTACTACTACTACTACTACTACTACTACTACTACTACTACTACTACTACTACTACTACTACTACTACTACTACTACTACTACTACTACTACTACTACTACTACTACTACTACTACTACTACTACTACTACTACTACTACTACTACTACTACTACTACTACTACTACTACTACTACTACTACTACTACTACTACTACTACTACTACTACTACTACTACTACTACTACTACTACTACTACTACTACTACTACTACTACTACTACTACTACTACTACTACTACTACTACTACTACTACTACTACTACTACTACTACTACTACTACTACTACTACTACTACTACTACTACTACTACTACTACTACTACTACTACTACTACTACTACTACTACTACTACTACTACTACTACTACTACTACTACTACTACTACTACTACTACTACTACTACTACTACTACTACTACTACTACTACTACTACTACTACTACTACTACTACTACTACTACTACTACTACTACTACTACTACTACTACTACTACTACTACTACTACTACTACTACTACTACTACTACTACTACTACTACTACTACTACTACTACTACTACTACTACTACTACTACTACTACTACTACTACTACTACTACTACTACTACTACTACTACTACTACTACTACTACTACTACTACTACTACTACTACTACTACTACTACTACTACTACTACTACTACTACTACTACTACTACTACTACTACTACTACTACTACTACTACTACTACTACTACTACTACTACTACTACTACTACTACTACTACTACTACTACTACTACTACTACTACTACTACTACTACTACTACTACTACTACTACTACTACTACTACTACTACTACTACTACTACTACTACTACTACTACTACTACTACTACTACTACTACTACTACTACTACTACTACTACTACTACTACTACTACTACTACTACTACTACTACTACTACTACTACTACTACTACTACTACTACTACTACTACTACTACTACTACTACTACTACTACTACTACTACTACTACTACTACTACTACTACTACTACTACTACTACTACTACTACTACTACTACTACTACTACTACTACTACTACTACTACTACTACTACTACTACTACTACTACTACTACTACTACTACTACTACTACTACTACTACTACTACTACTACTACTACTACTACTACTACTACTACTACTACTACTACTACTACTACTACTACTACTACTACTACTACTACTACTACTACTACTACTACTACTACTACTACTACTACTACTACTACTACTACTACTACTACTACTACTACTACTACTACTACTACTACTACTACTACTACTACTACTACTACTACTACTACTACTACTACTACTACTACTACTACTACTACTACTACTACTACTACTACTACTACTACTACTACTACTACTACTACTACTACTACTACTACTACTACTACTACTACTACTACTACTACTACTACTACTACTACTACTACTACTACTACTACTACTACTACTACTACTACTACTACTACTACTACTACTACTACTACTACTACTACTACTACTACTACTACTACTACTACTACTACTACTACTACTACTACGGAAAGAGCAAAGGTCATACCACGCCCGCGCTGATGACCTTTGTATGTAGCAGACAGCCTACGCGCTCCGCTTACACCTCTATTAGCCACTTAAGGCCAGACGACCACGGACACTGAGATTGCACTGGGTGCGAGTGATATAGCTAATTGGACGCACGCACGGAGTGGTCACGCACACGTGCTCGAGTATGGCATTGTACGCTGGCGTGAAATGCACCAAGTGCGCGTGACACTTGCACTGAGTGGAGCTAAGTGTGAAACTGATCACAAGTTGGCGTGGACCAAATCGCACATATATTTTCGTAAATCTTTGTATTGCTCACCTGCCGTGAGCTGTTGTAAATTTAATGTTCTTCCCCTAGGTTCTATTAAGAAGAGGATAGAATTGGATAAGTTGACGGTCACTCCAAGTAGCAGAGTTTACTGCATCGCATCAGTCGGAGGGCTATGGTATTACATCCGTGATGGCTGCGACCGAGGAAATCATCGGGACGCAAATTGTAAGCGGTCCGATTGGATTGATGCTAACAGTGCGATTACTGGTGCATTGGTGTTGGAGAAGTATGAAACGTTTGCTAGCAATGTGTATAACCTTGCCAATGCAGAGGAGTCAATTTCGCAAACGTCGACTTACTTGGGAGTTCTGTCGCATCAGCACTACATGGTGGACGGAGAAGGCGAAGCTGGCGGAACGTTACGACGAACGTCGCCAACACAAGGAATTTTTTGACTCATTGAAGACGGTGTATGGACGCATGTAGCAGTGGATGGGAATGCTGCTCGATGCTACTTTAGGTGCTGCCTGCACATAGACAGAAGTAATGCAGATCCGGCGAACGCATTTTGACTGTCTCTTGAACAACCTTTAGAGAATGACAGGACTATGTTGCACAGGCTGCAACGACAAGAGATGAGGTTGTATTTTGCCGACACACCGAAAATGGATGAGACGCAGAGAGCACTTGCTCAGCTGCAAAATAGCAAGTGCGTCGGTGCCGGCGGGATTCCGCATGAAGTATTGAAACATGGCGGATCCACGTTGATTCCTGCACTGCACCACTTGGGGCAACGCGTGTGGATTGAAGGGGAAGTGCCAGCTGACTTGAAGGATGCCCTTGTGCTACCACTGTACAAGGGCAAAGGGGGCAAGCAATGTTGCATGAACTATCGTGACATTAACTTGCTGAGTTGTGGGTAAAGTGATCGCCTGAATTCTACTCAACCGCCTCGTCACCCAGGTCGTTAAAACGAACGTGGCAGAAGAGCAATGTGAATTCCATATATATGGTGCTTGTAGCTCATCAGTTGGAGGAGAAATTTGCAGTGCCGCGAGGCACTGTGGCTGATGTTGGGTATGCGTGTTTGTCTGAGTAAGTTTAATTGGATGTCTGCAAAGTAGTATGCGGAGGAGGGTGCAGCTGTGTGGACAAACCTCGGGTCACTGATGTTGTCTCTGGTGTTGAAGCAAGGCAGCATCTTAGCCACTGCTCCGCTTAACATTTACCTTCATGCAATGATGTATTGTGCTTTTGATGCTGCCTGCGATTACAAGGTCCGTGTGGAGCCCCGTCTTGATTGTGGGCTGCTGAACACCCGTCGTTTCGAGGCGAGAGGTATGGTGTTTGAGACAACTATCCGTATGTTGTTTGCCGACGATTGTGCGTCGTTTGCACACAGCGAGGACGAGTTGAAACACATGACTTCGGCTCTCGCTTCGACACCGGGCAAGTTCGGACGTATCGTCAACACAAAGAAGACTATAGAAGCAAAATATTTGCGAAGTGAAGTCTTTTCGGCAAATCACTTCATGTAAATACAATAAGACAGATAAAGGTGACAGAAATGCGCATGGTTAAGTTAACGAAGTCGATCGATAGTCCACTTGATACAGTCAGACGTCATGAGTCGCGCGAGCATGCGCGGAGACGCACACACACACACACACACACACAAAGCACCGACGTGTTGACCGACAAGCTGAAAATGGTCACTCTAAGCCGTAACAATCCGACATTACGGCCACGACAATAGGATAGATTATATCAGTGTTTCTGCGTGCACAAATCTGGCTGAACTATTCCAATTTTAATTGCTTTAGCAGTGGCCAACAAGCGCTTTCTGATTCCTTTGGGATTGCGCCGCGGTTCCGTGTAGACTATCTTGAAGGTGTCATTAGTCCGAATCTGATGGCCGGTACTAAGCAGATGTTCGAGCTGCGGACATTCTTAACCATACCATGTTGCAAAGAGGCAAGACTGTGCTCCGCTATGCGCCTAGATAGACGTCTGATCGTGTGCCCGAGGTACCTTGCACCCCAGGTGCTGGTGAACTGATATAGAACGAAAGATTCGGAACGAGCCGGGATATTGTCTTTGAGGCGTTGGGTGATGAGCGGAACAGTTTCAGCAAAGATATGAAGCTTAGCGACCGAAATGTTTTGCTTACCGCCAGTGATAGTCTCTTATTCAGTAGATCGAAAGCGATATCTCCTTTGAAAGGAACTGAGAGGTAAATATCCATCTTTATCGCAGTCGGTATAGCTTTAATTAGATCAGAAACAGCGGAATGATTTTTGATAAACGCAGCGGGATACCCGTTGCTTTGCAGCGTCTTTTGAGTAAATTTCCTTTCAGCTTCTAGCGTTTCTGGACTGCAAATTCTTGCTGTCCGATAGTATAGGCAACGCAGGTTTCTCTTGTACTTAATGGGTGCAAAACTAAGAAAGTGCAAGTACTGACCCAACCACGTTGTCTTACGGAAGATTCTTCTCTCAAGTGAGCCATCGGTTCGACGTTGCAACAGAACATCCAAAAACGGAAGTCCACCGTCATTTTTCAGCAAGGAAGTGAATTTCATTGATGGATGCGCATGGTTAAACTGGTCCAGTAAGTGAGCGGGATCGACGTGGGAGTTACACGACGAATGTGTCATCCATATACCGCCGAAAGAGATGAATTGATATGGTGTCGGATAGGGCCACGCTCGACTTTTGCGAGGATGCAATCGGCAAGAAGCAGCCCTAACGGCGGCCCCATTGCAATTCCATCTATTCATCGATAGTACTTTTCATCGAATATGAACTGCTTGTTAAAGGTACAGCGTAGGATTAGTTCTTTTACCTTTTGTGCAGAGATTTCAATGGCAATGTTATCAGCTATGCAATCGCAAATACAGTTCATAGTTACAAACAAAGGAACAATTGTGAAAACAGATTCCTGCCTCAAAGGAAAGCATCAATTTGTCTTTCATACTGAAATCTTCTAATGCTCTAACGAATTCAAATTAATCATCCACAGCATGGACTGATAATGTTGGCGTAGCGGCTCAAGCAATTGTACAAGCCATTTAACAACTGAATGCACGGAGGAGCCAGAAAAATAAGACAGTTCGCCTTTTCCAGCCTTTACCAGATATGGAGTCCATGAGCTTGCTCCAAATCCCGGTTGCTGATGATGTTTTGGAGACATCATCGAAATTCTGCTACTTAAGCAGTGTAATACCAACCGACCCGCAGGTGATGATCGAGCTGCGCGACCGCGTATCGAAGGCGGCTGCTGCAGCTGGAAAACTGGAGAAACGTGTGTGGAAGTATCTGCAGCTCACTGTTGGAACGAAGCTGCTGGTATATAAGTCTATGGTGCTAGCATCCAAAAGACGACGAGTCAGCCGTTTATCTAACCAGCATCAGCGCAGCCTTCATAAGTATGCCGCATCCGCTTCCATTCGATTTGCTAAGCCAGGCCGATAAAGAAGTTAATGTAGTACGTGCGCCACATCATCGTTACAGCTGCTCAGTACTTGTGACTGCGCGTACAGTTTCTTGCATTTCTTGCTTCCACCTCGTCTATAATGGCTCCAGGAGACTGTGAAACGTGGCTGGGGGAGGGAGTGCACCGTCCTCGTGACGATGCTAGGCTTAAAGAGTGGTTCCATGCATCCAGTGTGGAACGGGCTATGGCCCAAACACCGCCTTGTGTACGTCTGGTACGCATGATTCCCAAAGTTGACTGATTAGAATGTTGCTGCTGTATGGGTTGAAAAAGTGTGGGCCGGCACCGTGGATGAAACGTGGTTCCCATCCACACGCCACTCGGTCTTATCCTTTCGGGTTTACACTGGTCATGCGGTGTGTGAATGGAGCTGTCGGTGGTGCAGCGCAAGCCACTCATGGTCCCTTTGTAGGCGTAAGTCTCCTGTGGTTGTCCTAAGGAGGCCACAGTGACAGGCTAAACCGAAGTCTGATGCTGCCAACCATATATACATGGAAGCCTAGGAACGGATATACTCGCAGAGGATGTAATTCACATCACTTGCTCTCAACATCACACCCGGGACTGATTTCCTCCTAGTGTAGGTTTCTCAGGGAGGGACAACGTAGCTGGGAGATGAACTACTTGGTACATTAACCAAGTATCCGGGTGGACATCTGCGATGGGACTCATTGATACGTGAATATTTTAGTTAGACAGCACGCAACACAGTTAATCAGCATTTAACTCGGGTTAACTCTAGACGAAACTTATAAGACGAGAATGAACCAGGTGGTGAAAAGCTACGCTAGTAATGAGTGAGATAAGAATGTAAAGAACCAAGCCGCATTTCGAGAGCTAAACTAAACACTAAGATGCGATAGATGGTGGGTCTAAGTTTCTTAAGTAAATGTTTGAGAAGAGTCAGTTGTACTAGGATATACGATAATCATGAAGTTCACTTACAACCGAACACCGAAAAGTCAGTCAGTTGTGCGACTGTTTAGAAGCAAATGAGTTTGCTTTGGAGACAGCAAGTTGCGATTAGCCTTGAAGACGGTGCCAACGTGGTAAGATTCGTAGAATACTGATGAGAACTGTTTTGGAAAGATTGAGAATGTTGGTATGCTGTGCAATGAGATATAAGTAAATGTTGATAATTCAAGTGGTCCCGTTCGATGGTTCCCTGGGATTTCCAATTCTGCTACGAGTGCTGCATCAGCAACTAAGGTGACATACACAGTGAGCCGTGTTGTGGCCCATGAACAGCCAGCTCGATAGACGGCGACGTTCGAAAAGGAATCGCATTCACCACGAGCGCACTACCTAGGGAAGAAAGTATTTGCCCACGGTCGATTTAAAATCAGCAAGGTCTAGTAGTTATGAACTGCGCGTTACGACGAAAAATTGAGCGGATAACAGCACAGGTCTTAGGGTGGATGATTGAATACTTGAGAGAAAGTAGGATCAAGTTGAGCACATCCACTTCTATTCAGCCGTGCAACTACACGTATCGCAGATTAGACTGAAAACCTGTGCCTTTGTGAAACGGTGCAGATAGAATGCAAAAAATAAACACTATACCTGGAAATAATGACACCAATACGAACTCCTAACCGAACAAGGATAAACGAATAACTGACTAAACCCTGTCGCTGATAACCCGCAATAAAGGTTTTTGATTTTTCATAATTTGATACACTTGTATAGAGACTTTTCTACTTGCTCTCAAATACAGTCTGAGTCCCAAGATTGCGTAAATGAATAATCGCTGCACATGTTGTTGTTTCCCGTACCACAGAGCAGTTATATCAGCAAGTGGCCCGAAGAATAACCAACGATGTATTGCAAAAATCACAGCAACAAACGCTCCAGCAAAGTAGACGGTCTAGTGAAGAGCCGATGAATGAATTCCCCACAGTGGAAATGCCAGGTGATTGCGCACCTTCAATAGACCTGCAATCGACAGCAGCACCAGTGTTAGCGGCCCAGCAAAACATGTGGCCAGAAGAAGGGTTGGACCCAGTGCCGAAAATAGTGCCAACGAAAACAATGAGCAACGTCGACTCTTCCAAACAGTCCCCCATGCTACGTGATGCGCAAGTGAACACGGGACGTGAGTTGTCCCCTGCAACTGAAGATGAAGTGAACAACGAATCTGAGTGGTCGCATTCCATGCATCACTACAGGCATCATCACCGACACTACCGCGCAGGCTCCGGTGGTGAAAGAACACACCACAGCGGATTCAGCCCTCCTTGCTGTGGTGCTCGAAAAGAGGCCCAGTCTAACCGAGTTGTGTGCCACTTCGGTCATGGAAAGACCAGATCACACAAGCCCAAGAGGTTGTCACGCTCTTGCACCCAATTGAGAGGACAGGAAATGGTTTTGTGTGGCTGCAGCCGATGTTGTGGATCGGCGGTACCTTATGAGGCAGGTGCTGGACTTCGTGTTGTGGAAGACCATTCAGATGACACAAGTTCCACCACACAAACAGCAAGTGAAACGTCCGAAATGCAGCGTATGACCATGACGCTGTTGACGACGATAGCAACAACAGCGGAACTGCTGAGAAAGCAATATAAGAAGCAAAAGGTGCTGAACGCAAAAGCAACAGGAAAACGTCCCAAACGACTGGATAAGGGAGAGCCAACAGACGTTAATCGTATTATGCATCAGAATGATCTAGAAGGCGATGAAATTCATGGAGTGCAAAACACAAGTTGCGCTGAGCCGTACTCAATTCACGACAGTGCAATGAGGTATCCGGAATTCGTGCAAAATTTCAGGATTACTATTCCTGCAGAATGGCTTTCCGTCAATAAAAACAAAAATGTTACGGGCCGCCTAGAATCCGGCAGAGAGCACGGAGTACAGTGCGATTTAACATCACAGTCACAGCAGTTGAGTGAAGAG
Source organism: Dicrocoelium dendriticum (assembly GCA_944474145.2). NCBI lineage: Eukaryota > Metazoa > Platyhelminthes > Trematoda > Plagiorchiida > Dicrocoeliidae > Dicrocoelium > Dicrocoelium dendriticum. The sequence goes on along the minus strand of OX104070.1, from coordinate 47,937,323 downwards.
TTCTACGGTTTAGGAAGCCGGTTCAGAAATATAAACAAACCATTCGAGCATAACCCATATGAAAGTGAGGTACGAGGAAGATTGGGCCAAAAACACAGAGAACAGCGCCATTTAAAAGTGGGCGTGTATGAACAAAGAAGCTTGAGAAAAGGCCGAAGAGTTAAGGCGAAATTCGCGGAAGAGTGCAGGCATTCAGTATCCGGTTCACTTTTACCATGCACAGTACAGGAGATTGCCGAAGAAGACTTATCGCTAATGTTGACAACGGTGAATTGTTGCTTGGAAACGACACGAAACTCACAGGCGGATAGCGAGTTAGACAAAGCACGCAGTTCCACGGCGCTTGAAAAACCGAAATCGCCGGCTGAGATGTATGACACAGTTGCCTCCGCCGAACAGGGTAAAATGAGCAGCGAAGACTTTTTGCACTATGGAATGGAAGTTAGATCACCGAGCACACCGAGTGTGGTAATAGACCACTCGTGTCCATCGCAACCAGGTACCCCAAGCTACGATACCTCGTACGTGACTCCTTCCATACAATCCAGGCAGTCAATAGTGGACCAGTGCATCCTAGGACCACAAGAAAACGACTTATCTAAAAGGGGATGGGCGCCGGTTAGCAACTCAGCATACTTATGGTGTGCGAGGGAAGGCCGCCATGCACGGATGATTTCAGTACAATTCAACCAAGAATGTTCAAAGCCGAACCCATCTGCCGGAAATGAGACGCTGCTGAATGGCATTTACTCTAAACCGGTTTGGCACGACTGCGCATCCGCGCGAGATGGCGCAAGAGAGCACCAAACACTACAACCTAAAGTGAAACATAGTATCGATCTGGTAAATTTATCGAATAAATCCAACTCTTCCGACCCAGATCATGTTCACAAAGAGTCAACACCGGTAACAATATCGCTAAGCATGCAAGCCAATTGGACGAAGGAGGACGCCAACGGAATAAAGCACAGTGGAGTCACAGAGTCCGGCCAGTGTACAGAAATACAAGACTCAACGCAGAGCTCAGGTCTCGCAACAAGATACGATCAACAGCCAAGCGACAGAGAGGTGCCCAACAGCTGGGCAGCATTGACCACAGATACAGCGGATTTGATTCGAAAAACTGTACAATGTCGACTAAATCTTTAAGAAAAAGGTAAGTTTAAAGTGAGGAAAGTGGGTGTTGCCAGATAGCAGCAGGGCACTCCAAGGTCGGTTTGGAATTTGTTTGCATATATCAAGTAGCAAGTACGACTGCGACACGAATCCGAGAGATTAGGGTTATCAGGTGAAGGCTTTACATCTAAGCTACAAGTAACAATCAGTCCGAAGTTGTGCGTCGCAATCCATCTATGCAAAGAGTGTGCTTAAATGATCTCCGAATTAGTAAGCCTAATTTCTTTCATTTGTGCAATGAGAACACTAATACTACCTGCGCTTGGAACAGTGAGAATACTCAGTTGGTAGCTTTTTGTTGGACATAATAAGTAAACGGTAAACCAGGTGGTCGTAATTATATATGAATGCTATAAGGTTAGGTATACACTCCAGTTAATTACTAAGCGTGGATTAGACCCTACGTGTTGTTGTCACCAAAATAGTTCGGGTAAAATGTATTTCAGATGATTAAAAAGAGGAGTTATTCTGCGTCGAATAAGTTTGAAACAAACAGGTGTAGCAACACAGAATGTTTGCTTCGAAGATGCTAGTACAAATGTAGGCTCAACCTATCGAGTACTAATTCAGTGATAGGTTGAAGTAACCCCCGGAAACTGAAGATTGGAATGATGCCCACGAAAAAGAGAAAATAAGCAGACAAATGGAGTGCATCGATAGATAGTGATCTTCGTCCTTGGCCGACATATCAGAAGTAATAAGCTTTAATCCGGGGGGGGGGTGGGGTGCCTATAATTAGGGCCCTTTCATTACTATGGTTCTGCGGTTGATCAAAGTGTAACACAGGGGCACCAGCTGTACCTTAAGCTTCAGTAAGGAAGGTAGCAAAAGCGGACACGAACTGGAATTGTGTAAAAAAACATAGCAAGATGGAAGTCAGGGTAAGCAAAAATGTCTTAGATAATTCATATTCTGGCTTGTATATTTATAAGTAAATCAAAACGCGTGTACAGACACTCATCGAACGGGGTAATTGGACTCTGACAGTTGCTGTCGGTTAGGCTACAGCAACTGACTGCACATGATATTGCGTGTCAGAGATCGCAAACCGTTTGAGCTAAAGTAGTTACAACTCTCGGATGAACACCCTCTGAACACAGCCGGATCGCAGTTACCTAAGCTGCCTATATTATTCGCCTGCAGATGCAGTTTGATCAGATGGTGGGAACTGATAAATGATTTTGGACGAGTCAACTGATTTAGTGGCATGCCCCATATAGGCGAGATTGTAGCTATTGACAAGTTGGCTGTATTTCTGCTTCCAGTTCCAAGCCAGGCAAGGTGGTGTTCCTCCACTCTCAGACAGCTGCTTTCCTGTACGACCAAAACATTCTGCTTCACAGGAGCAAAGAAATAAGTAAATACACACTGACTTGGTGCGAACACTGATAACGATTATCAGGGTCCAAGTAACCCGTTCTATGAGTTGCGACTTTAGTGGATGGACACGCGTTTTGACTCGCATGTGATTGGATAGGCCTGAAGATGAATTATCGGAAGCATATATTAGCTCATATTGATTTTTCGAGCTGTGTAACAAAGGTACTGGAAAAGAGGATGTGCTGCAGTTAAGCTGTTCAACATCATGGCTATGTTCGGAAGGATAGATAACCACTCCCATATGTTCGTTATATTCAGATACTTTCGAAGCTGAACATCGGATGAGAACACGCAGTAGTTACACACAAGACGGAAGAGGAACATGGTCAGCACACACTGAACCGACGCTATGTTGTCCAAAGCTGCAATGGGGGGCAGAAATCTGCAAAGTTACAAGAAATATTGCATATGCCATTAATGCAAATTATGTTTTCGCGTGATGTTACGCCCCACTCTCAGTTGTGTATCGATCTTAAGTTGAGCTACACCTGGGTGTTTTCAATAAAAGTTCTGTTGACAACAGATGGTCTTTTCCCTTGAGATCGCATGTGGTAGCATTGTAGAAAAAAGCATGAAAAAATCGCGTCTGACCAAATGCTATCCCTCTCTTTCAGACAAACCACATTGTTTCTTTAAACGATGGAAGTGTGAACAACGAACGGCCTTGAAGACCACTCAGTTCATCTCACGAATTTGGGAGCATGAAACAAGCAAATACGAATAATGCAGCTGACGAAGAGTCAGGGAGTGAATGTGAGCTACTTTCACCGGAGCAGAGGGCTCAGACGGACCAATCGAACGCCGGTCTAAGTCCATTGGGCGAGGTGCCACGCGTTTACCCGGATGTTGAGGATATCGAACGTCTACCAGTCACGGACCGTGAGCGGTACCTCTCGTTACCAGCACAAAACAGATGGACAGGAGGGACATCGTCCGGGTGCAGAAGGCGCAGCGGTGGCCAACTGTGTTGTCATTGGAAGTACACGGAGCATGGAAGACGAAGCAGGCGAACGTTTTCATTTCCGCAGGCTAGCAGACCGTTCAGACTGTATCCACTGCCTCGCTCGGAGTACGTGAAGCCGGTCTGTGCCCGCTGTTTGACCAGCAGACCACATACACAGGGGACACAATTTGGCGATGTAAGGCACACAGCCAGTTCTATTCATTCGAGTAACCTGTTTGCAGGATTATTTGACTGGATGAAGGGGTTATTCAGTCGACCACCATCTGAAGCAACCCATACGCCATCCTACATGGAGGATAAAATACACCGGTACGGTGCGCATAAGGAGGATAGATTACGGCGATCGAGTTCGGCGAGGTCCGAGAGAGGGAAAATTTCAAGAGCACCGAGCTCCATCATACCAGACTTATCCAGTCAAATAGACGTCAGTCTGGACAACCAGACAGAAGATAATGAGCAATCACGGAGTGCAAACAGTACAATAGCGGAGGCATCACCTACGTTCCAAACGGCATTCCAAGCCTCTGTTCATATAAAGCATTTTGATACGACAACTACATACTATACACCTCGAGATCGAACAAAATCTGCCCCGGGACCATCGGATACACTGTACGGTATTCCACAGGAGGTAGAGGAAATAAGCCCCAACGGAGTCCTTACCGGTTTTACTCCGTCATTGATTTCTATCCCGTCCATGGGGTATACTACATACCGAACACCAACATCCGAGCAGCAGGTTATGCGCGGCGCGGAATCAAATGGAACAAAATCAGCAAAGACAGATGAGGCTGTGCACGAGCAACTGACCGAGAAAACGTTGGGACATGTCCCTTCTGTTACTGGGATATCACCAAGCGCAGCGGATAAACTTTCGCAGAACAATCCATACTCGGATAGTTCCACGGTACAGCAAGCTGCAGAGTTTGTGTCAGAATACGACGTACCATATACTGCAAAATGGCCCGACGCAGTTATGGTGACTTCAGAATCGAGAAAAGTTAAAGGCCCTCAAGTGGAAACGCAAACGGATGCAGCAAATTCCTTGCGCACCACATTCGTTCAATCGTCGTTCAGCACAGCCCCGGTGGATCGGACGAACTCACCCATAAACATTAGGCAAGTTAAACAGCAAGCGGAAACCGAAAACGGTGACATTGGCACTAGCGCGGCTCCACAGGAGTTCCTCGACGATATCGGTAACACTGGAATACACGCAGCGCAAGTGACTATAACTTCGTACACAACAAGAGAGAGTGACTATCAAGAGCAAGAGAAAGATGTGTTGGACCCGGTGCTACAACTGCAGCCAAATATGGTGGAAGCGAGTGACAACATGAAGACAGTTGCAGCGCCCAATATGCAAGTGAACGAGCAGAACAAAAAAGCTTACGGGGGAGCAGCTGAAAACATGACACAGCCGAGATCGTACGTCACTCTGACGGCCTATGAGATGGTCTCATCCAGTGACTCAGTGGGGATGGGACATGAAATTCACGAGAATGCATGTGTGAGTCGCACAGAGAAAAGTACGAAAAAGCAGCGAGATAGGGAAGGCAATGTTCAAACAAGGGACTACGACGTGTTGGATACTCGGGCTGAGCGAAAAGATCAGACGTGGGGAGCGGATGAGGGCGATCGCAAAAAGAGGGGCGAGGAGAGTTATGACAGGAAGAGGCGGACTCCAGATGACCTAATGGATGAAAGTGAAACAAGTAAAAGGCGTAGGTCATTATCGTTAGAAATTAGACAAGAAATAACTATTCGGAGCACATCCATCACACCGGATAGCATGTGGGTCATCGAAACCGACTTGCGTATCAAATCACCAATGGAGCTCTCTAATCCTGGATTACTGTTGTCGGAACTTGAGGAGGAGAAAACGGGGGATGTAGTGCTCGATTTTGCTCCGAAGTATACGAATTATGGAGTTGGCCAGATCGAGGTCGATGAATCACGGTGTCCATTTATTGTAGGTGGGAAAAGAGGCACTCCGGATAAGATGGACGGAGCAACAACACTGGGGAACCAATTAAGAGAAGAGTGGTCGCCAAACCAATGCACGAGCACCGACATATTAGAAGAAAACCAAAAACCCAGTAGGTACGAACATCTGGTAGACGACAGGACTCAAATGAAGGACATCGATCTACAAGGTAGACGGAAGACTGAAGACAGATTGACCGCACAGAGTGAAATGTACTGCATGTGCAGAGCAGAGTGTGTAGAGTCTATTACAGAGATCTTTCATAGAGGAACTAACTTAGAGGGGACGTCAAAAGGGGTGATTAAAACAGACACATCAGAATTATCAGGACAACAATTCGAGTTGAACGAGGGGACAACGGTAATGCATGCGCGCGTTCAGATTAGGCGAAGTACATACAATGAACCATTGAGTTTAGAGTGTGAGCCATTAAAATATGAGGTAGGGGTGTCAGAAGCTGGTCCGACCTCGGACCTGGAAAACAGCTTGAAGTCAATAGAAGGGAAGATCAAAGAACCCGGCTCAGTAGAAGTAGCAAGCGATAACGTAATTGATCAGTCAGTCTCGAAAGTGAAAAATAGCAGGAACCTGAAAAAAGCAAAAAGTAAACCAGAAGATCTTCGATTAAAAGCGAACGCCATATTAACCACCGATGTTCTGATGGAAATGGATCCGAAGACACTCCCAGAAATAGAAACCAGTGAACTCACTGGAAACTGGAACTCATTGGAAAAAGTAATAAAGGAAAGCCCTTACATGGATGCAAGAGCATCAGAGGAAATTCGGGGGATCACAGGTGATTTGCCTATTGAAAAGGATATAAGTGAAGAGCGTGGAGTCAGTCGTGTGGCAGGAATTCTCAGAATGAACGAGTGCATGGTTGGGCGCAATCTGTCAGAAGAGCCGTGCATAGGAGAAAGTACCTCAGTGGTTGGGTCGAACACCGAACCGAAGCTCATAGAGGAAGAGTCCGCGCAAAATATGCGGACGGGAATACCATGCAACGATGAGGTGCTCCTTCAGACGAACCTGATGGTCGGAAGAGCTCATTTTGTAGAAGGTTGGAATACAGTGGACGAACAACGGTTCGAGAAAACAATGAGCCTACCGGAACGGCTAGTGCAGGCAAGTACGAGATCTGCCAGTAACCTCGGTTCTGAAGTTAACAGTTTCGAGGGCGAAGTCCTGTTTAATGGCATCGCTTATCCTGAAGATTCAGCTAAACTTAGCAAATTAAGACCGGGGAGCCAACCCAACCTAAGTTCTTATGATGAAAAATCGAAAGATGGTGGACAGCTTATGAAGTTCGACGTGACAAAGGAACATACGCTAATCGAAAACATTACTGACAAAGAACTTCCATATACGGTAAATGCATCGGAAAAGCAATCGCTCGCGAGCAATTACTGCTCAGGTGTGGAGACACCAGTGAAGGAAGCAGGGTCGTATGTGAGCATGGTATCCTATATAGAGGAAACAGTAAATATAAGAAACAGATTCGCCCATACTGACGGACCAATGAGGCGCACCCTAATGACCGAAACCGCCACCGCATGCAAAGTGCCGTCCTCCGAAAGCAGAAAAACAGAATTGTATGAAGAAAATAGCGTGAACACGTTCCTGAGAATTCACGCAGCAAGACGTCCTCGCATGGAGCACCACGGACGACCGACAAGCTTTGCTCAAGAAGGCCTCTTGTCGGCAATGCCTAGAGTACAGGAACACGACGCCGTGCATAAAGTGACCACAGCAAAAGAGGACACTGATTTGGCATCTAATGCAGACGTATATACGCCGGAGATATACGCGAGCATAGACGAAAGTGCTGCTAACAGAGGGGTGTATGCATCTTACCTTCCTGTTAAACCTTACGAGCTAGTGGTCCTGGAGGAAGAAGGAAATACATGGACCACACCGATCAGTGTCAGTTTTGTAGTTGATATGCAGCTGGGGAGGATAATGGACTCCTTGGTTGTTCAAAGTACCGCGATGATTACATTCCGACAAATGGGTAGAGAAAGTGTCAGGAAAAAAGTAAAGTCGATCGATGAGGTGTTTGATGTTGAACGCGGGATGGAAGATGTGCTGGCTCCGGAAGAACCACACGACATCCCAGAAGTCACCGATGATTTGGTACTAAACAGTGCCAGAGTCGCGAGCCGGCAGAAGGCGTTACAATCCCCTGAGCAAACATTCACAAGCGAAATGATCTCTCCCGAGACAGTGATCGCAATAGGAGTGGAGGCAACGCAATGCTTGAAGCAAAAAATGAAACTAATAAGTGAAAGCAGTGAGATAGGGACGGAAGGTGAGCAGGGTCAATTAGAGACAATATCCAACAGGCAAAAGTTTCATGCGACCACAGCCGCATCGGAGCGAGAATGTCACAATAAGGAAAATCAAGAAATACTGTTGGAGAAAAGCATCAGCCTGATACCCGAACAAGGATCCGGTGTGTCGCTAGGAAATCGATCGTTCACCGAGAGAAGTCTGATAAAACCAGGCGCATTGGAAATGATAAATAGAAACTATGTGGTCGAGTGGATACAACACGGTAAAGGTGTGAACGAGCAAGAGAGTGACCTGGCGTTTGATGTGATGATCCGAGGAAAACGTATAGAACCGATGCAAGAGAGTGGCCCGAATGAATTAGGACATGAACTGGTTCAAATTGACATACCGCAGACAATGATGGACATTACTGGCCCTAGACAGACGAATGTTGCAGTGGGCAAAATAAACCAGGAGCCAAATAGAGATACGTACGTGAGTCAGATGCCGGTGGACCTTCGTTGGGAACAAATGGAGTCTACTGTGACTGAAAACAAGCCTACGCCGAAAGTTCCATCCAACTTGCCTGTTCTCCCAAGTGAGGTTATTCGTTCGAACAAAGACAAGGTCAAAAAAGGAGTTGCTCAAACATATGATACGCCCATATTAAATGTAGTAATAACACAAAACAACGATTTAGGGAGAGATGCGCAGCTGGAAGATGTAATATCAGAGGGAGGTGTTCAGTGGGAGTTCGAACGTATTCCAACCAGCAAGCCGAGTGTGGACTCTACTCCGAGTGTCTATTTTACAGTAAGTAGTGGTCAGCCAAAAATTTTCAAAACAAACAGAAAATCTTGGGAATCAGATGTGCAACCTGAGGCAGACTCATACGAAGGCGTGAAAGAGGTAGAATCTGAGGAAACAGGCGGAATAGGAACGAAACCGAGTGTTGACGAAGTTCCAGAAGAGCACAGTAACCAAGATTTCGAGCAGGAGGACATCAGCCAAACCACTCCATTGCCTCAGAATCAAAACCGAGTTGGAGTGGTCTACGTATTCGGTGAGCAATTAGCCCTAGCGTATGATAACGGAGTGCGGCAACCCATTGGTGAACAGAATCTTCAACGGACTGCTCAACAAGTGGAAGCAGACAGACCGGCGTGCGCGGAACGTAGAGCGCAAGTAAATGTGGAGGAAATACAGCTTGACGCAACCGGTAGCATGAAACGCGATGGTGTGAAGGACAGTAAAACAAACAGTGTCCTACATGTGGACGCAGACATCCGTTTCGAACTGCAACTAATATATGTTGAAGAGATAATGACGAGGACAGAGGTGTATGTCCATTTGTTGGAAGCGCCAGATCATACAGAGTACTGGTCTGAATCAATGTTTGAAATGGAACGGTATAGAGGAGTCCCGACAATGGGACAAGATGAGACAGTACCAAGACAGTTCAATAAGTTCGGCAAGACGACGGACGCAACAAGGCACCAGATAAGTAGATCGATTATCCAACAGTTGGATGTAGATGAACGAACAAACACCAATTCCATGAAACCGACCATACATGCGAGGTCAGAAGTTATAGAAAGACTGAGTGGCGAAACGGACAAGAAACCGTTTTCACTTCGATCTGGATTAGGAGAGGGTAGATCAGAGCAGGAGAAAGCAGCAGATACAATTCACGCAACGGTTAAAGCTCGAGTAAGTTGCCAAAAAGAAACCCAATCAGGTGAAAAACAGCGATCACATCTGAAACACAAACAACCAGATTTAGTGCTAGACAAATCGATCGAGGGAAACCTAAGCGATCTTGACGAGGATCAACACATGCATGGAGAGTCAAAGGAAGCCAGTGCAATTTCGTTGAACTTATTAGGTTCAGCACGATCATTCAGGTCGGTAAGTACTGATGGACAGGGCGGAAGATACAGATGGTCATCAGAACTTTCTATAGGGACCAGTTCACGAGGTGGGAGTAGCATATCGTTGCCCAACTACACGGACACAGGCGATGTGAAAGGGAAACGTGCTGGAACAATTCGACATGCCAAAGCGCCTACGTCACCTGCAAGCTGTGCGTTGAATCATAAAGAGCTAGAGCGGGGTCAGTGGAGTACGGGACGACCAAGCAGTCCGCTGGAGTGGTCGCTCGCATCAACTATGTACGTGCCGTATTCTAACCGCACAACTAGCTCGGACAGCGCGCTACCAACCTCACCCACAGGACGAAAGCTGGCGCAAAGATCACAGCTGGTATTCCTCAAGACAAATAAACAAGAGGAGACAATGCCGTCGAATCACAATGTGCAAAAAGAATTCAGTAACAGCAACCGACCTTCGCCGACAGGTAAGGCGGAGGTCAAGCAAGCAGTTAGCATAGGAACGTCGGAACTGCATCCTATGCGGCTGACAATATCGCAAGAAGTTCAACATAGTAAACTCTTGCATGAAGAGATACGATCTAATGTGATAGACCCAAATAATGAGTCACCGTGTGGACTCAGCCAGAACACGCCATCAGGTGTGCGACTTCTAGCTGACGAGAATACACCAGTCAACATCGATTCACAGACAAAACAAATGACGGTGGCCAGACAAATAACAGACAATGCGATCAATAAAGCAATGGAAAGACTAAGCATCAGCAAACCCGAACCGGCTTCCCCACAGCCACAGTCCACACAAGATATAGATCTTATGGAGGACGGAGAATTTTTCGCTGTAGGACGAGTAGCCAAAGTGATGACCGATGGCACGGTACATGTAACATCGAGCGTTGACATCGGTGAGCAAATGCGCAGACCATTGACAATCGCAGTGAGTGCTGTGCCTCGCACTAGCGCTCAAATTACTTCGGTTGCTTCTCGGTGGGACGTACAGTCATCAGGCCCGGTCAACACTAAACCAACGACAGCAAAAAGAGAGAGAGCAAGTAGTATTTCCTTGAGGACAGACGTGCGTGTGAGCTCACCGCTTAGATATGGAACAGGTTCCTTTAGTCCAGATGTGCGGCCACCTAGTGCTAATATTTCCATAGAGCAAGACAGCACATATTCGACGAGTGCAATCAGCGCATTGTGGGTGAATAACTTGACAACTACAGTGGGGGAAAATAAAATTGAGGATCAATCGCGACAGATGCAAGGAAACATGGGCCTAAGACTAGTGACAAAAAGCTGCTTGCTCATTGATGCTCAGGCAATGGGGCCAATCGGATCGCCCCAGATGCCAACTGGAGCCGTAACATCACGACAGAGGACAGACAGTCCGCGTGGACATACGGACACCAACCAAACTGTGGTAGGCACGCCAGTATCTGAACTATCTACCATAAATAAAGCGAAAATTGATTTACGCGGTAGTCATAAAAGTGAAAAAAGAGAAGACCTGGTAAGAGCCACAGAGGATAACAACTACCAGCTAACAAGCATCACGGATGTGAAAACAATCACGAAAACCTCACTAGCGTTATCCTCTCCTACAGTACCGACTGATCAAGACCACACTCAGTCAGATGTAATGACCGATGTAAAATCGGTCGCGATCAAACATCAAGTCACTATGAATACAGGAGCGCCGATTGATAATTTGAGGGGAGAGAGTGTTCTGACTAGAGTCGCAGCTCATGCGGTGAGAAAGACGGAGGCTGGGGACCTATCGAAAGCGACAACTACCTCGATGAAAAATGATCTAAGAGTTACACCAGACCGAACAGCGGTGATAGAGACTCCATTAAGTGGAGCTCCGACAAGCCAACCGAATAGCGAACTGGTAATGGAACCGAGTGGCGCTAGTCCTCCGATATCAGCCTTAGCAACTAGTCAAGAAGACGACGCAACAAAACACATGATGATAACAGAAGTAAGCCAAACGATACACAGACCGGAGACAACGGGGTCTTGGCTGGAATTAGCAACCATTAAGAATAGAGAGTTCGTCGAGTCAATACACGGCGGCTACCCAATTCTATCCGAAGAAACGCACGAAGAACATGTAAATCTTACCACAGGCTCTAGTTTTCGATTTGGTAGTGATATCGATATAGCGTTTAGCCCATCACCGGAACAGACGTACGATATACCGGATATAGTCAGTCCCACATCAGGTGAAACATTAAGCTACGGTGCTCCAGAGGTGAAAGCACAATCGGCCCCTGGAATTTTAAGTGAACGACCATTGTATATGGAAAATAAACCAATGGTTGATGGTGGCACCTGCTTAGGACAGAAAGAAATAGCATATAATGAAGAAAGACGTGCTGACCTGCACCTACAGCACCAGATGATGCTAAACGAAAACGGTGAGCCGCACAAAAGGACATATATAAATACAGAAATTAGAGCATTCCCCAATGTTGTTAAGCAAAAAGAGACACAGAAGATGCCGGTGGCGCAAGCTTGGAGAGAAACACAACCAGTTATAAGTACTGAAGACTCACCCCAAATTGTCGGTCAAAAAACAGAAGTCGTACAAACAAGAGAACGAAGACCAGGAGTATCGGAAGGAGCCCAAGAAGCTACCAACATCGGAGAACAACCATATACGATTAGTCAGAAAGGAATGCAAGAAAAACAAGATACGTGGCCCGAAAAGGAGACACGGCCAATTTCAAGCACCAGAGAGTCCCTGCAAATCGCGGATCAAGCAGAACCGAAAGCTAAGCTTAATGAGCAGCAAAAACAAGAAGAGCTAACCCCGGCTATACAAATCGAGGGAGCAACGGAAACAGATATCGAGGAGGATACAGCATGTGCGCAGGAATCGGATGTTCCACCCAGTGCAGACAAAATGGAGCGCATTCACGTCATCAGCCATGCAGTGGTGACGGGCGAGTATCAGGAGGTGCCAAACGAACAGACCGGGATGGCCGAACAAGCATTTGTTCCTCATCTCGAAGTGACCACAGAAACGTACATGGAGAAAGCAGATGGTACAATAGTACCCATGGAGTCCACAATAAAAACGATCACACTGAGACAGCAAGAAGATCTCAAGAGCCAAGAGACTGATGGTGTGTTATTTAAGCATATCATGCCTGCCAGTCCAACACTGGTTGACGGCAAGGCAATGCAAATCAAGCAAGAAATAAGCGCCAGGTTAGTGAAACCCGAGGATTTGCATACCAGCATGACATTGCCAGAGGGAATTACGGCGAAGAAAGATGACGCAACATCCCATGCACCTGTGTCGATACGTGAGGAGGTGAGATCCAAGACACAGAGAGAATCACCAATGGAACCCGTACACAGTGTACAAATGGCAAGTGAGATAAGCGAAATGGATTTGAAATCGCAGCCGAAATTGAATGAAGCTCAAGTAGCCACTAAAACGGGGGAACAAGAGAGAACAGAATTCGAGAAACAGTATGAAGTCAGGGAAGATATAAAAACTGTGGAACCAGTGAGTCAACTTTCTAAGAGGCAAGTGACCCGTGAGGAAAGCTCACAAGCTCTGTCAGTCAGTACAGAGGCCAAAGCAGGAGAGCGTAATGTAGAGCCCAAGGCAGAACTAGAGGAAAGTGCGGTAACCTCGGCGACAGAGGCGACCGCAGAAATCCGAATGGAAAGAGTTGCGGACACAGTGGAACCTATAAAATCCTCAGTGGAAGCGACTGTGGTTGGGGAGCAGGAAGGCAGTAAGTGCCGAGAAGTTGATGATGTGTTTTCCGAGCATATGCCATCGGCTAGTCCAACAACGGTGGATGGTAAAGCCATGCAAACCGGACCAGAAGTAAGTGCTGGGTTAGTGGAACACGAGGATGTGAATGCTAGCATAACGTTGCAGGAAATTAAAACAGCAAAGAAGGAGGAAGCGGTATCTCATGCACCTGTTTCGGTAAGCGAAGATGCAAGGACTAGGACACCAAGGGAATCACAAGTGGAACTAATGCAGAAAAGCCAACTGGCAAGTGAGATAAGCGAAGTGGATTTGAAATCGCAGCCGAAATTGAATGAAGCTCAAGTAGCCACTAAAACGGGGGAACAAGAGAGAACAGAATTCGAGAAACAGTATGAAGTCAGGGAAGATATAAAAACTGTGGAACCAGTGAGTCAACTTTCTAAGAGGCAAGTGACCCGTGAGGAAAGCTCACAAGCTCTGTCAGTCAGTACAGAGGCCAAAGCAGGAGAGCGTAATGTAGAGCCCAAGGCAGAACTAGAGGAAAGTGCGGTAACCTCGGCGACAGAGGCGACCGCAGAAATCCGAATGGAAAGAGTTGCGGACACAGTGGAACCTATAAAATCCTCAGTGGAAGCGACTGTGGTTGGGGAGCAGGAAGGCAGTAAGTGCCGAGAAGTTGATGATGTGTTTTCCGAGCATATGCCATCGGCTAGTCCAACAACGGTGGATGGTAAAGCCATGCAAATCGGACCAGAAGTAAGTGCTGGGTTAGTGGAACACGAGGATGTGAATGCTAGCATAACGTTGCAGGAAATTAAAACAGCAAAGAAGGAGGAAGCGGTATCTCGTGCACCCGTTTCAGTAAGCGAAGATGCAAGGACTAGGACACCAAGGGAATCACAGGTGGAACCAATGCAGAAAAGCCAACTGACAGGCGAAATAAGCGAAGTGGATTCGAAAATGCAACTAAAAGTGAACGAAGCTCAAGTAGCCACTGAAACAGGGGAACAACAGAGAGCAGAAAGCGAGAAGCAGCTCGAAATCAGTGAAGAAATTAAAGGTGTGGAGATAGTGAGTCAGCCATTGGATACGCAAGTGACTTCTGAGGCAAATTCCGTAGCTATACCAGTCAGTGCGGAGGCTAAAGCGGGAGAGCGTAAGGTGGAACTCACAGTGGAAGCAGAAGAAAGTGTTGCATCACCGGCAGCAGAAATGATGAGAAGTTCGGCCAGTAGACCTAAACAAGAGGATGATATCGTGCTCAGTGTTTCGAATCATGCAACTAAAACGGGAGAGCAAAGGGGCTCTGACACCCAGGAAAAAATTAGCACATTCTTAATCGAGACAACAGTCTGGATACCAAACGGTGTTGTGCAGTCAGAACACGAAGCACCTGGGGTAATGATCGCGACTGCAGCAAAGGCAGCGGAGCAAACAACACCAGACACGCAGGAGATAGCAGATAAAACAACCGTGGTTTCCCCAGAAATCACAAGAGAGATGACAGTCAGCCCAGCAGCACTAGAAGAGAAGATACATAACACGGTTTCGGGTGACCACAAGGCAAAGATTAGTGAGCAAGAACACGCCGTTCCGGAAGAACGTGTAGATGGGGTTAGCAGTATGACGGCAATTCACGTGACCGGCAGGGTTCACGCAACGGAAATGGAGCTGGGAGCCAACGCGGTTGGTGCGCCAGCCGAGGTTGGAGAACAGCTAATGAAAAACAAAGAAGAAGAGCTGGACGGCACCGTCCCAGGTGCTAATGAAGAGACATCGAAAAAGTTGGCATCCAGTGACCTGTTACCAGACACACTGGCAGAAGCAGAAACAATACCGTTCACCGAAACGCCAAGGGAAAGTGGCAAAGCTATACAGTTAGAAGAGAAACAAGATGAGAACACAGTAACTAAGCAGGTGGAGGATAAGATGGCGCAGCTTCTGCAGGAAAAACAAAGTGAAAGATACGACACTGCGAGTGGCCCGACAGAGCACGAAAGTGAAAGAGAAGGAGAAACTAAATCGGATTTACTGGTACAAAAAGAAGCTAATCTAACAGTCTCTGAGACGGCTTTGTTAGAGGATACAACAGCTGCTGTTGACATGGAAGCAATAAGTGAGAATGAGCCTAACCAGAAAATAATCGAAGTGGTACCAATAGATGAGCGGCTAGCTTCAATAAATGAAGCCGATCAACATCAGCAAATGGGAGAGAGTAGGCTGGTTAGTGAGACGATTGAAGCGAAATCGATTGCAGAGATTACGGGAGTAGATATCAAGGGGCCAACGAATAAGGACGCAGGGAGACTACCACACTCCACAGACACTGTGGAGATTATGCTCATTAAAAGTGAAATCCAGACGACAGAGCAACTGTCCGTAGCAAGATACGCAGAAGAGCCTGACGTAGAGAATATTCAACTTATGCAACAGCTTGATATACAGGAGTCAGCGGTAGCTAGTTCCCGTACAAGTCGAACATCGGTGACACAAGTCACAACTGAGGTCGTACTACAGATGAAGCCGGGTGATCCGCCTGAGATATCCATCAAAAGTATAGCCACTACCATACCGGAACGGACCGCACAGGAAACAGAAGTGTTCCCTAATGTAAAGCTCTTCCCTATTGGTGAACAGGAAAAAGAGCGACTGGAGAAGACAAGTGTAATGACAGAAAGCGCATCCACGAGTGCCGTGACAGGCGGAAAAACAGATACGCTGAGTGATTTGAAAGCCACATTAAAGCAAGAGGACGTGGAGGGTGAGCAGAGTGAGCAGATATATGGAAAAGAAACTCAGATGATGGGGTTAACGGTAGACGCAATTCCGGTAGGTATTTCGATCAGTGAAGGCTTTCCAATGACTCATGTGGCTGAAGGGAGCTTGGGCCCGACAAGACCAGGTATGCTCACTGGCCTCCAAGCGATGAATATTCAGGATCCGAAAAGTCCCGAGTTAGATGCACAGTTGGCACAAGATGAAACACATGGGTTAATTGAATACAGTCAAACGGCAGCAGATGTGATACCTGAAGGGGTCTCTCGGATAGAGGGCAGCGCAATATACGAGGCAGATTTGAAAGTGGGGAAGAACCAAGTAAAGCTAACCACTGAGTCTCCGGCAAATAAAGTGCTCGATGGGTTACTGAGCATCGGGGGTGAGATTTCATCGGAAATGGTAATAAAAATGGCTGAGACAATAGCGCCACTGAGAGATGAGGTGATAAATGAGTTATTAGAGTGTACGAGAGAAAGAAAAAACGAGTTAACAAGTGATGAAGAAATTCTAAAAGCGAAACTTGATATAGTGGAAACGTTAGTGGAAACTATAAACGATATGATAGAAGAGGCGAAAGAACAACTTCTAGCCCAAGTGAAAATGGAGGTATCTCAGAGTGTCCGACAGATAAAAGAAATAACTGAAGATATCGGTACCACTCAGCCTCTGTCCGGCAGTCCTTCGGAGTGGGTGATAGAAATTCCCGAGGAGGAGAAACAGCAATCAGAAGTGGCATCACGATCCGCCGAAGAAATGCTAAGCCTGACACATGAGAGTGGTGGCCAATTGGTTGGGGATTTGAAACATTGGTATGCTAATGATAAAGAGCAAGTGGGAGGTGTGATAACTATGGAAGGGATGACCAATATGACCGATGTGGAAGGAAGAACGTATTTGACCCAAATACAGGCAAAATTACGAGACGAGACAATGGGGCAAATTGAAGAGATTAGAGATCCTTCGGAAACCGATGTAAGCGAATGGAAGAAAAAGCCGAGTAGTCTCGAGTTACATACAACACTGATATCTCCGAAGGATATGGTCAGAATGAGCCAGGTTGAAAGACTTTTGGAGGATATGTTAAAGGTGATCAACGAAGGTGAGTTACCAGAAGTAGTGATTAAAGCAGCAGAAAAAATTGCACAACTATCTGATAAGCAAAGATACGATTTAATTGATGGTATAAAACGAAAACAAGGCGAGACGGTGTTTGTAAGTTTGTACAGCGAAGAAAAACTTAGCGCACTGCTAGGAATAACGGAACGAATGAACTCAATGTTGGAAGAGGTGAGAGAGCGATTCATTTTGCAACTGAGATCCGAATCTTCCGCGTATGCTAAAAGTGTAACTGGTGGACAGGTAAAACCCGGTTCCCCAAGGGATATCAGTGGAAATGAGTTCAGCCTATGTGGACCTTTGCCGACAAGTGGATCGAAAGCCGAGTCGGACGCAGTGTTGGAACCAAGTGAGTTACCTTGGCAAGGAACAAGGGCAGTAAGTCATGGGAAAGAGGAAATGACGTTGGGCAGTGAACAAGCGGATGAGCAAGGGCAAAGGGACCTATCTGGTAGTCTTCACATAGTAGAGACAGGACGTGGATCTACTGAAAGAACGCAGAGCGCGACTAAATCGGAAACAGCAAGGGAGTTGAGTCCGGAGCCTGATGAGCAGAATGTAGTTCTAGGAGCAGGATCCACCGGGTCTGAAACGTCCCAGTCTATGCCAAGAGACAAGGAAAAAGAAAAACTAGAACTTCTAGCAAAACTGCTCGCAATGACTGAAGAGGAAAGGGAGGAGTATGTGAGTCGAACTATAAGCAGACTGGACGAAGAGATGCGCAAAATATCAAGTAATGAAATAGAAAATATGTGGAATGTAATAGCGCTGGCCGATCGAATTTCAAAAATGTCGCTAGAAGATAGAAAAGCGTTGGCCAGGGAAACGCGAACGCTGTTGGGAAAGAAATCGCTTAGTAAGGAGTTTAGTATAGATTCAAGATCGGCCTTTGAAGAAACTGAGCGAGAGAGATCAGTCGTAGGGATTCGGAAAGCCAGTGAGTTAAGTACCAAAGAAGTGAAAAAGGTGTCTCCTGTAGACAGTGAAAGAAAGGTGGAAACGATTTCCGCATTTTCAGGTCACCATAAGGATGAGGACGCTGGATTTGTAGCCGCTAGTCAGGGTGTGCCCGAGACCAAGAGACGTAGAAAACGGGGTAGAAGAACAACAGAAGACTCCGACAACTTGGACAGACAATTCAACGCTATGATGGGCACTTATCGTCGAAACAGGCATCGACCAGAGTCACATCGCTTCACTACACAAGCCATGCGAAGTTTCTACAAGGCGCAAAGAATTACTCACATTCTGGACGCACTAATTTTAGACACGATTCAGTACGTGAAGAAACACCTCCCTACATCACCCAGGTAGCCGAAAAGCCAACGATTGTGGCCGAATCTATGCTGCCCAAGAGTACCCTCTGGAGGAAAAGAAGCAAGGAAGTCAATCGAGGTATCTCATGTACTGCTGCGCTGCAGAACAACAAACATAAGAAATCGGGATGACTGGGTGCGCGCCGATGTTTTTCAGCTGGATTTCAATTTCTCCTCTTGTTCCTAAAAAAATAAAAAGGAGCGATTTTGTTTGCAAAACGGAATAAAAAGAAACTTACATTGCTGGCTGTAACCACACTGGTAGTTCCAGACAGGTTTAAGTGCTCTTCTGTCACCTTTGGACGTGAAGCCTGTGGGTTGAATGAAACAATATCGTTTTGCTGTGGTACGTATACACATGAAGTATACAAACATGGTGCAATTTTGCTAATTGGGCAAACTCTTCGAATCCGGATAAATGAAGGAACGATGCACATTCCAGGTTAATTCGAAAATATCAGAGATGGCCAACTAGTCAAGTTAAGCTCTTGTGTTACTAGTGCCCGTAATGTGGATCGAAACACTCCATGCTCTAGCGTTTGGTTCAGGTGATGTTGTCGGGAAGTAGAAATGGCTCCAGCTAGGCACAGAGAAATACCCGTGAAGAAATAAACATAAACAGTCGTAAGTGGACCGAGTGGTCACCAGTAAGTACAACTACGTGGCTCATGAAGTGGGGAAATAGGTTTAATAAACCAGCAATCCATCGGGTCATCAACCGCAACGACAGCAGAGCATCAGTAACGTGAACGGAGGCTCTAATGCTATGCAACCTGGACAATTAAGGAAATAAGAAGGGTTGAGGGAGAGAAGGGGACTTAACGTAACAGCCAAGCGTGATAAGGGAACACGCAGGGTCAAAATCTAAATAACTTGTGACGACGTACGGCCACAAACAGTTAGCCAGCATGCAAAAATAGGGAAGCATAAGTGAAGCAGCTTCTTTGCAGCTTCTAACCTTGTACCCCAGATAACTCATCAGCAGGCGCAATTTAAACAGGTGGGTCACAAGGTAGACGAGAATAGTCGCGTCACTGGTACCAGTTGTGATCTAGGTCTTGAAAAGTTTCGAACTAAATGCAAGACGGGTCGCGCGTGGACCCCGGCTTGTAAGGCGAGAAGAACCGGCAGTAGCACTCAGTTTAGTTGGCAATGACATCACTTATCGCTAACGGACCTACATTTGCCAACTCGAGTCTTGCGCTATCCAACATCCAGTGAATAAAATGTCTTCAGAAACAGAAAGTAGCGAACAAGCTTGTTTTATGGCTTCATCATCAGGCTACTACAACCACAATTCGGCTCTATAACCCGGACCTATGTGCACAAAAAAAAACTCGTCCATACTTTAACACTGCCTTGGCCTCAAACCAACGCGACTAACAATGTCAGTCAGACCACTTCACCTGAGCTCGGCTCAACCAGACCAAGTACGTAGACTTATCGATTAGTTACTCTGCTTCAGTGACCCACCATAAACCCATTGTGTCTATCCTATCTTGCTTTATTGTGGTTGTGTTAGCCTGATGATGAAGCCATGAAAACAAGCTTGTTCGCTACTTTCTGTTTCTGATGTCGTCTTCGGGAAATATTGCTCAATTGAAACGTATTCCCTTCCGTAATGAGTGACGCGGATACGTAACAAGTGTCCAAGACGACGCAACTCATACGACGCTATTTGGTATTCAAAGGTATTAATCTGATAAGGAACGCATGACACTCAGCTGCGTTCATAATCATCGTTGACACGCTGGTGGTAACTTATATTGGAAACGGCCCGCTAGCAAGGATGATAAAAAATCTGAAAGTGCCTAGAGTGGATGAGTGTAACGGAGAATAGGATCGGTTAAAGGGAGCTGAGTGGTAACACATAAGTGCGATCAGGGGCACCCCTACGAAGCAGATCAATGGCTAGATGTCAGACAAACTCGATTTTAGCGACTTCACCCCAGACTGGGGTGTTCAGCTCAGTTCAGTTAGACAACTATGATCCGGGGACAGAAGTCTGGTGGATCCAGTTGCCACAACCCATCGTCAGGACAAAAGTAAATCGCAAGGGAGAGAAGTGAAGTGGAAGGAAAAAGGGTGCAAAGAAAAGGGAGCGGAGAAAGAAATGAGTGAAAACAAAAGGGTTTGGGATATTGACAGATGCAGTTAGATCCAATAGAACCACTGACGTGGGCCATAACGAGGCTTTTCTTTACGATCGTCTCTCGGTCAATCACCTCACGTCTACATGCTACATCATCGGCTGGCTGCCTCGCGGATTTGCCCAAGTTGGTGCAGCGATAGTTTATAACGCACATCGAGGAAGACGGTCAACTGGCATATGAGGACGTGACCTAGCAAACCTATCCGACTCAATCTTAGCACTCAAGTGAGACAACAGAGGATTTCTTGCCAAACACCAACTGCTCAATCAGTGTTTCAACCATATGTAAACAATATTCCCCAAACATCGGTGTGTATCAAGCGGTAAGTAGCCAGTTCTCTGATTCATGCAGGTACACCGACGTTATCGTGTTATGAACCCACACTTTCATTATTAACGGCCTAATATCTCGTCGTCTCCATGGATAGCAGAGCCTCTAGAAAGCCATACTGATTTTGCTGAGACGTGAAGTAACCTCCTCAATAATGTGGCCACAAGTGACACAACTACCAAGTAGGGTGGGAAATGATCCACTGCTCTCAGTATCCGTTTGCTGATAGCAAGAAGTAGTGGTGTATCGAGCCAGTTCTGTAACAGAACTTCGCCTTTTAAAGGTTCAAAATACATGCCGAAGCGTGTCAGTTTAATCATTTGTGATTGCGTAGCCAATGTGTCCGACTCGAGGAGTACTGCGTCATCAACCTAGTTAAGGCACGTTAGTTGGTCACGTAGAAGAAATTCCACCCCAGACAAAGTTGAAAGAATAGAGTCATCTACGATCGATTTGACAAAAATGTTGAAGAGGAAATGAGATGTAGAACAATCCTGGCAGGCGTTAGTCTTAGGAAACTAAGAAGACAATTTTTCGTAATCTTACTAGGTATCGTAGGTCGCGGAAGACTACAGGAAGGAAAGAGATCACCCTGGCAACCACCTTAGGGATAAGAAGTACCACAAGCTAGCAATAGAGGTGGACATGCGATCGTTAACGTTCCCATAGACTCACTGAGGTGTGCGGGGCTGGGTCTTGTGAAATCCTCAGATTGACCAAGTTGGGGATTTGGAATGACGGTGTCTCCTTATTCCTTAAAGTGGACTTCCAGAAACTCACCGTCAAACTCCCATTGCCTTGCGGTTAGGTTTTTGAACAAAGGGACTCGGGTTAGGATATTAAGCGTTCTCATGCCTAGGTCTGGACAACCGGATTAGCTTGTCCACATAATACAGGGAACATTCTTCCAAAAGAGACGGCAGCAGCACGCCGACGCAGTGCATCGACGTTTCGCTGCCGCGCAAGCACCATCAGTCGCACGTGGGCTAAAGATGCTGCTAGGGTCTCCCTGCCCGTACGCAGGCTAGAACCCGCGCCATCAGACTACAAGGTAAGCTTGTTACCTTAAGCCCCTGACCGACAACTTTTTGATGCCATGGACGTCACAGATAAGTAACGGTACCCTAAGTCAGCCGGTGGCCGGCTGGTCTGCATGCCTGGCTTGCAATCACAAGATCACCGGTTTGAATCCGCGTAGGGGTGGGTGTCCTCGCGGTATACTTAACCCACGCTCAACTGGTGGTGGGCGCGTGGCAGCGAAGCGCCGTTACGGCGTACAGCTGACAATTTATTTTTTCAACGGCACTTTATCCGTTGCAACGATTAGACTGGACTAGAGAGAGAATGCGACTGCTCAGCCCTCCTCGTCTTTGTATGCCTCTCTTACGCTTCACATCTCCATCGTCCATTACCTCCCATTTTAACTACCGTGCGCTTGGCCCTTCCGCAGCTTGCTTTGGTAAGCATTTGTATGGCAGTTTTGATTCCCTCGCATTCCCGGAGCGTCGTTACTCCCTCACGACAAGTCCATGTCAAGTCAAGTGGACAACTTCAGTTCACCCGCTTCTGTTTGAAGACCTCGATCTTCGTTAAGAGCAGTATGTCTCAATGTGCACACTTTGCTCTAGATCAGTCAACAGGCAACACATGCACGAACATTAAAGACCCCATTGACTGATATCTGCTGTTTATCGGAAACCCACGTGTAAAACTGCGCTTCTGTGCTTATTCTACGATATACTTCCTGTGATACTGTCGGTACTTTCTCATTACATCTACCTGGAGATAACGCAGCATCAAATGCTGGTCAAACTGGTGCGGGTATTGCTTTGGACCCCAAGGCTGAAGCTACTCTAGTTGATTGGCTCCTAGTCAGTTGCCGGATATGCACCGTCAAATGCACTGACTTGTTCCAAGGCCTCGAAGTCATGCGTGCTTATCATCGCTATCCAAGCCTTCATAAACTGAGTCACTGACTCAGTGGACGAGAAATGTTATCATCAACGGAAGCAGATCTTTCGTCCCAGAAGTAGCACATATACTGTAGTGCCGACTGACCAGTTGAAATCTCAACTTGAAAAACTGCTCATTGATGAGCTCCATCTGGGGGACCAACACAGCGTAGGTTCCCGTAAGGTAACAACGATCGATTGCAACATCTCTGTGAAGATGCTCGCCTAGTTCTCATGAGCAATAATTGCCGACACAGTAACCGCCGCATACTAATTCAAACTAGCTACGGATGTAAACTGGTCACATCACGATCAATTGCAGTTGTAGAGGCTACGTTTGAAACCGCTGCTGGATTCGGAGCGCACGCACAGACTTCGACCATGCAATAGTATGTGTTGATCTCCGGGTGCGTTTAGGTGGAAGAGCGCGATGACACTGTGTGCGCATAGACATCACCCAATTGACGAAACCAAACGTTCTAAATGTTTATCGAAGTAAGTCGAAATTCGGGATGAGTAAGCGTTTACTGAACGCAATTGGTCACTGGTCGCACGTTCATCAGACCTCAGTAGCAAGAGGCATTTCTTAATATGGTAAATCCAATGGCCTGCACGGACCGTGGGGCTCTACGATCTCCCTGAGGTCTCTCGATGCTCACCGACACATTCCAGGTCGAACGGAGTACGACGAAACTCGTAAACCAATCAGAACAGAATGGTGTACTAGTTTGAAGAGAGCATATGAGCTAAAGTTGATGGCGTCATCACGCAATGGAGATAGATGACCACTTTCTTGGTAAACTGCGCACGTTATTCCGTGCCGCGCGGAAAACGCGCTGCAGCAGAACTGGTGCACGCGAAATTATATGCGACGCGGAGAGCATGCCTATTCAAAACACCTCAGCTAATGTGCCGCAATACAAAAAAGATGCAATATTAAACATAACAGAAAAATAAAAAGTAATCTAATTCTAAATACCATAGTATGCATGAGATCGTTGTTTAGGAGGGAAGCTAAAGGGAAGGGGGATAGACAAAGAAACTCGTAACAACTATGCTGTTGTGGTCCTCTCCATGTCAACAAGTGTGTCCAACTAAACGTATTCATCGTCCTCCGGACCCCAACCCGGCAGTTAGGAGACACCAACAGACACCTTCGTTCTTATTGAAGAAGTCATCGCTTGGCCTCCTTCTTCCTCTTCCATTCACACTCCCGGAGCGCAAACAACGCAGCATGAGGGAGTCGGTATGCTGCGACGCACAACAGGTGACCCAGCCATTGGAACCAGGTGCTTGACCTAATGGTGCTGAGGTTCACTCGCTCTTCCTGAAACAGCTACATGACGCCGAACACGCTCATAACTCACGCATACCAGACATTAGGTAAGATGTGAAGGCAGCGATGGTCGAAAGTAAAAACACCTTATATGTCTTTCGACCTAATGGGCTAGGTTTCATATCCGTACAGCACGGTTGAACGCACAACCGTGTTGTAAACTTCGCACTTCAGAACGATAGTGCTGTCGCGCCGGAGTCACGGGGAAAGGAGATTGGCAAAAGGACCCCGAGCTTTTGTTATACGGTCCGTGATCACATTTTCGATCCCACGGGAGCTAATAAAGCAGCACAGATACTTGATTATCAGGATGACTGTTAGATGATCATCACAAAGGGTTAGGGCAATAGATGATCCTTGGCCATGTTGGAGAAGGATTGCATTTCAAAGGTGCCAAGCATAGCTCGGAACGACCGACAGCCGGTGCTGTCTGGCAAGTTTGGGAGCTGTCACAGATTAGGGCAAAGTCGTCAGCATACTCCAAGTTGCACATAAGGAAGTATCTCAAAACTAAGTAGATCAGGTCCAGCGAACACCATTTCTAGGACTTCAACAAAAGCAAAGTAAAAGAAAAAAGGAGACACTTGGTAACCTTGTCTCACATCACTGGGAATATTGGAAAGCGGCGACAGTTTGCCATAAACCCTCACACTGCTCGAACTGTGGGCGTTCAGCGCTATGATAAAACATATTTTAGAGCACAACCTTTCTGAGTGGTCAGACCCAAAGAGCACATCGATCCTCCGAATCGAGGAAATGTTCTATGTCGAGGAACACGACAACGGTGGGCCGCGAAAAATATGGCGACATTCTAACAAGTGGCGGAATGTGAAGATGTGATTAATGCATCTTCGATCTCGACGAAACCCGGCTTCTTCCACGTGAATGTAACTTTAACGAGTGCAAGCAAGTCTATGGAGCATCACAGAAGCAAGCGATAAAGATTACACTGATTAATCTATGGTTGGATTACACTCATTTCGGTTCCTTCCAAGCTACTAGCGCCCATTATACTACACAGGTTATCCCAGATTTGTGAATCATAATGCCGGAAAGAACAAGCTGGCTTCCGTCCTGCCCATGAGTGGGTAGAACAAATACTCATGCTCCACCAAATTCTTGAACACCGCATCCTCTACCAAAGGCCTACGATCGTTGCATTTCTAAATATCCATGCTGCATTCGATCCAGTTGATCGACCCGCGCTAGGGCGTTGTTTCTTAAGAAATGGTGTCCCAAAAATTACCTTACCATCCTGCGCACCCTTTACCTCCACACATCCAAAGTGAGGGACTATAGCAAGTCTGCTTTCTGACATAAAAAGACAACGCTTTGCGATGTAGGAAGCTGCGCACTAAGACTTTAATACGGCACTATTAGTGTATGTTCCACGGTTAGCAACGGTGACATTTACATAGGATAAGCGAATGTACTTTATATACCCATGAAGGGTGAACATACAGCTCTAATGAGTTCGCACCGTAATAACCTTAGTGCTTAACAAATCCCGTAATTGGTGAGGGTGTGAACCACAATTACGTATGCATCCATGCCACGATGAACTGCGGATGTGCTATCCTGTCCGCGAATTATGACGGCCAGCTGTCTTATCGGGTGCTCGCAGAGGCAAACAGTGGATGTGACAATAAATGGCTTACCATGACCAAATATGTTGTTAAACAATACTTAACATCTTTAATACCTCTTTTCCTTGCCCATAATCTATTATATTTCAGTGAAACCCTAATTTCATTAGGCGCGTGAACGTCGGCGCAACCAAAGGGACCGATTTACATGCCCCCGGCCGTCCAAGTTGGACACACGTGGCCCCAAACTGTTGAAAGTGGTGTTTCGGTGCAAACGCATGGCTCAGAAGACACTGGGGATGTGTCGCAAGCGTGGTAAAAAGCTCCGGTCGGAGTAACAATTGAAGGAGTTTAAAACCACACCCCAGTCGACGGAGGCAGAGCGAAATCACTGTGGCTTACCAACAACGGCAGCCAACCTTTCTTTTGAGTCGTAAAACTGCGATGCACGACAGCCTTCCACAGAAGCAGTGACTTGCGTAATGACCTCGTTAACCGGGACTTCATCACGTGAGCCACTTATCAGCCGACATGTAGAATTGCAAAGTCCAATGAAATCTCACCGCACACCCACGCCTCCAAACATGGGTGCGACATTGAAAACACTACCCCGTTTTTACACGAAGCACAAGGCCTCCTTAGCAGTTTTCTGAGTTTCATTGTCGCAAAACTTCGACGCCCTGGGACATGATTACGCTGCGATCTGAAGTGCATGGACAACACGAATAGGTATTATGGAAACCACCTTCTCATGCCTTGGGTGCTCAAACACAGTCTCGGCACTTAGTCCGAAGAGATTGCCACTCCTCTCTTCGTCTCAATAATGCGGCCAATGCTAGAGTACGGCTCACCAGCATACTGACCTATCATGTGGGTCGAGGTAAAAGGGATTGAGCGGGTACGGCATGTTGCCTACGGGCAGAGGCGTAGTATAGGGGGGGGGCGATCCACCCCGGGCGGCATTTTTAGTACAGATGAGTGTTCACTACCAAGTCTGAATTTCTCGAAAGTACCTACATTTTTGAAGCGGCAAATATGAGGAATGATAATCATACTGAGACCGCAGATGAAGCTGCTACTACAGACGTTGATCTCCGGAAAACAGTAAATGATATAGGAAGCATGGATGCAGTGGGGAATGTTGGTAATGCTGATGCAGAAGAGTTGAAAGTGAAACCACACTTTGGCATGATAAGACGTACGTCAATCGATATGCCCATCAGTGACCAGGAAATTCTCACTATGCTTGCCCGGCTCTGACTTATTGCCACTAAGCATGTTGATCATGAATTCAATAAATGATGCTACATAGAACGAATACAAAGCTGAAGCTAAGAAGTTGACAACTGACTCGTTTTTTTGGAGTTGCGAGAAAACGAGCCTTTTGTTCAGCTGCAGGAGGTTTTCAACTGGATAGTCTATTTTTTAGACTGATGAGGGTTTCAGAAGCATGTGAAAACTAAATCCAGAAACATGTGAACACGAATCTGGTAAATCGTGTGCCCAGTCATTCTCTAACAGCAAGGAGCCAGAAATTCAAGACAATTGTAGAAAAGACGTGGCGTGAAATTTTGGCTAAAATATGTGTTCTCGTCAAGTTTCCCGTGAAGCAAACAGGACACTATGTGGTCTTCGAGATTCATCCACGATGACGAGAGAGGGCAGGAAAAGAGGAAATTTTTTCAGTATTTGTACATTTGTTGGCCAAACTTGAGCCTGTTCTTCGGGAACATTTGGTGACAATTCATCTGGGAAGGGAAATCAGCACTTTTTCATTGTCGCTACACCTTCACAATAAATTACTGGGCATTTTGGTAAGGCAGGTGATAATGAAGATAACAGATTAGATCAAGGAAAGCAAGTATGTTTGCGTAATGTTTAATAACACTCCCAACGTATCTCACAAATATCAGACGAGTGGAAATGAAGTGATGGTAGTGGAGTCGTTTCTCAGCTTCAATGAGAATAACCATAAAAGAGCAGAGGAAATTTTTAGATTGGTATTGAGAGATGCGGAGAAGTATGAAATTCAGCTTAGTGACCGCCGTGGCCAGGCATTAAACAGTGTTGCTGGTATGGAGGGCTACCATTCAGGTGTGTAGAGACCTTGCGAAAACAATCCAAAGTTACATTTGGGTCATGTACAAACCATTCCCTGAATCTGGCTTTTGTTCATGAGGTTTCTGAGACGATTCATTTTGTTGCATTTTTGACAGGATAGACTGACTATTCTCATCCTTTTACTTCTAAATATTGCTGGAATGTTTTGATTTAAATCACTAATATTGTGATTGGTTATCACGAGCCACGATCTGTTTGGTGATGCGCGTGACTCATGTGTGTGAATAAATGTCTATGTTATCAAGCGGAAAAGGGACTTGGTTGTGTGTACGCAATACAGCGGTGTCCTTTGCGTTTCCGTGATCTTGTTTACAATCCTGGCGACAACTTATCGAACCCATGGCCTCCAGCGGAAAATTGGAAGAGTACACTGAGGGATCCGGTTCCTGGAACCATTATATCAAAAATATGAACTGTCTTTTCACCACTAATGAAGTCGTCAGCGACAAGCGTAAAGTGAATATCCAAATGAGTATCTGTGACTCATAAACACGAGTTAATTCGCAGCTAGGTGACTCTCGATTTGGCATGCACCAAACAATTTACTGAACTGGTCACACTGGTTTCCAATCACTATAATACAAAACCATCAGTTATTGTGCCGCGATTTAAATTAAATACCCGAGTCCAGGGTGGGGGAGTCGGTTACTTCCTTCGTTGCCAAGCTTCGGAAGTTGACAGAATATTGTGATTTCGGTAACTACTGAAACGACATGAGCCGGGATCGCCTGGTGGTCGGCGTGAAGAACGTTCGCATTCAGCGCTGCCGTTTGGCTGATAACGCATTGACGTTGGAAAGTACCTGATGTTGCGACGGGCATGGATGCTGCTGAATGTAATGCCCAGCTATTACATAATTTACAACTCAATTCGAAGCCATGTGCAGAAGATGTCACGGTCGAAGTCAACAACGTTGATAAAAACACCACGTGCTTGTTCAACTGTTATCGCTGCGGCTTACGGCACAGTCATCCCAGAGAATGCAAATATACACAGACAGTTTGTAACAAATACCAAAATCGTGGACACTTGGCCCATATGTGCCGGTCGAGTAAAGACCCATGTTCCCCGGTAGTAAACACCAAACTTGTTGCTATTGAATCACATGAATATACATTGAACACAACTACTCCAAGTGCACAACCGCCGTTTCGCGTGCAGCTTTGTGTTAACCAGATTCCAGTGCATTTAGAAATTGACACTGGCAGTGCAGTAATGCTGTGCAACGAACAAAGGTGGTCAGAGAGACTGGCTCCAACGAGCCACACCAAACCTTGTCGGGCGCCTCTGCGATTGCGTACATACACATGTGATGACGTTAAAATGCTGGGGGTGCAGAACGTTGAGGTGTCATATGGAGGATGGACAACCCGAGGAACAATTTACATCGCGCTCGGAGATGGTCAAAACCTAATGGGGTGCGACTGGATCAATCAGCTTCCTGTTCTGCAAATAAATCATCTTTCCGTACCATCGGAGAAACAAACACTGTCCCTGCGGTATTCATCAATATTTGAGATGACGGAGGAAGGAAAGTTCACCGGTGAACAAGTTAATATCTACATTCCACCTGGCACACAAAAGAGATTCACCAAGGCTCGATCGTTGCGGCATTTGATGCGATCGAAGATAGGAGAGGAAGTTGATCGCCTACAGAAGAGCGGCGTCACAGAGCCAGTATAATTTTCAGATTGGACTACATCAATTGTTTCAGTACTCAAGCCTGATGGATCGATTCGTATATTTACGAATTAAAAGATACTGGCAGTCGCAGTATTCCGGCTGAAAAATACCCGATCCCGAAAATTGAGGACGTTTACACGCAGCTCGGTACCAGCAGATATTTCTCAACCTTGGATCTCGCGCACGCTTATCAGCAGCTCCAACTACACGAAGACGCCAAAACAATAATGATGATCAGTAATCATGGTGGTTTGTTCAGGTACAACAGACTACCATTTGGCATCCACTCGGCTCCGACCATTACCCAGCAAACAATAGAAAACATCATAATAGGATTGCCTAAAGCTTTCGTATACCTGGACGATATTTTGGTTAAGGCGGCGACAATTAACGAACACCTACAAACGCTGCGATTTGTTCTGGATCGCATGAAGGAAAATGGTTTGAAGGCGAAATGTGGAAAATGCGTATTCTTGGCTCCTCAAGATGAGTATTTGGGTTTCCGTATAAGTGCTGAGGGAAGGAAGACAATTGTGGAGAAAATCAAGCCTAAACTTGAGGCACCGCAACCAGGAAACCAACACGAGTTTAGGTCGTTTTTAAGCATGTACAGTCGCTACTCAAGGTTTGTTTGGCAATTAGCCAGTGTTACACCCGTTGCATCGTTTGTTATGCAAGGACACTCAGTGGGTGTGGTCTGAGAGGAAGAAATTGGCTATTCGTCAAGCTAAAGGTGCATTGTCCAGTCCATCGGTTTTGGTCAATTTTGACCCCGAAAAGTGCATGAGGCTGACATGTGATGCATCACTGTACGGAGTCGGAGCCGCCTTGTTACAACCTGACGCGACAAACCAGTTGCATTCGTCTCTCGGACCCTATCGCAGACCAAACGAAATTACGCCAAAATTGACAAGGAGACATGGGCGGTCGTTTTTGGGTTGTGCGATCTCACCAATATCTACTAGGGCAGAGATGTGAAATACACACAGACGACAAGCCGTTACTGGGAATTCTGGGTGAATCAAAAGCGATACCCCAAATGGCCTCGCCCCGGATACTTTGCTGGGCTCTACTACTCGGATATCAGTATCAACCAAAATATGTTCCCTGGAAAAAATCATCGTGCCGATGCTCTCAGCCGACTTCCAATCCGGGAGGCTTCGAGCCACACGTCAGCTTTGAGAGCATTGATACAAGTAATATATCGGTTGGATGATTCGTCGGTGATAGCTACGACAATAAAATCGGAAACACGGACTGACCCGGAACTGTCGAAGGTGCATGATTATATCCTAACTGGTTGATCGGACAGTATAGATGAAAGTCTAGGAGCATTTCACACTTAAAGAGATGAATTAGGCCTCGAGGACGGTTGCATAGTTTGAAGATCTCGAGCCATCTTCCGCTGACGGTATCGTCAAACAATCCTGCGGAAATTTTATATGGGTCACCAAGGAAACTCAGATGAAGGCACTAGCACATAACTACATTTGGTGTCCCGGAGTCGATTATTAAAACAACCCGTGCAATTGCGTGCTGCCTGTCAAGAAAATAAATCATCCCAATAACCTGTGCCAATGTCTCCATGGCAATGGCCCTCGCGCCCGTGGGACAGAATACACATTGACTTGGCAATAAATCAGAATACCTGTAGCTCGGGTGATTTGCTTAGATTTTTTTCTGTTCTCCGAGCTGAACAGTTTCGTTGCAAACGTTTCATCACCAATCTTGGTGACTTCATCAGTGCGTAACAAGCAGAGTTGTTTTGTCGACTCTTACCGACGAGCGAGTGACACTTGAACTTGACCACTTCGATTTACATCCCGTGACCATTGCTAGTTCGCAGTTCGGGCGCCCCCCTCTTTTCGACTCATGTGCCAAATGACCCACGTAAACTCTTTATTCGCAGGTGCCGGTATACCGGATCTAAGTCGATGCGCTGGTTTATTGAACTGTGTGTAGAGAACCACGCTTCGAGGAATCCTCTCCCTTTTTTGGTCTCTCCCTGCGCTAGTATCGCCGTTTTCTCCGTTGAAATACCACACCTGAACCAACAATAACGATCGCTTTGCCATACACCAAGAACGCATCGGAACTGACTGCTAGACTCCTCAAGCCTCACCATCTGTCATTGGCTCACATACCTATCAACACTGAAAAAACCCTGTCTACATCGAAAGGGAAAACGAGAGCACACGAACGCCGGGATGTTATCTACAGGAGACAGTGTGAAAAATGGTGATAAGTACTATGTGGGCCAAACGGGAAGAAAATTGTCTACAAGATCACAAACGAGCCCGTCGAAACCATTACCTATCATGCTTGGTCTCGACACAAGTTGATGAAGAAACGGACAAGCTTGATTGGGAGAAAACGAAAATACTAGTGTAGGGAGAGACCAAAAAAAGGTAGAGAATTCCTCGAAGCGTGGTTCCCTACACACAGTTCAATAAACCAGCGCACCGACTTAGATCTGGTATACCGGCACCTGCGAATAAAGAGTTTACGTGGGTCATTTGCCAAATGAGTCGAAAAGAGGGGCCGTCCCAACTGCGAACTAGCAATGGTCACGGGATGTGAATTGAAGTGCCCAAGTTCAAACGTCACTCGCTCGTCTGTAAGTCGACAAAACAACTCTGCTTATTACGCACTGAAAAAGTCACCAAGATTGGTGATGAAACGTTTGCAACGAAACTGTTCAGCTCGGGGAACAGAATAAAATCTGAAATAAATGAGAATATCTGTAGCTCGGGGTGTGGATGCGGATTTTGAGCAGTTCTCCGAGCTGGATAATTATTTTGCAGATATTCTCATTTATTTCAAATCAATTTTGGCGCGACGCGCTGAAATCTGCTCGCCGATGGGAGACATTCGCCAGTCGGCAATCATCCACTGACGAGCAGCTCTATTTCCTCCACGAATGCTTGCGAAGGCAGGTTTTGCCGCCGAGTCTGCGCTACCGTCCTCCGATCAACCATCCTTTGGCTTGGAAGATAACGGAACAACATGGGCGAAGAATGTTGCGCCTGTTGATTACAGATGCACACAGTCGAAAGCATAAATACCAGATGGTGATTAACGAACAGAAAGCAATTTGCTTATCCAGACTAGGATCACAATTGACCGAAGAATTGGAAAAAGCGATAGCCGTCAAAACACACAAGACAAAGCTAAATACCAAACGGAGGCTTGAAGAGAAGCTGAATTCGATCTCGCGAAAGAAATCACCTAAGGAAGACGATGCTTGGATTGCAAACATATCCAAAAGAGGATTAACGGACGCGGAAAAAGCAGTCATTGTCCGAGGTATGCAACTCAATATTAAGGACTCCAATCCTATTGACTTCCTCGCTGCACTTGAATCGACGCTAAAATCGTACAACATCGCGCCTGAAGCACAACAAGAGGTCAGACACAGAATCATCCCGGCTCTCAGTCATAAAGCTGAAACCAACATATTCAACGCCACTGAACGGAGAGCTCTGGAGAATCTCAAGAAAGACAAGAGCATAGTTATACTGCCGGCCGACAAAGGACGTCTTACTGTTATAATGGACAAATCGGATTACATGATGAAGGCACAACATCTACTCAGTGACACCAACACATACCAGCCGATAAAGGAAGACCCGACAAAACGCTTAGAAGGCAACATCAGACGCACTCTGCAAAAACTGGAACAAATGGGGAAAATCACAAAATTGGAACACAAGAGGATGCGACCACAAGACTCGGTACTACCGCGGTTCTATGGCTTACCTAAAGTACACAAAAGCGGAGTGCCGCTTCGCCCTATCGTGTCGTTACCTGGAGCACCAAATTACAGGCTTGCAAAGGAGCTCTGGAGACGGCTGAAACACTTAATCGCGGGATCGGAACACTCAATCAACTCGGCAGAACAGTTCCTTGAGAAACTTAAGACCGCAAGCATTGAACAAGACGAAATAATGGTCTCTTTCGATGTTACCGCCTTGTTCACCTCCATCGATATTGGTTTGGCGAAACAAACAATGAAGCGCCTGCTAGAGGAGCACATGTCGTCTGATACAAACAGTGGACTCGAACCCAAACAGATGATGGAGTTATTGGAATTCTGTTTAACAACACATTTCACTTTCAATGGCCAAGTTTACGAACAGATAAGAGGCACACCAATGGGATCGCCGATCTTTGGTCTAGTAGCCGAGGCAGTGATGCAGGCGCTGGAACAAATAGCACTCCCGATCGCGAGACCAAAACTTTGGGTACGATACGTAGACGACACCTTCGTCATCCTCAAACGTTCCAAATTGGAGGAAACACACGAACTAATTAACGGTGTGTTCGATGGCATCCAATTCACCAGGGAGGAAGAGAACAACGGGCAGTTACCATTCTTAGACGTTCTCATACGAAGGACTGGTGCTGAACGATTGGAAACAACAGTCTACCGAAAACCGACGCATACGGACCAGATCCTCAACTACGGCAGCAATCATCCGGCAGCCCACAAACGCAGCTGCGTGCAAACCCTTTTCAAAAGAGCACAAACCCACTGTAGCACACCGCAGCTGAGACGGGCAGAGGAAGATCATCTCTTCAATCTGTTCAAGCGGAACTCGTACCCAAAAGGCTTCATTCTACGCTGCCTCGCACCAGGAAAGGTTGCTCGAGACACCTCGACGAATGCAACAACTGAAAAGAGAACAACACTGCCCTATATCAGCGGTATCTCTGAAATGGCAGCGAGGCTTTTATTGCCTTTTGGAGTCAAAGTTGCACACCAGCCAACAGAAACAATTCGCAGTAAACTCTTCAAAGTAAAAGATAAACTTAGCAAAGAAGAAGAAACTGGTGTGATTTATAAGATCTGCTGCCGGAACTGCGACAAATACTACGTGGGACAGACTGGGAGGAAGCTTGGCACAAGGCTACACGAACACAGTCTAGCCATACGTCGCCACGACCAGAACTCCCTGATGTCAGTGCATATGGATGCTGAAAACCATCAATTCGACCTAGAGCACGCCAGTATCCTCGGAAGGGCTAAAAGCCGGCAAGCACGTGAATTCATTGAAGCCTGGCATTCAAAAGAGAACTCGATCAATAAGCACTTGGACACTGAAGTCGCTTACGAGACACTTCGAACCAGGCCCCTGAAGCCGCACTGATGATGTTGCCTAGTCAGGCAACGAAACGTCTGCAAAATAATTATCCAGCTCGGAGAACTGCTCAAAATCCGCAGAATAAAATCTAAACACATTGATTTTTGTGGGCCCATCAACGGCTCCAGGGTTCTGGTCGTAATAAAAGCACATTCCAAATGGATGGAAGCTAGAGCAACCACATCCATGACTAGGTCAACTACTGTGCACATCTCAAGGAATATTTTCGCTACACATGGTGTACCAAGTACGGTTGTTCCAGATACCGGCCCGACATCTATCAGCAGCGCGTTCGCACAATACCTACGTCAAAATGGAATCGAGCATGTTCTCTCGGCACCATATCACCCTTCGTCCAATGGTCAGGCAAAGAGATCGGTTGCAACAATCACTGAGCATCAGTGGAATAGGATCTTGGCCGTCATGCACGACGCAGGAGCATCCGCTTGTGGCACTTTCAATGATCACCGTACCAGTCACTGGATATCCGAGAGGTCGGTGAACCTGTTGGAATCTAGAAGAAACTTCCAAGCTGGCTCTGAGCACTATGTGACCAGACGGGCTATTAGGCGCGAACTAAAGCGGAGTCTACGTGCTGACAAGGAAGCCTGGTGGACCACTAGGGTTCAAGAAATGGACGCGGCAGGAGCAGTAAGTATTTACCGCAAGCTCCTCCAGCGATCCGCACCACTGGTCCCAGCAAACCAGGCGTCAGTGAGACAATCAGACAGCGCAGGTGCACTGATACCCAATAAGGAGCGCCGGATATCTCGTCAGGAGGAACACTTTCAAGATCAGTTCAGCTGGCCCCCTGATCCCGGACCTCTTCCTACTCACGTGATGCAGGGCGTGCCATGGACGGTTAGTTTAGAGCCTCCGTCGGAGGACGAGGTCCGAAACGCGATCACAGCCCTCAATCGTTTCGTGCCGCTGGCCTGGATTCCCTCACACCTGCACTATCTAAGGATGGAGGTGAGGTCTTCTGCAAAGCACTGACCTCCCTATTCGAACGTGTCTGGAAGGAAGAGTGTCCCGGCTAATTGGTGCGAATCGATTATAGTGGCAATATACAAAAATGGCAGTGGAACAGACTGTTCTAACCACAGGGGTATTAGCCTAACGCCAGTAATGACAAAATTACTGGCTTCAATCCTCACCTCACTGTGGAAGGAGAATCTCGGATTAGGGAAGAGCAAACAGGTTTCCGCGTAGGACCGGGCTTCATAGACCATATATTCACTCCGCGACAGGTGCTAGAGCAGCGCCACGCATACTGCAGACCGACAATATCTGTGTTCCTCGATTTCAAGAGTCTTCGATTCAGTCGATCGATCGATTCTGTTCGAAATACTTGTGCGGAAAGGTGTTCTCACGGAATATGTGAACATTCTCCGTGCTCTATACTCGAACACTACGGGTCCCGTTAGGGTCTACGGTGGCCTATCGGATAGCTTCCTGACCACAAGGGGCGTTCGTCAGGGTTGTCCGATTTCCCCATTTGTGTTCAATTTCGTCCTGGATTCTATCATGGAGTGTTCCTTTGCGGAATCCAACGATGTAGGCGTTGAAGTGCTGGCTGATGAAAGGTTAGTTGATCTTGATTATGCGGATGATATCGTCTTGCTTTTTGACGATGTTGCGGCGGCACAATCAACCCTGAATAGCCTGTCCAGAGTGGTCCCATTATTTGGTATGTACTTCGCAGCTTCAAAGTGTTGCTGCAGGACCACGAGCCACTTTACAACCCCTTGACCCTTGCTAACGAGGAACTTGAGGTGGTTGATCAATTCAGTTACCTTGACAGCTGCATCAGCAATGATGGGCGCATAGAAACTGACGTCAGCTCACGCATTGCAAAGGCCAGAGCTGCCTTCTTGAACCTGCTGCATCTTTGGCGACAGAAGGGAGTTTCCCTCCGTCTGAAAGGCCGTGTATACAAGGCCACAATGAGTGAACTCCTGCCCTATGGGAGTGAGACTTAGCCTCTTCGGTCTGAAGATCTGAGGCGCCCTCAAGTCATTGATCATCGTTGTCTGCGAAGCATTGCTGGTGTCCGATGACACCAGCGTGTCCGCAACGATGACGTGCGTAGGCGAGTACGAGGCAGTGATAATCATGCTAGCTCCCTAGAACAACAGATGACACTGAATAAGTTGCCTTGGCTCGGGTACGTGCTACGTATGCACGATCACCGCTTACCTAGAAGGGCCTTGTTCAGTCTACCAGATGTAGGGTGGCACCAAGCTCAAAGTGGACAGAAGTTGAATTGACAGCGGAAAATGAAGTAACTGACGACCAAACTGGGTGCTATTGGTCCACCTCACCTTCGGGGCTGGAGTCCGCGTGACTCGCCTTGTGCTTGGCTCGAGACTTTACAGGACATGGCTCGCAACCGACACCAGTGGCGCGTCTGCTGCCGTCTCCTAATCGGATTGCCTGTTTAAAGTGTATTTGGTGCTGAGTTATCTGCGAGGTTATGGCTGATTATAACGCGGGGCAGTGAAAGCCGCAAGAAAGCTGTCTCACCGACGCCGCCTTATCTTTGCACGATAGCCAGCTGTTTGTGAAGGTATGTTGTCTACACAAGGTGTAGGCACCTTGACCCTGAATGTTGACTTAGGGCATTAAGGTTTTCAGGTAAGTCCCCCTTCTCTCCCTCTTATTATTCTTTATTCCAAAGGTTATCATGGTTGTATGGTAGCGAAGCATCAGTTCAAATGGTTGATGTACTGCTGTTGTTGATGATGCCAATGCCTCCACGGCAATGGCCTTCGCACCCGTGGGATAGAATACACATTGACTGCTGTGGACCCATCAACGGCTCCATGGTTCTGGTTGTAATGGAAGCTCATTCTAAATGGATCGCAGCTCGAGCAACCACATCTATGACTGGGTCAACTACTGTGCACATCTCAAGGAATATTTTCGCTACACATGGTGTACCAAGTACGGTTGTTCCAGATACCGGCCCGACATCTATCAGCAGCGCGTTCGCACAATACCTACGTCAAAATGGAATCGAGCATGTTCTCTCGGCACCATATCACCCTTCGTCCAATGGTCAGGCAAAGAGAGCGGTTGCAACAATCAAATAGGGTGTGGCCAAACAACACTCCGGAACTTTACAAACCCGCCTGGATAAATTCTATTACAATATCGGATTACGCCACGCACTACCACGGATCACCCACCGTGTGATCTTCTGATGGGACGACGTCTGCGCACCCGGTTGAATCTGATTAAACCCAATCTGCATCGAACGGTCGGTAAACGCCAGTCTGTGATGAAGCAACGCTACGGCATGAAAAGGAAGGATCGTGTGGTTGAGGCAGGCGACAGAGTGTATGTCAAACTGAGGCCAACGGATAAAACTTGCATCCGACGGATTACGAGATCGACAAGAGGTGGTGAAGTGGAAGCGGAATTTGAAGACAGGCGAATACTTCAGCGTCATTTGGACCAAATGCGACAACAGTCTGTGAGTCCAGAAGAAGAACAAATAAACTGAGCATCGAATACGCCACTGCGAATAGCACCAAAACCATTACCAAATAAAGACTACACTGGGCAGTCTATACAGCTATAGCGACCACTTCGTGAGAAGCGCAGCGTAGAACACTATGAAGCTGGATAATCTTAATCTAGCAGTGAAGGACTATCTGGTCATGCACGCGACACATGTGTGTGAATAAATGTCCGTTATCAAGCGAACCAGGGACTTGGTCGTGTGTACACATTACAGCCATCCCTTGCGTTTCCTGCAACTATACTGGCACTGACCTCAGCCTCGTACTCCGCCTTCAAACGCAAACAAAGCGTTGCAAGGGTTATTGTTGGTTCTGCGGATACCGATTGCAGCAAAGTCTACGTGACCTTCTGTCAGAGCTTTGTGACGAGCACCCCCGTGTGGCCTTCGCGGTTCAGCGGATTGTAACACTGACATCTAACTGCGGCATGTATGGAAAATCACATAGAGCAAACTGGCGACGTGCTTCCAATCGTCTTCCACCTCATACAGTTGAAGTATTCGGTTTGCAACTTCCAAAGAGTGCCGAGCATACGGGCCCCTTCGGATCATGTCTTGTGGGCACAATGATGGCTTCACGACCAAATGAGGAAACCTTGCCGCGCGGCTTATTTAAGCAATACGCAATCGTCCATGCATGTCACCACCGTCCGGCATCGTGCAGTTTGATGCCTTGTTGAGACATACTTGGCCGCGGCCAACAAAGCAATGCCATTTCATGGCCGCCGTTACCGCATAGCAACTAAGCCCTTTTGCACCGGAGACACTGTTACCTAGGTTGGCGACTGCGGTTTTCTCTGTGGCAACCTTATCAGGTGGGAATGACGGCTCCCAGATAATTGGTCTCTTTACTTCGCACACTGCATTCGATCAGCTCACGACGTGAGTAGCTCCCTTCCTGTGTGCGTCATCTTTTCGTTACGAGAACCAATGATGGCTCAATGGCAAAGTAGTGAAGGTGACGAATTATGACTATCCGGGAGCAGTCATTCCCACTTGGTAACGTTGCCACAGAGAAAGCTGCAGTCGCGAACTTAGATAACAGTGTCTCCGACGTATCGGATAAGCACTGTCGCAAAGTCGCTGCGTCCCGACGGGCTGCTCAATGTTATTGTGTCGATCATACGTTCCTCACTGGTAAACACAAGGTCCAGGATGGCCGGTTTGTTTCCTGTTCTGAATCTCGTAGGTGAGGTATTGTGATTACAAAGTGGTAGGCCAGCGATTAGTTATTGCAGTTCGGCTTTAAATTGCTCACTGAATGTGGCTGCAACCTCCACAGCATGCAACTTGAAGTCTCCGGCAAGGAGAACGTGACTGTAAGGCTGTGCTTAAACCGTCTGCAGAGTATTAGTTAAACAGTTGTCCATATCTACAGTTGACATGGGTGGGGGCGTTATACAATGGCCACCAAACATGTGTCGCCACGTCTGAGTTGCAAGCGGCACCGAAGCCAGTCAACAATGTGAGTCTCTGGTTATTAACCAGTTCGAAATGCATATTACTGCGATGGTACAAAAGGACGCCGCCCACCTACTTGGTCGATCATTTCGTAGGACGGACATGCATGGTAATGCGATCTCCGCATCCCCATTTCGTCGTTGAGTCAGGTTTCGGTTACCGATTACTGGGTTTTGAAGCAGCCAGAAGAGATATACCTGTGTAGGTGCATCTAATATCACTCAGGTACAAATACTCGTTAGGTTGGAGTGCGCTCGATATATTTTATATCGGCAGTGTTTGTCCAGGAATTTCTTGTTTTCCGACACTGACTTTGCCTCAACTAGGTGCTGCGACAGGTTGATGCACACATTCACCACTCTCCGTTCGGACCATAGGTTGTGGACGACCAGCTTCATATCCGTGTCCTCGTGCGATGATTTGCCCGCGCAAATACCGCAGCGGTCTCAAAATGCGGTAATCACCGAGATGTGTGGGTCATCATGAGTGTGTCATCACGAGGTGTGTGTCATCATGAGGTCAACCCGCAATCGACAATACGATAAGATGTAAGCCATAGTCTCCAACCCCGGTCTTGACACGGCACACCTCGTAAATTGGGGATCAATCCCGCGGGCAGTGGCGTAATAACTACTTTTGCCGCCCCGAGGCGGACGCCATATTGCCGCCCCCCCCTGGCAGTTGTAAATCCGTAAACCCACAGGATTGCGAGCAGACCTTATATATTCAGATTCATATAACAACAAAGATCAACTTTACAGCACTACGTAAATGCAGGTATCTGTATTGTTACAATACTCGTGAGCAAAATTTACAGGTACATTTTTCGTGCATTACTTGAGGCAACAGTATTGAGAAGATCAACTAAATTCAGTCCGTTAGCGAATTATCTCTCTATGGGGAGAACTGCCAATCCGTGAACCTTGTCCGGTTCATTGATGATTGAAGATAGTTCGTTATAAGCTTGAGTTTTGAGAATGCACTCTCACAGCTGGCTGTGTTAATGATTCTAGCAAGAAAGATGCGCAGCAGATTCCAAAAGTGATATTTCTGTATGAAGTTCAAAAGTTCAGAAGATATATTAATTTTGTCGTTTCCTGAATCTTTCACAAAATACTGCAATTTCATTTCCACAAGGAATTCCTGTTTTTCTATATCTTCCTCAACTTCGCTAAGCGAACAACCATATTTATTATCAAACAGATTTACCGTGTACGAAAAGCATATTTGTTTGCAACGTTATGAATTCGCTGAAAACTATAGCATTTTGTCAAACTGTCCATGACAGACAACATTCTTTGTGTTAACTCATCGATATATCAAACAATTCTTCTCCGTCCATTCGTTTCTTTCGGCGGATTCCCCACTCCATGCTTACCCCCAACCCAGCGTAGCGTTTCTTTGATTCATCCACTTCATTGTCAACCGTTTTCTCTCTATTTTGAGGAGGGAAAACTGTCTGGATTACAAGCGCGACAGAACTTTGCCGCAGATCCAGCCCCTTTTGTTTAGACATATCACTGCATCCTTGTTTTCTATGAGGACAGATCTCCAAAGACTCAGAAACGAACTAGACGGTAACAACAACACCGAGGTGTGAAGTAAAGATGCATCTGATCTTGTGATTGCATTTTCTCATTAATCTGTGAAATGTTTCAGACAATTGACGAGTTTCGCGTATTTCTTCATCACAACATTTACAACGCATGCTCGACTACCCCATCTAGATTTTACAGCCCTTTGATACTTATACCGGGGACTTAAATCAATGCATTCCAGCAATATTTAGAAGTAAAAGGTATGTGAATAGCCGGTCTATCCTGTCAAAAATGTAACAGAATGTACCATCACAGAAACTTCATGAGCACAAGCCAGATTCGGGGAATGGTTTGCACATGACACAAATGTAACTTTGGATTGTTTTGCAAAGTTCTCTGCACATCTGATTGATAGCCCGAACTGCTTAATGCGTGGCCACGGCGGTCACCAATCTGAATTTCGTGCTTCTCCACATCTCTCAATGCCAATCCAGAAATTTCCTCTGCTCTTTCACTGTTATTCTCCTTGCATTTGAGAAAGGACTCCTCTAACGTCACTTCATTTCCAATCGTCTGCTATTTGTGCAATACGTCGGGAGTGGTATTAAAAATTACGCAAACATGCTTGATTTCCTTGATCTAATCTGTTAGCATCATTACCATCTGCTTATCAAAATGCTCACTAATTTATTTTGAACCTGTAGCGACAGTGAACAAAAATGCTGATTTTCCTTCCCAGATGAACTGTCACCAAATGTTCACGAAGAACAGGCTCATACTTGGCCAACAAATGTACAAATTCTGAAAAATTCCCTCTTTCTCCTGGCCTCTTTCGTCATCCTGGATGAGTCTTGGAGACCACACTGTGTCCTGTTTGCTTCACGGGAAACTTGACGATAACCACTATTGTAAGCAAGATTTCACGCCACGTCTTTTCTACAATTGCCTTCCTTCAATTAGCTGGCTTCCTGGCTCCTTGCTGTTAGGGAATGACTGAGCATACGATTTACCAGATTCGTGTCTATATGCTTTGGGGTTTAATTTCCACCAGCTTCTGAAACCCACATCAGTGCAAAAAACAGACTATCCAGTTGAAAACATCCTGCAGTTGTAACGAAAGGGTCTATTTTAAAGGAAAATACATTATCCGTGTTCGCAATTTTTGCTGGTTTTCATGCAACTCTCGAAAAAGCGAGTTGCTGTTAACTTCTTAGTCTCAGCTTTGTACTCGTTCTATGTAACAATACTTATTGGATGCATGATCGATGTGCTTCACGGAAACAAATCAGAGCAGGACAAATATTGTGAGAATTTCATGGCCACTCTTAACAGGCCACTGATGGACATGCATAAAATCGATTGACGTACGTATTATCATGCCAAAGTGTCGTTGCATTTCCCATTCTCTAATTTCGAGTGCATCTTTTGTATCAGCATTACCAACCTTTCCAAGTGAGTCCATGCTTTCAATAGTACTTACTGTTTCCCGGAAGTCAACGGTTGTAGTACCAATCCGATCTACGGTCTCATTGTGATTAACAGTCTTCATTTTCCTCTTCAAAAATGGAGGTAATTTCGATAAATCTAAACTTGGTAACAAACACATCCGTACTAAAAATGTCGCCCGCTGTCACATGCCGCC
This sequence comes from Dicrocoelium dendriticum, assembly GCA_944474145.2. Lineage (NCBI taxonomy): Eukaryota > Metazoa > Platyhelminthes > Trematoda > Plagiorchiida > Dicrocoeliidae > Dicrocoelium > Dicrocoelium dendriticum. Next base: position 47,894,235 of record OX104070.1, on the reverse strand, counting down.
CGGAGCGGACCGCGCCGCTATACTACGCCTTTGCACGCGGGCAACATGCTGTATCCGCTCAAGCATTTTTACCTCGAACCAGATGATAGGACAGTATGCTGGTGAGCCGTACTCTGGCATTGCTCGCGTTATTGAGACGAAAAGACGAGTGGTAATCTCTTCGGACTAAATGCCGAGTCGGCATCTGAGCGCCCAAGGCCTGAGAAGGCGGTTTCCGTAAAGCCTATCCGTGTTGTTCATGCACTTTAGGTCATAGCGTGATCATGTCCCAGGGCGTTGACAGTTTGCGACAATGAAACTCAGAAAACTTGCTGAGGAGGTCTTGCGCCTCGTGTAAAAACAGGATAGTGTTTCCGAGGTAGCACTCGTGTTTGGAGGGTTGGGTGTGCGGTGAGATTTCTTTGGACTTTGCAATTCTACATGTCGGCTGATAAGTGGCTCACGTGATGAAGTCCCCCGTTAACGAGGTCATTACACAAGTCACTGCTTCTAGTGGAAGGCTGTCGTGCATCGCAGTTTTACGACTCAAAAGAAAAGGTTGGCTGCCGTTGATTGACTCTCGTCTGTGGTGTATCTCTCTCTTGTACATCACTCTCTCCAGTTGTTGTTTTTTGGGTTCTCTCTCGACAGACTTCCCAAAAAACAACAACTGGAGAGTGTGATGTACAAGAGAGAGATACACCACTGACGAGTGTCAATCATCGGCAGCCAACCTTTCTTTTGAGTCGTAAAACTGCGATGCACGACAGCCTTCCACAGAAGCAGTGACTTGCGTAATGACCTCGTTAACCGGGACTTCATCACGTGAGCCACTTATCAGCCGACATGTAGAATTGCAAAGTCCAAAGAAATCTCACCGCACACCCACGCCTCCAAACATGGGTGCGACATTGAAAACACTCCTCCGTTTTTACACGAAGCACAAGGCCTCCTTAGCAGTTTTCTGAGTTTCATTGTCGCAAAACTTCGACGCCCTGGGACATGATTACGCTGCGATCTGAAGTGCATGGACAACACGAATAGGTATTATGGAAACCACCTCATGCCTTGGGCGCTCAAACACAGTCTCGGCACTTAGTCCGAAGAGATTGCCACTCCTCTCTTCGTCTCAATAATGCGGCCAATGCTAGAGTACGGCATACTGTCCTATCATGTGGGTCGAGGTAAAAGGGATTGAGCGGGTACGGCATGTTGCCTACGGGCAGAGGCGTAGTATAGGGGGGGGGGGCGATCCACCCCGGGCGGCATTTTTAGTACAGATGAGTGTTCACTACCAAGTCTGAATTTCTCGAAAGTACCTACATTTTTGAAGCGGCAAATATGAGGAATGATAATCATACTGAGACCGCAGATGAAACTGCTACTACAGACGTTGATCTCCGGAAAACGGTAAATGATATTGGAAGCATGGATGCAGTGGGAAATGTTGGTAATGCTGATGCAGAAGAGGCGCACGAAGGTGGAGAGTTGAAAGTGAAACCACACTTTGGCATGATAAGACGTACGTCAATCGATTTTATATATGTCCATCAGTGACCAGGAAATTCTCACTATGCTTGCCCGGCTCTGACTTATTGCCACTAAGCATGTCGATCATGAATTCAATAAATGATGCTTCATAGAACGAATACAAAGCTGAAGCTAAGAAGTTGACAACTGACTCGTTTTTTTGGAGTTGCGAGAAAACGAGCCTTTTGTTCAGCTGCAGGAGGTTTCCAACTGGATAGTCTATTTTTTAGACTGATGAGGGTTTCAGAAGCATGTGAAAACTAAATCCAGAATCATGTGAACACGAATCTGGTAAATCGTGTGCCCAGTCATTCTCTAACAGCAAGGAGCCAGAAATCCAAGACAATTGTAGAAAAGACGTGGCGTGAAATTTTGGCTAAAATATGTGTTCTCGTCAAGTTTCCCGTGAAGCAAACAGGACACTGTGTGGTCTTCGACATTCATCCACGATGACGAGAGAGGGCAGGAAAAGAGGAAATGTTTTCAGTATTTGTACATTTGTTGGCCAAACTTGAGCCTGTTCTTCGGGAACATTTGGTGACAATTCGTCTGGGAAGGGAAATCAGCACTTTTTCATTGTCGCTACACCTTCACAATAAATTACTGGGCATTTTGGTAAGGCAGGTGATAATGAAGATAACAGATTAGATCAAGGAAAGCAAATATGTTTGCGTAATGTTTAATAACACTCCCAACGTATCTCACAAATATCAGACGAGTGGAAATGAAATGATGGTAGTGGAGTCGTTTCTCAGCTTCAATGAGAATAAGCATAAAAGAGCAGAGGAAATTTTTAGATTGGTATTGAGAGATGCGGAGAAGTATGAAATTCAGCTTAGTGACCGCCGTGGCCAGGCATTAAACAGTGTTGCTGGTATGGAGGGCTACCATTCAGGTGTGTAGAGACTCTGCGAAAACAATCCAAAGTTACATTTGGGTCATGTACAAACCATTCCCTGAATCTGGCTTTTGTTCATGAGGTTTCTGAGACGATTCATTTTGTTGCATTTTTGACAGGATAGACCGACTATTCTCATCCTTTTACTTCTAAATATTGCGGGAATGTTCTGATTTTATCACCGGGATAAGTATCAACCGGCTGTAATATCTAGATGGAGTAGTCGGACAGGCGTTATAAATGTCGCGGTGAAGAAATAAGAACTTGTAAATCCTCTGAAACATTTCACAGAATTGTAAGGGAATGCTGCCACAAGATTAGATGCAACTTTATTTATCACCTCGATATTGTTGGGTCCGTTTACTTTGTTTCTGAGTCTTTGGAGGTCTGTTCTCATAGAAAGCACTTATGCATAGATATGTCTAAACAAAAGGAGCTGGATCTGCGGCAAAGCTCTGTCAAGCTTACATTGTCAACAGTATTCCTTCCTAAAAATAGAGAAAAATGGTTGACAGTGCAGTGGATGAATCAAAGGAATACTACGCGGAGTTGTGCGGTAAGCATGTAGTGTCGAATCCGCCGAAAGAAACGCTTGGACGGAGAAGAATTGTTTGATATATCGATGGGATAAAATAAGAAGTGCTATCTGTCATGGACAGTGTGAGAAAATGCTATAGATTTCAGCAAATTCATGACCTTGCAAGCAAATACGCTTTTTACACCGATAAATCTGTTTGATAATAACTACCGTTATTCGCTTAGCGACGTTGAGGGTGATGTAGAAGCAGGAATTCCATGTCGAAAGGAGATTGCCGTAATTTGTGAAAGACAAAAAGAAAACGACAAAATTGATGTTTTCTTAACTTTTGAATTTAATACAGAAATATTACTTGGAATCTGCTGTGAATCACCCTTACTCGAACTGCTGACACAGCCAGCTGTGAGAGCGCATTCTCAAAACGCAGGCTTATAACGAACTGCATTCAATCATCAATGAACTAGACATGGCTAACTGATTGGTAGCTCTCCCCATAAAGAGTTAATTCGCTAATGGACTGAATGTAATTGATCTTATCAGTACTGTTGCCTCAAGTAATGCACAAAAAATCCATCTGTATATTTTTCTCACGAGTATTGTAACAATACAGACACCTGCATTTACAGCAGTACTGTAAATTTGATCTTTGTTGTTACATGAATCCAAATATATGAGGTCTGT